>NKYR01000135.1:24743-100063 GCA_003184365.1 Evernia prunastri
GTCGCTAGGACCCCATTCCAACAGTTGGATGCGAGCATCTATGCGATAGATGCGATAAGCTAGTCTAGCGTGTCATCTGTTCTCATATAGGGGCGCTGGTCGCCCACTTCCTGTTTTCCTTCTTCGTCTTTCGTCTTNAACACTAGGCACACACACTAGCTAAGCGAAGAGGTATATCTTGCCTCTTCGCCTGCACCTCTTAGCAATGCATCTACATTTACAATTATCAAGACTATGCATATGCAAGTAGTGATAAGTAACTGGACAATCACACCTATGTGAAACCAACAAATATCTTTAATTTATAGAGAATTTTAACTACTCGTTATATTATAGAATATATATTTTAATAAAAATTTTAATCTATTTTTAAGAGTTAAAAATTAGTCGAAATAATTTTTTAATCTAAATTTAAGCGAGCGTACTTTATTATATATCTTTAATTATTTACGATATAAAATCTACTATTATTTATAAAATTGTCAGTGTTACGAGTGTGTCAAGCAGGCACTTGGCAAGTAGCCCTATGGGCTAGGGTCTTGGCACACTCTCCCACTATATGTACCATAGTTCCTAGAGATAGCAAGTTCCTTCCTCGTCAATAGAATCTTGGTCAACCACCTAGGTACACTGTCACGGTGTGAAGTCAGCCCTACCCTAGCCCCGATCTAGCCCAGTCAGCCAAGGGTCGCTAGGACCTCATTCCAACAGTTGGATGCGAGCATCTATGCGATAGATGCGATAAGCTAGTCTAGCGTGTCATCTGTTCTCATATAGGGGCGCTGGTCGCCCACTTCCTGTTTTCCTTCTTCGTCTTTCGTCTTGTAAATAGACTTGGCCTTTACCTTAGTCCTAGCCATAGAGAATGAGAATCCTTCTACCAAGCCTCGTTCCCTGACATACACTCCTAACAGTCAGAGACTGAAAATGTAGCTGAATGCATTGATTTCGATATAAACGAAATAATAGCTATAAAGGTCTAATAATGTTACGGACGTACCCTAGCTGTCAGGTACAAAGGGAGTGTTTATGGCTATGTGTCAGGCACATAGAGTATTTATTGNAAGCCCTAGAAGCTTTTGTTTCTGATAACACGATCACGGTAAGAATAGATGGATGGGTCAAGCGTGGATAGGAAGCTCTATGGAGGCAGCAGGGTCCAAGCACAAAAGAAGAGTTGCCAGTGTTAGTATGCATTAATAGCATCTATGTTCATAGCACAGTAGAGGCTGGTGATAGTTGACTGCGCGCCTAGCGCAACACTAGGCACACACACTAGCTAAGCGAAGAGGTATATCTTGCCTCTTCGCCTGCACCTCTTAGCAATGCATCTACATTTACAATTATCAAGACTATGCATATGCAAGTAGTGATAAGTAACTGGACAATCACACCTATGTGAAACCAACAAATATCTTTAATTTATAGAGAATTTTAACTACTCGTTATATTATAGAATATATATTTTAATAAAAATTTTAATCTATTTTTAAGAGTTAAAAATTAGTCGAAATAATTTTTTAATCTAAATTTAAGCGAGCGTACTTTATTATATATCTTTAATTATTTACGATATAAAATCTACTATTATTTATAAAATTGTCAGTGTTACGAGTGTGTCAAGCAGGCACTTGGCAAGTAGCCCTATGGGCTAGGGTCTTGGCACACTCTCCCACTATATGTACCATAGTTCCTAGAGATAGCAAGTTCCTTCCTCGTCAATAGAATCTTGGTCAACCACCTAGGTACACTGTCACGGTGTGAAGTCAGCCCTACCCTAGCCCCGATCTAGCCCAGTCAGCCAAGGGTCGCTAGGACCTCATTCCAACAGTTGGATGCGAGCATCTATGCGATAGATGCGATAAGCTAGTCTAGCGTGTCATCTGTTCTCATATAGGGGCGCTGGTCGCCCACTTCCTGTTTTCCTTCTTCGTCTTTCGTCTTGTAAATAGACTTGGCCTTTACCTTAGTCCTAGCCATAGAGAATGAGAATCCTTCTACCAAGCCTCGTTCCCTGACATACACTCCTAACAGTCAGAGACTGAAAATGTAGCTGAATGCATTGATTTCGATATAAACGAAATAATAGCTATAAAGGTCTAATAATGTTACGGACGTACCCTAGCTGTCAGGTACAAAGGGAGTGTTTATGGCTATGTGTCAGGCACTTAGAGTATTTATTGGTCATTGACACATTCTCATTATCACATAGGCTAGCGGGGATTCTTCCTAGTATTAAGCGCTCTTCTCCTGTGTACATATTCGCTCTTTATCTAGTTGTCTTATTCAATTTACCCCCATTAGACTTGACTCTGGGCACGGTTCTGACAAATAATGACAGAAGGCCGATATTTGTGGGTAGGGCCAAGTCGCGCTAGGCTCGATTCGGTCAGATAGAGGAGTCATAGTATTGTGAGCTAAAATTATGACAAAAATTTATATATATTAACTATATTGATAAATTTAAAAAGTTTATTCTAAAATCGAATCTGCGTATTCTTCGTATTCTACGTATAGCGTACGTATAGTAGAGCTAAATTACTTATTCTATGCATTTTCTGCTATACGTAAAGTAAGTGTCATGGTGTGGATCTCAGTCTAGTCAGGTTAATCTATGCGATAGCCGACGATCTAGGCGACAGCCCCTTAAGGGCTGCTCGCATCCCCCGTTCTTTCTTGTTTCCTCATCTTTCGTCTTGGAATTCTACCTAGTCCTAGCCATAGAGAATGAGAATCCTTCTACCAAGCCTCGTTCCCTGACAGTAAGTAACTTTATATAAAAATAAGTAAGCTATATTCGGGCTTAACGCATTCCTCAACAGGATAAGGGTTCCAGGTATCGACCCCGACTGCAGGTGCGGATGGAGAAGACAAGATGTCAAGCATATCCTCCTCTTCTGTCCGAGATCGCGGGAGGATAAACCACGGCTACTTGCGGAGGCGGGTACCAGGGACTTCCAGACAATGCTGACCACGACCAAAGGGATCCGGGTAGCGGCAAGGTGGATGGTTAACTCCGGCTGGTTAAACAGCTTCGAGTTGGCCAGCGAACAACTCCAACGGTCAAGACTACCCCTCGGGGTAGAGGAGACCATTAAGCCCAAAAAGGGCGCACGAAGAAGCGATCGTACCCGCCTCTAGAGGCGGGGGCGATCAGAGATACAAAAGTCAGAGAATAGAAGAGTCGGCGCAAAGAAGTAGAGAGATGTGCGGTGGTGTAATAGGGCTCCTAAGGAGCACAGCAGAAGGGAGAGCGTACTGTTTAGTTGAAGTTTTTGTCCAGAGGTTCGCCCTCAGGTTTCTTCAACGCCCAGCCGTAAAGCTGGTTCAGCGTTAATGTTACCCTCATTAGCTTACATCAAGTAGCTAGCATAGGCGTATAAAACAATCAATCAATCAATCAAGTAAGCTATATATAAAATAAGAAAGTTGAATCTATATATAATTTACTATAAATAACTTTATTATTAATACGTAACTTTATATACTAAATAATTTACTATATATAACTTTATTATTAATACGCAACTTTATACTTTAAAATTTTTTTTTACATAATTTTTAAAGAATCTACGTAACGACGATAAAATTCTACGACGATAATTATTTACGTTGAAAAATTAAGCTTATTAATATAAGTTTTAATTATACTTTTTACGAAGATAAATAGTTAACGTCATACGATCTTATTATAATTACGTCGATTGTTAATCAAATAAATAATTGAATTATCGTAATCTTTAGATTTAATTATATATAAATTTTGAAGTTACGCTAAATGCGATACTACTTAGAATAAATAATTTAACTCTATTTATATTACTTACTTTACTATAAATAAAATGAAGTTATATATTCTACGCATCGTAAATAATATTAAGTTAGCTTATTTTACTTATTTTATAAATTTAGATATATCGATATAAGTATAGAAAGTAAACTTTAATAAATTTTAGACTGTATAAAGTATACGTTAATTAGAAAGTTATTTAAGAAAATTCATTTTTTTTCTCTTTTCGATAGAAGAAAATATTTATTAAGTTTACGATAACTTTTTACTTTAGCAATTAAAAATATAGAGAGAAAATTTAATTTGTCTAAATTTAATCTTTAAATTTTAAAGAGACTACTTAAAAATATCGTTGGGCGATGGGCGATGTGGAGGTTGAGGTTGAGGTTGAGGTTGGAGAGACGTGTATGCCTATCTTACAATTGAGAAGGATACTATCTATCTATCTATCAATCTATCTACTTGATCATCTAGAGGCTATTCTAGGGGCTGTTCTACCGTTACAGCACCATATACGTAACACATCGTGTGTGAAAGAATAAAAATCGGTCCAGCCAGACAGACCTGACCGTAGGCGCTGATAAATCCACATCCAGTCCAAACTATCCGTACCGAAACCCCCCCTCCTCATCATCATTATCCTCCTCTTCGTCTTCCAGCGCGAAATCATCCTCGTCCACGGGCCGCATGCTCGTATCGTAGCTCTGCCGCCGCCGCTGCTGCTGTTCGTACGCCCTCACCATGCTCTCGCCCTCGTTGCCCTCGCGCATCTCGTCGTGCCGTCCCGCCGCTTCCTTCTTCGCCAGCGCGGCGGCGGCCCCTCCGTCCGCGACGGCGAAGGCGGCATTGTCCCCGACTTTGTGCACGAGCCAGCCCGTGTTGGCCGCGAACCACTCGTCGACCTGCTCCAGGCTCTTCCCCGCCGTCTCCACGACGAGGTAGTAGACGATGGGCACGAAGGCGGCGTTGAGGACGGCGTAGAGCAGGTACAGGCCCCAGTGGAGGTAGTGGATGCCGATGGGCGTCGTCTGCACCACGACGTAGTTGAAGAGCCAGTCGCACGCCGTGGCGAGCGCGGCCCCCTTCGTGCGCATGCTCAGCGAGTTGATCTCCGCCGGGTACAGCCAGGGCACGGCGATCCAGCCGAAGCCGAAGGACAGGAAGTAGAAGGTGATGAAGACCGTCGCGACGATCCCGGGTATGTGGTGGCCCTGGTCGTGGCTGATCTCCGTGCTGATGGCGATGCCGAGGAAGGAGAGGGACATGGCCGCCGCCATGGACATGAGCAGGGGCCGCCGGCCGAGCCGTTCGATGAAGAAGAGGGAGCCGGCCGTGGCGAACATAAAGAGCACGGCGATGCCGGTGGAGAGGATGTGCGAGGCGAGTTCGGGGAGCCCGACGCTCTTGTGCAGGACGAGGGGGAGATAGTAGCAGAGGACGTTGATGCCGGTGAGCTGTTGGCTGTTCGAGGGGTTAGCGGGATTCGTCAAAAGAGATAGTTGTACGATGAATCTTTTCTTACCAGACTTGAAGTAGCATCCCCAACAGGAGCCTTCGGGTTGCTTGACCCCCTCTGAAGATCTGAGACCAGGACGCTTGAACGGCCATTTCTTGGCGAACGGAGTCGCGAATCCCTTTGAATTCATCCTCCACGTCATGCTCGCTTAGACTGGCCAGGACGGCTTTCGCTTCAGCATCTCTCCCTCTCGCTAGCAGCCAGCGAGGCGACTCCGGTAGGATGGGCACAAGTGCCAGGATGATGACGACGAAAATGAGCTGAATCCCCAAGGGAAAGCGCCACTGCGCTTCCGTCGTAGTCCCGCTGAAAGCGAGGGTGATGGTGTTGGATATGACAAATCCCATGACATTCACCACCATCTCCTTGACCACGGCTTTGCCCTTGGCGTCCTGATGGGACGTCTCAACATGCCACACCGGCGCCGTGGCCGTGTTGCCCCCGTTCCCGATCCCCGCGATGAACCGGCCCCAGAGCAAATGGTTCATGGAGTGCGCGCCCGTCTGCAGCATGATCCCACTCGTCATGATGACCGTGAACACCATCAGCATGCGCTTCCGGCCCAGCCACTCCCCCACGAGCAGCGTCAGCAGGGCGCCGGCGAAGCAGCCCAGGTCGTACACGCTCGTCACGAAGCCGGTCAGCGAGGGGGACGGGTGCTGGAAGTAGTCCTGGAACTCCTGGCCGACGATGATGCCGCCGAAGACGCCTTGCTCGTAGCCGAAGAGCGTCATCACCGTGCCTGCGGCGACGGAGACGAGGGTGTGGAGGCGGGGGGCCGTGAGGCCGTACTTTGGTCGGGGGTTGACGCGGGGGTTTCGAAGGGGGGAGTCGGCGGCGTCGAAGGAGTGTAGGCGCCGGGTCTCGTCGTCGGGGTGGATGGGTTGGTAGGACATGTTGAGATGGGGTTATGGGGGTCGCGATAAGGAAGAGATAATAAAGGTAAGTCTTGAGGGGCAGCTTCCTCTCATGGTAGAATGGTCAGTAAGGTCGAGGCAGAGACATGTTCAGTCAGAGGGTGGTAGAGTATTAGGTATCATGTTCTTGTTTGATAGATGGACGATTGTGGACTAGAGGCATGGGATGGCATGAGAATGGGATGGTATGGGGATTGACTTTGACACGCAGCAGCTGATAGTAATCTCAGCCTTCTCAGGGGAACAAGAGAATCCAAGACGAAAATAGAATTAGGGTAATTCTTGGCACGGGAGCTAACGGTGGGGGTGTTTCCTCTAGGGTAGCCTTTTAGAGTCTAGCCTTCAGAAGTTCAGCCATCCTCCTAAGATAAGCTTCGTAAGGCTGGAAGTTCGGCTATAATTTCAAGATTTACCATCACCAACTTAAACATTCTACAACATATTGCCTTTACGACGCCTCCTTATTCCACAGCATTGCCAACCCCAACTTGGTAATCAAGTAAGGAAAACCCCTTTTGAATACTACACAGCGTCAACAAACAACAATTAGTCTGAAAGACAGAAGAGGTACCAAGCCGTTGTCCCGTTGTACAAAACTAAAGCTGGGGCTTCGTCTATGCCATAACTGCCGTATGCGCCGGCATGTCCACACCCTACAAGGACCTTCATGAAGATACTATTGAAGGCACATGACTTCCCTGCGGCGAAGATTCAGCTCCTATATCATTGATAGACAATTATGTTCCTAGCCCTCTGAGTCCCGACTTCACTCGGTCCATGCTCGTCGAGTTGTGGATAATGACCGTCTCTCACATCATCGTAGCGGAATACTAGCTTGCTAAGGCTTTAGTATTCTGGTTTACAACAATCTGTACCCTGACTCAAAATCTCAGGTGGAACCTTTGCCGCAACAGTAAGCCTCGAACATGTTGAGGCTTCCAACGCCCGGAAAATAGCAGGGGCAGTATTTCTTTCTTGGCCCTGTGCTTGATTGGAATTGATCTCATATGTCAGCGGCTTGTTTGTCGTTTTGTTGGTAGAAGAGTTTTCATTCCGAGGCTTTTAGTACTTTGGCTAGCTGTCACCGACTGGAGCTCATGATCGGCTCGCTTACTCGGCAGGTTCTCTCGCGCTACAGAAGGGAAAGAGGGGTTGGGGAGGGGGAAAGGGGGATAAAATACATGCATGGGTTCGCGAAGGCTACTATGAGAGAGCTCAAGCCGCACGGTCCCGAAAGATGTCAGTGATACAGACATCTGCGAGGAGCATGGCCGACGGCGTCCGTGCCGCGTTCCGACAGATATCGGAAAGTACTCCTGTATCAATCCATGTGTATCCAGAAGACTGCAAGATGCACGTACGCAGGCCGGTATCTCATACTTAGAGCAACTTCATCGGTCGCCGGTCAGGCAGTGCCTTTGCTGTGAAACAATGTCTCTGGCTTAGAAGAGGCCGTGTTGATATGCACGATGTTTAGTAGGTAGGTGAGCCGTTGGACAAATAGGCAGCCCTGATATCCCCCCCCCATCATTCTCATTCCTGGATACTCCTGTTGGGACTGATGTGAAGTTCATCCACAGCCGTGCCAGCGAGAACATTGGATGGACATTCTTCGATAACGAGAAAGCAAACCCCCACTTCCACTACTGAACATCCATCCCTCCACAAGGCCGACTCTTTCCCATTTGCCACGGCTTCCTCGAAACCCGACCTCTCCAGCCTTCATCCGGCCACGGGTTATGTTTCCGTTGTTTCGCGTACTCGAGGTTTTCTAACGTCTTTATCTATTCATTCATTCATGCATTCTCGCACTGGCGAAGCGATGGGCAAAAGCGATGCACCTTTTGAAGTGGAAGCACCAGTGTACCATCGCATCTGCGACCTCGGCTTTTGAGTACTTGAGGTCTGAAAGAACCCACAAGTGGCACCCGTCGACGCCGATCCAACCCTTTCTCAAACCCAGACTGGGGGCTTGATTGGACGGCAAGGCTGTTAAATGAGGTCCTTTCGGAGCGAATGCAGGCTTGGAACACAACCTTTCTACTCACAACTGTCACCACTGGGCTGGTCACACCCGAGCTTTCCCAAGTATTGCCGATCCATCCCCTACCCAACAGCGACAAGGGTGGGCTGCGAACTCGGAAGAGCGGAGAGGCTTCAGGCCTCTTGTACAGCCGAAAGATGGATACATGAGCAGAGGGAAATTGCTTTCCACGTCGATCCTTGGAAACTCAATTGAGTCTTGCCTGTTAGACCAATTGAGTTACAGCGATTGTTGCTCGGAGTTTATGAGTTGTGTCTGTGTTCCCTTTCGAAGCATCTTTTCATTGGAATTTGATTTTGGAATCTTGTGACACTACACCTAGCGAGCTAGCACGGGTGTTGAAAGCCAAGTGCTTGGATATCGAAGCATGCAGAATCTCAAATCTCCGACCAAAAACCCCCCACCCAACAGCCAAAAGCAAAAAAAGCCGCTCAACCAACTAATCCGAACCCTCTCCGCACTGCAGTTCCTTGGTGGTCACATAACCTCCATCCTTCTCCCCACCATCCAAGCGCACGACGCTCGCCCGCTCCTCTTCCGACTTCCGCAGGTACCGCCCCAGCGCCATCATGGGGAAGTAGTGCGGGTAGTACGAATAGCCCACGTAGAAGTGGTTCGGAAACCCCGTCCCCGTGTACTCCCGCTCCGGCCACGTCGCGCCGCCACCCTGCGCGTCCGTCTGCGCCGCCACCAGGTACGCGACGCTCCTCCCCACCGCCTCGTCGCCCGGCGGCAGGCAGGCGAGCAGGCCCATCGCGCCCCACGCCGTCTGCGACGCCGTCGACCGCCCGTGGCCCGCGAGCGTCGCGTCCCGGTACGACTCGAGCACTTCGCCGAAGCCGCCGTCCGTGTTCTGCACCAGCTTGAGCCATCGGACCGCGCGGGCGAGCAGGGGCCGCAGCTCCGGGTGGGTGTCGGTGTAGTGCACCAGGCCGCAGACGGCGTTGCAGGTGCCGAAGATGTAGTTCGCCGCCCAGCGGCCGAACCAGGATCCGTTCCGCTCCTGCGTGCAGACGAGGTACGTGATGCCGCGCTGGCAGGCCAGGTCGACTTTCTTCAGGAGCTCCCCGGAAAGCCGCACGTGGGCGGCGGCGTCGCGCAGGAGGGCGAAGGCTTCGAGGATCCGGCCGACCACGTCCGGGGTGGACGGGTCGAGGAGCGAGTCCATGTCGGAGAAGGGGATCTTGTTCAGGAAGAGCTTGTTGTTCTCGTAGTCGAAGCCGCCCCAGCCGCCGTCTTTGTTCTGCATCCCGAGGATCCATTCCACGGCCCGGGTGACGTGGGCCGAGGAGGCGGAGGCGGGGTCTTGCTTCAGGAAGGCGAGGACGGCCGCGGCCGTGTCGTCGATATCGGGGTACCAGCTGTTGTAGTATTCGAAGCTGAACCCGCCAGGGGTGATGTGCGGCTGGTAGATCCTCCAGTCCCCCTCGGGTCCGACCAGTTGATGGTCTTTGATCCACCTCACCGCTCTGATGAGACGCTCGTCGTTGGTGGGAAGACCGGCTTCGCAGAGCCCGATGCTCATCAGGACCGTGTCCCACACCGGCGACACGCACGCCTGCATACGCTTGCCGCCTTTTTGGTCTTGCCAAGCGAACCGCTCCACGGCTTCCAACCCGCGAACCATGCAGCTGTCCGTCAGGCTGAAGCCTTCCAAGCGCAGAGCGAGGAGTCCACTGTGCATAGGTGGATAGATGCCAGCCCAATCCCCGGACGGTTCTTGATGTTCTAAAATCCACTTTAGGCATTGGCGTCGTGCGTAGCCGCGGAATGGAGAATATCGAAGGCCGCCCAGCTGGTGGATAAGCTTGTCCATGATTGTAAACATCAGGGCAACTTTGTCCGTCTTCAGAAGAGTCACCAGTGGTTTCGTGTATGGCACTCTTTTTTGTGTAGGGTCGCACCACAGCTCATCCAGAAAGTCGTTGTCGGTAGATCTTCCGTTCGGTAGCCCGAAGATCGGTCGATGGTGGCTGATGAGACATAGGGGGACGGTGGAGGAACGAGCCCACGAGGAGAGGTTGTAGATGTTGATAGGGGCCCAAGAGGGCATGAGAATCAGCTCGGGGGTCAGCTCGGGCACCACGCTCCAGGGTAAGAGACCGAAGGTTGCCAAATAGATACGGGTGAAGATGCGCACTCTGGCAGCACCGCCGACTGACTTCACGAAAGCGCAAGCTCGCTGCATCGCCAGTGCCTCGGTGGAGACACCAAGGATCTTCAAAGCGAGATAGACTTCCGTGCTGGTGGAGACGTCGCCGGGGTAGTCGGGTGCAACCCCCCATGATCCGTCCGGGTTCTGTTCTGACAGAAGATGTTGGCAAAGCGCTTCGCGGTCGCGGCAGAGGGAGTCTTCAAGGCCGAGAGCTTGGTATAGCATAACATATTCCGCGGTGATTGATGCGTTGGTCTTCAGCTCGCCGTACCAGTGACCATCATCGTGGACATCATCCCAAGCGTAGTTCAGGGCAAGCTCGACGGCATTGCTGACCATGATCTGGATTCGATAACATCAGTCGTGTCATGAAAAGGTCCACCTCTGCGGCTGTGTAACGCTGAGCAGGGCGATAGGGAATGAACAGAACTGGTCTGACGTGGACTTGATTCCATGTCATGCGGTTGGGTAAAAGAGAGGGTGGAGACCTCACAGTGCTTACTTTAAGAAGGACGTTGCTGCTTCTTCAGCTGGCCAATGATAGAGAGAAGGCGGACAGGTTGTTCGACGTGAGTTTGGGACGATGCCATCAAGAAGCGTTGGAGAGAGGAGTGACGCATCTGAGAGTGCTTGCTGGGATGACGTTTGTGCGTCTAGCGGACGGCTTCTAGAATAGTGCACGGTCCTCAAGCCAGCTCTTGCATACCTACTTCAAGTTCACACAGCCGTGTCGCGTCCCGCGGGTTTCCTTCTGCTGACCCCTCATGACGTCTCTGCTGCCGCTATCTTTTCTTCCCTTTCTCACACTGAAAGGCTAGTGACGCCATTTTGCAGGAGACTTACTTGTCAAAGACGGAGTCTCTACATTATGCGTGGACCGAATCAAAAATGGTCCGGGAGTCCCGCAGCCGGACCCCGGAAACGTATTGCTGCTCGGCCACTATCGCATGAGACGCCAGCGGTATAATTGGTACATAGGTGGCATCAAGGTAACCCATGACTTACATGTCAATACCAATTGTGTCGACGTACATAGATGTTCCAAATACGAATCCTCAATGTTTCGTAATCAGAGTGTGTACGCAACACCCCGCATCGGCTTCGCGAGAGCAGATTTCGTCAGGTGAAGCTTTGTGGTGTGTAGAATCGTTGGAGACACCTGATGATTCATCCCCTTGGGGCATCTCGGAGAGGCTCGCGTCGTAGAAGCGTACTACTACATAGGCTCAGCAAAAGACTTCGAAAACCGAAACTTGCCTGCAAGCCGTTAGTCTTCCATTTGGCCGTAACGCTTTCAAGTAACTTTAGGCCTTATGCTGATCGCTAGGCTGCAGCTTCGATTGCTGACATGCATCTGCAGTGATCTTCATGTGCGTCTTGAAGTTTTCAGAACAACAATCTTCAGAGAGTCAATGGTACTTGCGGCAACATTTGCCTCGTTGTTTGACACCATGATAGCCGCTGCAGCATTATTACCGGCATGGCATTTGAGAGAGCTCCTACTGAAATCAGCGAGGACTCTGATTTTTCCTTTATCTTGTCTTCAAAATTGTCTTGAAAAATTCCTGGTGGAAGGTATAATTTGCTCCGAAGGACATACAATTGGATTTCCTAGACTTCAGTCGTTCAAAATCTGATAGCTCACAACTTGTAGAGTTACCCTTGGCTCCTGTCTATGATTTTATGCGACTAGAGGTCTACCCTTGGTACGATTAACAAGAGACGTCGTTAAGATTTGTGCAGACTTTCGGGATCTCCTCCAGTACATGCCACGGACCCAGGTCCCCGGGGGCCGGCAACAGACAAGCGCACAGTGGGGGAATTGTGGAATTTCCAACGAATGGGCGCGCGCTTGGATGTCTAGGTAAAGTAATGTATTCGGTGTGTGATAGGTAGATACTCGATGGGAGTGGTTGATAAACCCAGGCCTTCCTGAACGAGGCATTCGTTCCGAAGTTGTAGAGACCAATAGAAAATATACGTATCGATCGTCTGTACTACAAGTGGATAGCTCCTGGGTTATCATCTCATGTTGGCTAGGACTAATTACTTGCGATGTGTTACGAGTGGTCGAAGTATTATGCACATCATAATACAGATGCGCTGTTAGCCCATAAACTGCGCTACTACCATTGCAGCCTACCGTACGAGTAGTACCTGAACATAGAATAATTCCGCCCCTCCAGGCACTTAGATAGCTACACAATTCAGCCAATAGGTACATCCAGTCCCTAGTTAATTGTCCCTACGTTTCCCGTTGGCCATTGACTACTAACAGCCTCATAGCGCGAGTCTGCCACTAAAACACCACTCGGTGATTATTACTAACCGGCAGTCTCTCCGCTCTCACGGTTAGCATATTGTGACTCGGGATACTTCCGAACAACATATCGATTGGTGACTTCTAGAAGTTATTTACTTGATAGCGCGAGTCCACCAATGAATCGAGCGACATCTGGTTAAGTATCCAGGAAGAATATTCGCGTCCTCACTCAATCGCCTATGGAAGAACTCGCCCCTGCAAAAATTGATCGCCAATTTCAACCCTACCCACCACCTTGGAACGGGCGAACAATTTCTGCAGACGCGAGTGAAGGCACGCGTACATCCGTACTCTAACCCTAAAGATTCAATGATTATCGCTGCCACCTTTCTTGCGGAAGTGGCTTGTTCTGTTCAACCACTACACTCTCGCTGCAATCAGCTCGTCATGGAGGCTACCCCGAACAGCATCACCATCTTGTTGTCTGTCATCGCTGTCGTCTACCTCGTCTACTCAGAATATGCAGTGAGCACGGTGCCGCAGTCAGTGCCTTGGGCCGGACGTCGCAACGAGGTCTTGTCTAAGACAAGAGCTTGCCTTCGTGAGGTGACAGCTGGATTGCGCACCCTCAAAGATGGCTACAATCAGGTCTCCGAACCTTTCTCATTCACCCTGGCGCTTCTGACGGTGTCCGTCTGCAGTTCAGTAGAAAGGGTTTACCTTGTGTGCTCCCAGATTTCGGATTCCGCCCTATTGTCATGGTTCCTCAAGAGCACATCGCCTGGATGGGCGACAAGCCGGAAGATGTATTGTCAGTAAATAAGGCGCATGTAAGCTTCTCCCTTGCGGTCACGCTTGGTTGCCGTCTCAGGTGGAGGCGCGGGAGCTGTTGGACAGCTCATACGAACTGTTGATTACATTCTCCCCCTCGCCAGGATCCCCACCTCGAGAATGATATACTGACTCCAGGATAGCAATCAAGGTTCGGGCTCGACTACCTGGCGCCCGACTTCGATATCAATCAAGATGCCCATATGTTGGGCTCTATCCGCAAAGAACTCACTCGCAACCTCGGTACTTTGCAACCAGGTATAGTCCAAGATATCCGCGACACCATCGATGACGCAATGGGCCTAGACACCAAGTCTTGGAGAGATGTCTGCATCTCAAAGGCAATGGGAGATGTTATGTTCAGAGCCACTAGCCGCGTCCTTGTTGGCTCATCTCTCTGCCAGAACAAGGAGTATCTCCATCACTTGATGGCATTTGCAGACTGGTTGGGCGGCAGCTCTATCCTGGTAGGACAGTTTCTGCCGTGGATGATAAAGCCTTTCATTGGATATCCTATGGCCTTGGCGGTCTACTACCACAAGCAGAAGTCGATGAAGTACCTGCGACCCGTGATTCGAGATCGTATGAACAATATGAAGCGTAAAAGAACCGATCCGTCGTTCGAGTTCGAAGAGCCAAAGGACCTCATTACTTGGATGACTCAAGCTGTATTAGACGATGAAGAGATGAAGAATACTCCACCGCAGGTTCTTGGAAACCGCATATTGTTCATTGTGGTATTGCACTTACTCTTTACTGGTCCAGCTCAGCAAAGCCTGGGGCTTTCCTTTATTTCAGAACGAACGCTAATATTCTGAAACAGACACTCGGGGCAATCCATACCACAATCACGACGGCTACCAACACCTTTCTCGACCTCGTGAGCTCTGATCCCGACGCCGGAGTCTGGGAGCAGCTCCGCGAAGAGGCCGATATGGTCTTTAAAACGGCAGATGACTGGACCAATCCCGCCTCCCTTGCCAAACTTCCACTTGCTGACAGTGCGATCCGCGAGAGCCTCCGCAAGAACCCCGTAATTTCACGAGTTGTGCTGCGGCAAGTCATGCCGAAGAATGGAATCACGCTGCCGAGTGGACATCATATCCCCGGAGGCGCGTGGCTGGGCGCCGACACCGTCGATTTGCACCACGATGAACGCTTCTACCCCAAGCCCGAGGTATACGATCCGTTCCGCTTTGCCAAAAAGCCAGAAGATCCGCTCGGAGGGCCCAAGGAGGGGACGTTGAGCGACAAGGCTTCAATCTACCGCAAGAACCAAGGTCTGACTACATCGAGTGATATCTTCCTGTCCTTTGGCTACGGAAAGCATTCTTGGTAAGCCGCGTCTCGGCGCCGACGGGCTTTCTCGTGTTTTTGCTACCCCGTGCTGATTTATCGGCAGTCCCGGTCGCTGGCTGGTGGCTCACCAGCTCAAGCTGATGCTCGCCTACATCACGTTGAACTATGATATCCAGCACGTGGCTCAGCGTCCTGTGAATCAAGTCTTCGGAGATAGTATCGTCCCTTCTCTCACTGCTACAATGAGGGTTCGCCGCAGGGACCATACTTGAAAGGCATCCAATGGCGACTTGTCCGTATCGGATCCAGAATGTGGGTGGAGTCATAAGTGGATAACACCTAGCCTCGCGTCGATTGGTTTCTCTCTCCTTCAGAACCAAAATAAGCATAGAGTATAGATTGGTGTAATCGATTCCACGCGGAACATTCGGAGCCATGCCGCATTCTAATGACGAACACCGCCCAGCCACAAACGTACTACTGTTGGTATCTGCACAATTCAGCGATATCGCTTGTATATAGCCGGGATTTCCACGTAGGTAGCAGGAAACCCTCCGTCACCAATGTTCTCAACAATAATAGTAAGACTGAGCGGTATTGTATCATCCGCGAGCTCAACAACCCTCAATGAGTCAAACTGTTGGGATCCGAAGACTTGGTTTGCCATTGGAGTCGAGGTTCGGTGTACATGTATGTCAACGGTACAAGAAGGTGCCAAAGGAGGGCCGGCCCTTAATTCATCCCGAAAACCCGTTACGTGGGTGGGTGTACTTCCAGCCTTCCCGCAGCACTAGCATTGGACATATCCCGGCACTCGGTTCTTGGGACCCCTGGGTACTCGTATCTCATACGACGGTTCACTGTTGTTGTGGGGAAGCGTCACGAAAATGCACCCCCCAACGTCCTCTTTCGGCGGCATGCATGCGTGCGTTGAGGCTCAAGTGGGGCCGAGGGGCACATACTGTAGGCGCATCATTGTCTGGGACAAAGCCTTTATGCGAACGGTGCCTGTGCGCAGTGGGAGGGCCGGGCATGTGCTGGAGCTTCTTGATGCCGAGCTTCCTCCCTCCTATGTGCAGAGTACCTCAGTACCTCATGGAAATTGGTTTCTGATTCTGCGAATGGAGTATCTCGGCCCTTGGGTGAGAGAAGATCATGGTTATGATGGCTTGGGTGTCCTATACTCTCCATCATTGACCTCGTTACCATTCATAGGGTCCTTGCATTAGATAGACTGTTCATTTGTTCATTGAGTAGGAGGGAAGGACATCCCACTAGGGTTGATATACAGCAAATAGCATGCCGATTCGCAGGTCGCATATTGCATACGGAGGGTCTGCGATCAAAGTGCCGGGAGGCTGTCCGGAGAGTAGGTACCTTCCGTATCTTTTTGGGAACAGTAGGTATCTACCTGCCTACCATACCTGGCCTGAACCCAACCGGGACCCCAATAATAATGTGCCAGGCCTCAACGGTTTCTCGGGGATCGGTTTTGCGCTCTTGAGAAAAGAAAGTTGGGGGGGAGGCAGGCCGGGGGGGNNGAAGAGGAGGGATTGGCTCGGCGGGGTTGAGCAATCGCAAACATATGCGACTTATGCGGGGGGAGTAGCTCGAGTACCATTTGGGGGGTACTGTACGAGCAAATCCCGGGGTCTCAAGTCTCACGAAACACGGAGTACTGCTCCATGTGCGCCGGCAAGAACCTCTCTGCTGAGGGGAAACCTCTTCGGTCAAACGGTTCTTCATCAGTGAAGGCACGGTCTCCTTCAAAGCGTCCAATGCTACCTGGGAAGAAACATGACCCCGCGAAGTGTAGACTTGCCAACAAAACTGGCGGTTTGCATCCACGACGCAGCAAACGCCTCGCTTGCCTCTGCCACTCGTCGTGTTTCCTCTTCCTACGGTATCTTTACGTTCAACTGCGCGTTCGGCCGATCCCACATCAATTCATACATTCAATCCGTAAACGACGCGTCCGCCCTCATCAACTGCACCACCGGCCGGACTGACAAAGCTATCGGCGAGGTGTTCTTTGCAGTCGGAAAGCCTCATACCTACTACTTGAACACACGATCCGTGCCATCCATCCATCCAATTGGCAACCGCGATCGTGAGAGCCGACGGCCCTCGACGCGATCTCAAATCATGATAACGGGCAGGTCGGGGTACGGCTCGTGCGGGAGTCTGGATCTCCCGGATCGCAGCCTTGCCGTCGGTCCCGTAGTAGTTAATGCATCCCGAGGTACTCGGGACGGTCGCCGGCGACCTTGCGCTTGAACTTCGCGATATCCAGACACGGCCCGCGTCGTTGCCTTGCCGACGCATCGGCGGCATCTGGCCCCCTTAGACGTTCGGCGGCTTGCAGCGTCGAGATGCCGGCGCGTTGAGGGTGCGTTGAAGAATGTGGACGGTGCTGTTGTGCGTCGCTTGGATGGTGGCGCGAGAGCTTCCCGGCGTTCGTGGACGGTGGGCCGGAATGGGGCGTGGGCTCGGAGCTCGGGTGGTATATCTAGTTGTTGATGGAGTAGTCGGGGCCGGTGAAGTTGACGTGGCCCATTCGGCTGGGACAGCTGTTGGTGTTGGTGTAGTCCCAGAGGGGGCAGCGCTTTTGAGCCATCTTGAGCGACGACGGCAAGGCGGTTGGTTTGCCGAAACGATGCTGGATGTTGCGATGGTGATGGGTCGTAATGCACGGTTTATTCGCTGTCTTGAGAGCTTGGAGAGCTTTGAAGAATTATGCGGATTAGGCGAGGATAGGACAGTGGCTGGCGATGTCTATGAGAGGCTTTTACCTGCTGTAAGAGTTCTACGTATATTTTTGACGATTAGGTGAGCTGAGTACGGCCACATTCCTTCATATACTCGCGCAAGGCTGCACTTACCCTACCGCCCTATCTTGAACGGAACCGTGCTGTCTTTGCTGACGGGTATGATGCTGCCTGGAAGGTGTTTCTGATCCATCTCTGTGCGCTGAATTCTAGACATGGTCCTTGCATTGAATGAAAGGGAGAATCTTCTTCAAAGTAAAACTTGCGATTGGGACGGTGACGGGTCTTTGCCACATTGCTGAGTAGGGGCGGCGTCTAGAATCAAATTGCGGCATCGGTAAGCTCACCTCACATTTGTGGTAGAGAAAAGATCGTGTTCGAACCTCACACGATGACAACGTAAAGGGATCTGACTACGACGAATTCTTCATCCTTTGCGACAGGTAGCAATCAATTTAAAGGCTTCGGTGACGCGGCGTGAATCCGCGATGGGAATCATGCTTACCGCCTTCCCTCTGCGCCGCGGTCTTTTTGACTTCTCCCGAGTGACAGCAAAGCATTCCACTCTACAGCGCGATCTATACTAATAGAAAGATCCCTACATTCGCGGCGCGGCGCGATGCACGTTGAAGCGAGAAAGAGGGATTGGGGCTCTGCTCGGATTCTGTGCCCCGATTTACCAAAAGATGGAATAGGTCAGATTCCTCGCATAGTTATCCTCACGATGAAACAGAACACAAAGTGTGTCCTATCCACGTGGGGCTGAAGGTTGTACAGGAAAGAGTCGAAGGATCTAGGGGATGAATCCTTCCAGCTGCGCCCTAGACTTATGTACCCCCGCTCGTTTTGTTCGTTTCAGGATCCTTGCTGTGTTGTGCCAAGCGTCGCGGCGCCGATTCAAAAATATCTTCAACAAGTTCACGCTTCACAGGGATACAGAACCCTCTCTAGATATCATTCAATGGGAAGACAACTTGACTGGGACGTGCTGCTAATTTCGCATTGGAAACCTAATAAAATGGAGTCACTAGCGCTGAAGCTCGATTTTTGGGACTTCAGCGCATTCGCAATTGTATTTGCGCTTTATGATATTCTCATACTGCAAAACATCATTGTTAACGATACGTTTCTTGCGCTGTTGAATTCGCCTAGGCGCTTTCTTTAGTAAGTGATAGGTACCGCTGGCCGAGAGACAGCCCCCGTAAGCTAATGTCTTTCCGCCCTAGAGATTGACTCAGCTGATGTTGTAGGGCTCCGCCTCTTCCTCCAATCCATCTGCCCCTATTTTGTTTCTAATTCCGATGCCCATGTTGCCTTTACCACCTAGCAGCAAAGCGAGATGGCCAAATCCATCCGAAGCCACGTTGTCTATCGAGATTATGATATAAGGATCCTCGTTCCTTGCATGAGCCGGCAGAGCAAACACATTAGCGCAAACACAGACAACTACCCTATTCCAGTAATTTTCAAGTATCCCCCGGTTCGGAAACCATGCATTACATCAACGTCCACAACCAGTCGGACCATGACCAGACCTTCGAAGTCCACGGCTTCAACGACGGCCACAGCATCACCGTCAAGCCCGGCGCCACGACCGTCTTCCCGGCCCCGGACAAGACGTCCGGCGCCATCATCGCCGTCCACGACGGCTTCGAGGGCGAGCAGGCCGAGATCACAAAGGACGGCTACATGGGCAACGACTTCATCGACGTGAGCAACATCGTCGGCGCGGGCGGCAACATGACCGTCCAGCAGGTCGGAGAGCCCGCCACCCGCAAGGGCGACCCGCTCTTCATGCAGCAGCTCAACACGGCCTGGCACCGGGCCAGCGCGGCCACCAAGGCGTCGCTGAAGGACTGCGTGCATCTCAACGCCAAGGGTGACGTCGCGAGGATCTCCGCCATCAAGGATTACCCGCAGCTGGAGAAGTTTGTCCGGTCGTTCGCGGACGGCAAGACGTATATCGGCGTCGGTGCTTGGGGCGGTAGTCCTGGTGTCGGCAGCGATAATCAACAGGTTGGTTGATACTTTGACAGTCGCGTTTTCCGCGTCTTCGTGCTGACGTGACGACAAGAGCTCGGCGGCGCAGGGCGACAAGGACATCTTGATCACCTACTCCGACGGCGACGCGACACCAGGCCACCCGGAGCAAATGGCCCACCGCCCAACGCAGAAGCGCCTCGTCGAGCACACCGCCGGCGAGCCCAACCACGGCGGGCCCGGCATCGTCCTCACCAACAAATCCAACAAATCCTGCACCTACTACTTCTACAACAACTTCTGGTAAGCCAACCCAACCCGTACAGACGTACCTCTCCTTCCCCTCTCCTCCCCTTTCCCCTAGCGTCCTGACACCCCGTGCGTCCCACCCAGGAACGGCAACGGCACCGCCGGCGCCAACTTCACCCACCCGGAAAAAGCCACCACCGTGCCCCCCCACACCACCACCTTCGTCGCCCTCCCCGCCTCTTTCAAAGGCCGCGTCCAGCGCACCACCCTCCTCCCCGCCACCTGGGTCGAATTCCAGCTCTCCGCCTCCAACGATCGCGCCGCGCACGGCGACGTCTCCCTCGAGCAAGGCTGCGACGGCGCCGCCATCGTCGCCGCGACGGACGGCAGCGGCCGCAGCAACGGCTTCCACGAGGACGTCCTGAGGGACGCGCCCCATGCCGCGGTCGTGAAGAGGTCGGATGGTGCGCTGGTGCTGGCGAGCACGGTGGGGAATTGGATGGCCGGGCCGAATGAGGCGGCGGTGGAGTGGGAGAGGAAGGTTGTTGGGCAGGGCAGGGCGTATGTTACCGGGGGGACGGGCGTGCCGGATGTGGCGAGTCGAAATCAGGTGCTTGCGGTGGATTTTTATTAGGGGCTGGGTTTTTGGGTTTTTGGGGGGGGAGGGAGGGAGGCTTTGGAGGAGGCTTTGGGGGTGGAGAAGGGCGCTTTTTGGCGCTGTCGGTTTCGGAAGCGGGCGGGTGGTGTTGGAAAGTGTGTTTTAAGGTATAGCTCTGTGGGTGTTAACTTTTGTCGATGTGGGAAGGAAGGTTTGGATGAGCGAAGGGTTTGGCTTGGTGTCTGGGAGAATGCTGAGACTAGCCCCGGGAGCAGACAGAGCGTCTATGAAGCCAATATGCCGGCATTAATTGCGCAACTGAGTTGACATCGTGGAAACGTCAGATAGCAGTGGATGTGAATCTAATTAATTTGGTATTATTAAGTACATCGCTGCTTATGATGATTTATTACGCTCCTGCCCTCGAGCCCGAGGACTCACTCACAGCCACCTGCGTCATGAAAGGTACTTTTTTCTTCTTCGATCAACGCCAAATACAGACTTGCTGTCTAATTAGGGTGGTAGCGGCTTATTATGAGGTCGTTGCGCTTGTGGCCGTGGTGGTGCTCGTGACCACCGTCACGCTCGCGCTGGAGCTCGACGGAGACGAGGAACTGGCGGACGAGCTGCTGGAAGAACTGCTCGAGGGTGGGGACACGGTGGTTAATTCGGTGGTGGATGATGTGACGATGACGCCCGAGAAGCTGACTGAGAGATTGCTGCTGGACGAGCTTGATGACGAACTGGTCGATGGCACCGTGACGACCGTGGTCGGTGACGCCGTGACTACCGTGGTCGATATGTTCAGCGCCGTGGTGATGAGATCGCTCGTCGTCGAGCTGGCCGAACTGTAGGTTACGCTTGGGGTTTGGCCGTAGGGCGTCACTTCGTACACCAGTGCGTAGCCGGGCGCGCCACAGCATTCGAACGCGCTGCCCGCGCAAGGGGTGCAGCCGATGCTGCTGGTCTGTCGTTTGGCTTTTGCTGGGGGTGAAGCGAATCCGCTGCCGTCGGGGGCAGCCGTGCCGCAGTTGCATTGATCCCCTGGAACGATTTTTTGTCAGCGTGGGATTTTTGTTTGGGGGGGGGGGGAGTCTGGTGCGCTTACCGTTCTGGAGCGCGAAGTAGGGGAAGTACTGGCAGTCGGAGCCGCATAGCTCCGTTGTCATCTGCGGGTCGGTGAAGACGGGACCGTCGAGGAGATTTCCATCATCTGGAGCAGAGTAGTACCCGAGGACGGTGGTGGTGCTTGGTAGTGTGCTGCTTGACGTGGTGGTTGATGTGCTGGTTGTTGTGCTGGTCGATGCGTTGGACAGACTTAATGTAGGAAACGTAGTGGAGGAGGATGTGAATGTATCAAACATCGTGGAGGCTGTGGTGGGTGGGTTGTCGAACGGTGGGGGTGGCGGACGGTTGTCAAAACCGCAAGGGCCATTGCAAGCAACAATCTTGCCGTCGACGCACTCGGTGCCAGCGGCTGTGGGACCGAAATCGATCAGCCCTCCCTGGCTACAGACGAAGAAGGTGGTGCCGCCCGCCCCGCAGAAGAGTTGGCCTTCGGGGGAGCAGTTGCCGTAGTTGTCGGCTCGGATTCGGTTCTCCTGCATGTCGCAGTAGGTCCCTTGGGCGACGGAACCGAAGAAGAAGTACTGCGTTCGGAAATTGCCGGGAACGCAGACGGAGAAGGTGCTCGGCGTGTCACAGTAGATGCCATAGGCACCGCAACCAGTCTCGCCCGCGACGGAGCGGGCTGGGGCTGGTTGGGGGTTTGCGGATGCAAGGCCGAAGGCGGCGGCGAGGCCGACAAAGAGAGGGCTGTGATGCATTGTAACGACCAAGTTTATGGGTGGGGAATTGTTAAGAGACGGACGAGCAGGGGGTAGGAACGAAAGTATTCCTGAACGAAAAAATTGTTCAGCTTACGAGAGCGAGTGTGGATGAGCGAACAGGTCCGCTGATGATGTGGGGCAAGAGAGGACTCTTATAGGAGATCTGAGAAACGTAACATTAAGGGTGGGGTATGACAGCCACTCTCCCGTAATGACCGGATATTGCTAGGAAGTAAGAAGCAAAAGCTTACACATAGTTCATTGGCGTAAGAAGAATGCCGACCTGCGTCTGGGTTAGAGGGTTGCAACGTCAGTACTCTGATCAAGAGACTTTGTATATATTGCGCTTGTTGTTGCCACAACAGCCTTTTATCACGCCACATGATCCCCAGCGACACGCCACTGATCGGAGCATACTGATTGGAGTGGCGCGAGGCGCGAAACACTAGGTGTCCGCTACAGCGGCTGGCTTGAGAAGAACAGAGAAGAGAAATCCCCCTAGGAGCACTAGGCTTGGACACACTCCTAGCCTGCAGACTCACCTATCCTATCAGCATAGGAATTGTTCCCGCAACTCCACTGTGGTTGGCGTAATTCTTTTCATTAGTAGGTTCAACTCTTCCCAAACCGCTCACCGGCTTGCCTTAACCGCCTGTCTATTTCTTTTGAAAGCTTGCATAGTGGATTTCGCGGTATCATTACGGACTCAGGCAGAGCAGATTCGGGGATTCCAGAACGAAGTGTCATTGTCGATCAGAAATGAATATGTCAAGACGGTACTTTTAACCCTGTGGTGCAAGAGATGCTAGGTCTGCCGAATATGTTTTTGTCAGTGAGCTGACGAAGGACCACCTTCGAGTAGAGCTGATGGATCAAAGGGATCTGAGGAGCTTGTAACCGTGAGAGGCTGCCACCAAGCCCAATAGTCCGCTAAGCTCCCAGCGGCTAAGCTATTTTCCTTTCTTACAATCGTAGCTTGATCTCTCACTACAAGGAAGACAACAAGTCTCAAATATCTCGCACTTGTGATTGCGAGTTGGCTAGTACTGCGACTCAGCCATATTGGAAGGGACAACCACCGTCTATGGTCTGCGTTCCGCAGCGTTTTGGGCACAAGTGTTTCCCCGGCGTATACAATATTTGAGTATATGCTCGAAGGCGCTCGACTGCTGATTGAGAGTGATTTCTAGAAAGAATAGAATGGATAATGGAGAAGACAGAGAATTTTGAATACATACTGGTGGAGGCCCTAGCGTCTTGGCAAAATTCCACCAATCACATTTGCACATTGGTCATTCCATCAAATTTGCGTCCCTCTTCGCTCTTCCTTCTTCCTTCGTCTTTCCCATTCAGAGTAACTCATTATGTTCCCACCGTTGTCAATGCTCGTAAACATACAACCTATAGCAGAGAAAGAGAGTTTAGACCACAGACACCGAGGCATCCCTACCCTATCTGTATCAACCCTTTCTGTGAAGATGTGGGGGGCAACACTTGGTCCAGTGGGCGAGACACGATGAATGCAGATCGGGACCATTCGATTTTCCTACTTTGCGGAGCAGCCTCCACAAGAATCCTTCTCGTTTATCAGAACCTCGGTTTGCGTATCTATCATGAGACAGGATATCGGTGTCTCATACGAAGCAAGATCTGAATCGAGAAATGTCCAGAAGACCAGGCTTCTTCCATCCTCTGCCCTTTCTATCGTTGGCTCCAGATTCAATCGCATTGATGCGCCTGGACCATTTTCGCTGCTATCGAAACGTGGCTGCCGGATCCGGGACGAGAAGTGAACAAGCCATCCTGGAGAGCCAGCAGATCGGGTAAGAGTAACCGAGGATGCTTGTGGATGGGTATATCAGCGGACATCGAAACGAGTAGGCTGAGAAGGAACTAATTCCGCAATCGTGTCGACTGTAAAGACCAGGAACTTCTGGCAAGCGGTATACGAATGTGACATTACTAGAATTCTGCGCTGATTGCTGCGAGTAATCATTTGTATATGTGTTATCGCAACGGCAATCGATGCCATGAGAGAGTATAGCGACTGCGTATCGAACGATGGCGACTTGAAAAGACTGGTATATTTTTCCGAAGAGCAATCGAGAAACTGCCGTTTCCACCTCTCCTAATATTGCCTCTGCGAGCCTTGTTGAAGTCGAAAGTTACGATGTATGCACGGAGTAGATGACAGCTCGTGGAAGTAGCCATTGTTCCTCACCGACTACTGCTGCAAATATCAGCGTGGAGCCAGTGCAACTTTGTATCGTTCGAATCTAATATAAAGCAACTATAGGCCTCATATCGGATAGTTGACGTTCACAAGAGGCCTTCTTTTCAAGGCGGCAGGATGCTTGCATTGTTGAATTGAAAATTCAGGTGTCTGAGCAGCTTTGAGCCGAAAGGGTTGATGACAAGAGGCTGAGAGTGGAGGCGAAATTAGCTTCCTTGACGTCGTCCCTTTCGAAAATCATATCGCAAGGAGATATTTCCGCTCCTCGGTCCAAAGGCCATGCTAGACGGAGCCTTTTACGCCAGCAGTCTCTTTGTCAGTGTCCTCAATCCAGCCTCCGCCCCCACTGTCGAACGGGCTTGTCAAAAGCGACTTCTTCAGTTCGTCAATGTTCTTGTTGGCAAATTTGGAGACAAAGTCGCCAGCAGTGAGGCCTTTGCTTTCGGCAACCCACTCAGAATACTTGATCTTGTTCCGATACCCGGAGTCGGAGTTGGTCAATATGCGCCAGCCGGCTCCTGACTTATACATCCATAACCAGTGACCATTCGTTACGAGCCATGCAAGCATGGCGAGCCGCACTGCTATAGCATAGTTTGGGCGCTTTTGGTAACGTGGGACCTCGACTCTCCTTTTCCGCCAGACCAAAACACTGTTCAGCTGAACGGTGAGGCACCATAATCCTCCAGTGAGGACAAGAGCGACGACTGCCGTGCCGAAGAAGTCTCCAAGACTCTTTCCACTTCCGTTCAGCTGTTGAAGATTCATTCCGAATATAGAGGTCGCAAGGTTTAAGGGGACGTAGACAAACGCGAGTACCGTGACTAGACTCAGTCAGTTTTGTTCAGCATTGGGCGCCCTCTTCTCACAGATCTTGACTATGTCCAGTTAGCGACGTGACCTGTTGAGGCGGGGCCAGATGCTGACCTCGTTTGGCTTCCTCAATCTGATGATTGGAGAGCTCGATCGACTTCCTCGACTCCACAAGCGCCAAGTGGCCAGACTGCACCTGCAAGTAATCGCGAATCTCGGCTTCCAAACGAGATGCTTCTTTGAGCACCCAGCCTCTGGCTCTTTCTATTCGAATATACGCTAGATTTTCAGTAGATTGCTCTCCGATTTCCGAAGACAGGAAATCTGTCAAGGGCTCCGCTTCATCCTCAAACTGCTCTATTACCGATCGGAGGACTGTACGGTAGCGATAGAGTTCATCGGGAATCTTGTCCACACCAGGGGTTGGCGCGAGATATTCTACGATATTTTGACCGTTGTTCTTATACCTAGGAGACTTTAGCCTAACAAAGTTACCTCGAATAAAAGAACACAATTCCCGTATTCGAAGAATATCCAGTTGCAACAATGGAAGTAACGATTCGAGCAAGAGATCATTGTTGCTGTGGGTGCAGTCTTTATTCTTCATCATGGAACAGGAGAGTAGACGCGTGTAATGTCTTGTACTTTCGCTGTTTGAATCACCAGTCCCTGACGGAAAGTCTTCATTGGCCT
Source organism: Evernia prunastri (assembly GCA_003184365.1). Classification (NCBI taxonomy): domain Eukaryota; kingdom Fungi; phylum Ascomycota; class Lecanoromycetes; order Lecanorales; family Parmeliaceae; genus Evernia; species Evernia prunastri. The sequence continues at coordinate 50,722 of NKYR01000135.1, forward strand.
GCTCTCGAGCTGGTTGACAGTCATACAAGATGTCCCAGAGCGCGCCTTGGTCAACCATGTCATGAATTTTGGGCGGCCCAGCAATCAAAACCACAGGCGGCGATCCGTGCTTGGCGAGTGCAAACTGACGTGAAATAGCAACAACGGTTCCAGATGCCAAAAGATACTTGCATCGGAACCGTGCGTTACTTGACACCTCGAATTTAGCGTGCCTCTCTAGCTGTGCATGGAGAGCATCGAAGAAGCGAGGAGCTAGGTTCAATCCTAAGCCTAGTATGCTCGCAAATTCTGAAGTTAAGCCGATTTTGTTCTTATCGGGTACTGACAGCAGAATGACTTGCATGTTGACGCCAATTGGCGGGTCGCGTAATGCTGTGAAGGTTTGCGTGGCCGTAAGACTCGCACACCGCAGACTGACTTTAGCCGCCTGGAGGTGCTCCATCGACACCTCGATGAGGGCGCATCGGGGTTCAGGGTGTCTGTTGAAGTCTCTTGACCTCGCAGAGCCAGCGAGGGACCCCAGGTACCCGAATACATGCGGGTTACTCTCCAAATATTTGGGGTAAGACGGGTACCCTGTCTCCGCGTTCAAGACAGGAACGACGGTTGTTTGGTAGACGCTGCGTTCGTCTCCGTCCGTCGATATGCTTACAGTGCCGGTATTGGCGCTCTTCGCTGCATGAATTGAAGGAAGCGTCGACTCATCACTGGTCTGGGGCTGGCGATGCGGCGACGCTGGTGAGTTCGTGATAGCTGGCGCTTCCATGATCGTCAGTATGAGCAAACATAGAACTGGATGCTAAAATGACAGCTTTGCGGTACGGATGAAGTTGACTTGAAGAGGTACAGGTGATCAGGACGATATGAGAAGCTGAAGCGGGGCTGGAATTTCTTCTTGGCATGATCTAACCTAAGCTTACTCTAGGCTCTGTTCGGCCTAGCGTAGACTCTATGGGGCCTTCCTCGAAATTCGCCATTTTTTGCATTGGTTAATGCTATCTTTGACTGCTGATATTCCTGTTTTAGGTAGGTACTGTAATTTTATTGCTTACGTTTTTGTCATGTAGATTGATTCGTGGCATCTTTTTGTCCCTGCTCCTCCTGGCATCCGGCTCTCTTCGTTCAGGCCATAGGCCTCGATTTCTGGTAGGAGGCCTTTTCAGAGACTGTTTCTTCTTTGGGAACCTCACTCCTGAGTTCTGTTTTTTTGGCAGTAATCAGTAATTCTGGTTGTCTCTGCGGTCATCAATCGTGTACCACTCGCCGGATTTCAGCTGCGACCAGAGCGGATTTCACTTTATCGATGGCCTCTAGAATGCGATCGGCCTCATCTGCATCATCGTATATGGTCTGTTTGAGCTCTTCCAGCGCTGTGAGCATTTCCTGATGAGTTGCATAGTTGCCATTGGTGAAATCCTTGGCTTTCTGCATCGTAGCTCTTGCCTCCCTCAGCAGCGCCCAATACGAGTCGATGTTGGCCTGGTAGTTCGTGTCTTCCAGAGGGATCTGCAGTTTCTGCGGCGCACGCTCCAGTCGATCCAACCATTTCTGCACTGCTCCGTATTTGTTTTCCTTAAGGCCACTAAAGTGGATCAACATATCCCCATCTTGCACCGGAGGCAAACGACCAAATGAATATTCAAATCCGTTGAACCACTCGACCGGCTGGTAGAGGACGTGCTCACGGTGGCCGACCTGTTTGAACACCCATTTGAAGGCTGACTGCTCTGCGTTGAAACCGATTCGTACGTCTGGTCGTAGGTCTGGCAGCGCAGAGACTTCCGCCAGCATCTTTACGCTCCACTCGTTTATGCGGACGAAGAAGACGCCGGCGTTGAAGCGGCTTCCGCTTCCCCAGTCTCGACCGCCGATGAAGTGGACGTTGGGGAAGTCGGGTGGAGGGAGGAAGAGAGCCCAAGGGATGTTCGGGTTCAAGATGATCGTATCCGAGTCAAAGAACCTAAGTCGACAGTCAGCTATGAGTTTCAATGGTATCATTTCGTGTCATTCCTACACTAGCCATTCTGCACGCTCACGCGCCGGCTTGGCCATCTCAGCAACTGCAAGAGATAACATATATAACGGCTTGCTAAAGAGCAACTCCCTCCATTGTCCCTTTCCCCTCACATCTTCGCGCAGTACGTGGGTTGGGTATCCCCATCTCACTCCGTATCTGAGATGGGTGGCCATGCACCGGTCATCGAGCGCATTCTTTGTTTGATTCGTAGCGTTGTAGACGCGCATGCTGACTAGGCGGATCTTGGGTCGTATGACATCTGGCAGTAGAGGGTCGATAGCACTTGCGGCATCATTGAAGGCAGTCGGTAGGCTTATTGGAGACGTAGCTGGGGAAGATTGCTCTAGGCGTTCCGCATTGAAGACTTCAGGTCGGAAAAGGCGGAATTGGAGGTAGGTGAAGAGGAGTAGCGCAACGAACTTTAGTATCGATTGCGGTGACAGCATTTCGCCGAAAAGGTACTTCACAAAGGGGTTCAAGAAAATCGCAATGAAGTGGAAGGAGAGAGATAGGAAAAGCAAATCAGCGCTAGCAAGCATTCCAGTTTAGCATTCCATTTTCACATTCCAACCCAAATAGGGTATTTGGCGGCGAACCAGTCGCCCGGATAGTACCCGTTGACTTCAATCACATTGCCTATTGGAGGAGGATGTAGTTTTGAAGCAGACTCTGCGCTCGTAGCAGAGGGTTGCATCGCTGATTGGAATGCCTTCTAAAACGGGGGACAAGACCAGTGAAAGTGACGAGCGAGAAGAGAGCGATGAGCATAGAGGCGCTCACCTCGGCCTGCGGAGTTGTTGAATGATCAACTATGGGACGGGTTCAACGCGGAGACGCTCAAGAAGGCGTAGTCATAGTTCAGTAAGCGAAACTAGCCCTGGAACAAATCAATCAGTAGAAGTAAGCACATTACAAGCATGACCTACCGGGTTAATACTAAGATACCGAGCTGAGGATCATCGCAAGCAATCGTGGCAACTAGGCTGGTACGTCGGTGTAGCTCCTGGCAGAGGAGCCCCTCTTGTTGGTCTGTTGAATGTTGATATAAATCCTTCTAGAATATCAGCCTGCGAGGTTTCATTCTTGGGGCTGCATGCAATATTAGGTTCTGCTCCAAGCTTTATTGATGTTCCATTACTTCCGGCCAAGCAAGCAGCGGGTGGTCCTCTAGACTTATCCAGAAGTCCATGTCAACGATGTTTTCCAGCCACATCTGATCATTCAATGCCTCCTCCATGAGAGCGTCCAGACCAGCCGCGGGCTCGGCATGTCCAACATCATTCTGGTTGTGTTCAGGAGATAGCACCGTATCCACTATCGCTTGAAGCATCTTTTTGGCTTGGCCGCAAATGACAGAGTTGCCATTCGTTGGGCAAACGATATAATCGATCGAAGAGATCAGATTGCTCAGGCTCTGGATGATCTTTGAGCGTGAAAAGTCGGGCACCGCCTGCATTTTCTTTTGCGAGTGATGCAGAAGCTCGAGCGCAAGAACTCCTGCCGGTGGAAGGGCATACAACGCAATGATGTAAGCCTGCTAAAGATACTGGGATACTAGTATGAGCATATACCAGCCAAGGTAAATCGTTCGAGTACCATCCTAGGCGGTGGCGATTGCCAGTCTGTATGAGCATGCTCGATAGCAGAGACCTTGAGACAGTGACGAGCTCGGCCTATGAGACTCGCACACGCTTGACTAGTGTTCTTTCCAACAAAAGCTCACTGTAGACGAATTCCAGATTTTGGGAGAGTTGAAGATAGTTCTCAGCTACCGTACCCTCCAGCACCGAACGAGCTGGCCAATCCCTGAGTTTGGAAGGCAGGGTTCTTTCCGACTCGCGAAGGCGTTCTTTGAGGCTCCTACAATGTATGTGAGTAAACAACTTCAAGCTCTGACCTGAGTATGTAGTATAAAGTTCATTCAAATGAGAGTGTTTCTAAGATGGCTAAGGTGACCGAATTGCTCATAGGAGAGAATTCACTGGTCTCCAGCTCCGACAAGTTTTTGTGCCAGTTCTGTCCAGTTATTGTGCAAATCAATGTCATCTAACGCTATGACTTCGTCCAATGCCATGGCACTCAGACCCAGTACGGTGAGCATGATTCCTACAACCTCCCAGGAAAGATTTTCGCCCATCAAGGATAAAGGATACACTCGTAAGATGAAATCAATATCCAGCGACTGTAGAGTGGAAGTACTTGCAAAGAAACCGTTGTGCGATAAAGTGGCCAAGGACTTGGTTTGTCCGCGTTCATCTTTGAGGTCCGAGGGAATTAGATTTATACACTCGCAAGCGTAGGGAACGATGTCCCCTAAGCATTGGATGGACCATAAGTTCAGGCATTGCTCGTATGTCTGTAGACCCTCGAAGAGTGATAGAACTTTAATACCTTCCTTTACGTTATTGGGGTCCCAGCTCGGCGGCTTATGTGGTTGCCAACCGTGACTGGGTTTTTCGTTCTCAATATTTATGTGACTTTGCCCCTCTGTAAAGACTGCTGAGTAGCTGGTGGTCCGAGAAGCCAGGAATGGGTGGCGAAGTTTCTGTCAATCTGTCTTTAAGCAGCAACGTTGAGGTCTTAGAGTCGGCACCTAGAGCAGAAGTCGCTGTAGGTTGCCGGGCACTGCTATCATGTTCGTGACCCGATCGATTCTCTCTATTCAATGACTGGCTTGTACGCTGTCTATTGGTCAACGGAGTAGGATGGTAGACACATCTGTCCGGAACTTTCCGACGTTCGCATCGACCACATATTGGCCTCACGTGGTCGCATGAGAGTTTTGATTTCCTGCATGGTTCACAGGATGGCGGCTTGCCGTTGCGTCGAAGAGCCGCCGCTGTCACGTCGGCAACTAAGTCGGCCATTGAGTAGGTATATCTATTGGCATCGGCCGGTAAAGATCTGTATTAGTACCAAAAAGGAAACCCGAAGAGCAGCTATTGCGTTCGGGTATTCTGTGAAACAAATGCGAAAAGATGAGACTGTCTCGATCGAAAGACGACTGCTCTTTTGGATTGCCATAAGAACACTGCGCTAGTTTGAGATAGTCTAGACTGAGCTGGTAATAGCGGCGCGTCATCAATTTATCTCCGATCAACTTCTATCATTTTTTGGTGGCATAGGATAGTCGCTGTTCCAAACACCATTTCCCGTTCCTCACTACACGATCTTTTCTAATCTCGGGTTGTCTCTATGTCTCCTTTATTATGAGAAGGTACAATGTGCGGTGGGAGCCTCGCGTACTGTAGCTGAGTGCACCCTTTAGTCCCTGATGAATTCAGGATCGTGGGAAATCTACACGACAGACTGCTCTGCCTCGTCTGGCCGGAATCGTTCAAGAACAAGCCTCTCATCCGTCGTGGACATGAAAGATCTCAAGACCATCCAAAATCTCAATATGAGAAACAAATTTTAGCTTGACATAACTCGACGTTACCCATGCATCAACAGCTAAAACACAAGCTTTCAATTTCTGAATGTCCATACCAGCACCGGCGGACATACCATCCTACACCTTCGACCACGTTGATTCCTGTCTTTCAACTCCCTCGAATGCCTTCAGCTCCATCCGCGGTGTTTTCTTCGGGCTTTCCGGCAATGCGACGTTCGTGGAGGTCTCCCTTCCCTGGAGCTCCAAGCCACCTTCTACGGACCCATCGCGGCTCACATGCTTCTGGTAACTTCTCCTCGAACCGGTTGCGGAGCTGTGGCGACTCGACTTGAGGGTCCACGATCCTATAGATTGTATCGAGTGGATGCACTTTTGCAGGGCCGGTGAGCTGTTCACGATGGCTGGGAAGAATGGCATGCAGGCGCACATCAGACCTATTTCTTCCTCGACAGTGCTGTATGAAGTCAGCGGATGCTTGGAGAGAGTGAATACTACTCGTTTTCTGGATGGAGTACGCACGTGACTAGGAATGTGCCTGATAAAAGGTAGTTGGCATCTGCCTCCGCTTGATTGACTTGGAGACGGTATATGAGGCCCAGGATACTCATTGCACAAGCGCTACGCCCGTGTTAGCAGAGTCTCTTCCTCCTTCGCCAGAGGCCACCTCATACATAATTCCAGTCACGAATATCAAAAAGACACCGATCTTGTTTCTAGCAGATAGCTGAAGTTTCATGAGCGTCGTGATTGGAGCGCATAGTATGTAGATGTCGCTGGAAAGGTTCACAGCGCCGAGAGTCTTGTTGGTGTTGACGACGGCTATAACGCCTGAAAAGATGTTCAAGAACATCAGGATGGTGTAGGCGAAAACACAGAAAATGATCCCAACGAATATGAGATATCGGGTGAGCCTGTCTACAGCGAACACGCGAAGATACAGCAGCAGTAGCGAGAGCTTCAAGGAGAGCATGGTGGGTGGCAAGATGATGCTGGTGTACCGGCCGAACTGTGCGATAGATCAGCGTTTGGCCTCAACGGATGCGAGCCATGCACACGTACTTCAAGTATAAAAGGGAGATCGGACAGAGGTACATCCCATTGGTGCTTGCCGACCCCATGCTGCGACACTGAGAGAATCAGCAAATAAAAACTCCCTTCTTTGCCAATTATACCTACTCGCGACCTCAAACCCGAAGCATGCGCTCAACCCGATCTACGGTTTCATACACGTCAGTATTGGAGCAGCATTGCAGAGACCAAACGCACCGTCCCAAGAATGCAGGCCACTGGAGTTAGACGTTAGCTATACCATCATCTATAGGTGAGCCATTGGGGACTCACCATCGTCGAAGCCCGGATTCCGCTTGATCCAGACCTTAGCATACATGCGAAGGCACACAAAAACGTATACGATCCCCAGGAGGATTGAGCACAGGATGTTGAAAACGAACCCGCGGTGGTTGGGGGCCGCGAAATTTGGCACAACACCGGGGGGAGGTGCCAATGCGGGCACATCCTTGTACTTTTCGAATTGCGCTGAAGAGAAAGAAGTCGGGTTGATCGACATGACTGCGGCTCTTGGAAATTGGTTTTGATGATGAAGAGGCCAGATACTAAAGGAGATGCAGACGATAAAAGAAGGGCAGAAGAAGGAAGAAGAAGTGGCATTATTGAGTCTCATTAAGCAAGAGAGCTCCAAACAAGAGGTCTCCGCCACATTGCTGGGAAACATTCGACTGACTCATGTCCAGATTCTGGCGTTAGTGGCTGGTGCCAAGAAGAATTTACATCTGACGCTGAGCTTAAGCATCGCTGGACAGTGGACTCGACAGGACAGGGAGCGCATTCGGCTTTCGCTCACTCACGGTATACCGCGTAGTAGTCTCCCTTGCTTCCCGACCGAGGGGAGGCTGAATGGGCTAACCCGCAAGCCTTCAAGCCAATCCTCTCACCTCTCCTTCCAAGTCTCACTTTCGGCAATCGCTCGGGAACGCCACTGCCACAAAAAGGTTGACGCCGGAAGCTTGGAGTGTCCTCGGTCATTCAGTTCCCAATAATAATGATGGGCTTCGAAGCAGTGACAAGATCCGAAAGACGTTTGCGAAGCTATGGGTGGCGGGAAACAGCTGCCGCCGGCACGAAATCGAGCACGATTAGGACCTTCCGGGTTTTCGATTAGCCTGACAAGGATTTAATCGGAAAGCGTCAATCACTTGGTAGTCTTCTTTTTGTCAGAGCGGCAGAGAGCTTCGCTGTATCTTGGTGGTCTGGGCATGCGATTTGGAGACCGCCATCTCTCGCAACTAGGTAGAGACTGAAGACAGATGGCGACCCCAGCTACGCCGTTGAGATGGTCGCAACGCCATGACTTGAATCAAGTCTATCATCGCTACTTGGGCGCTAGAGATTGCTCTGCGGGAGAATCATCGCCCTTTTCAATCCTTAGGTTAGCATTGGCATCGAGAACACGGTCGTGTATTGATTCATCCCCTTCCAGCTATCGTCAGTACATATATCTCCGTAGCCAAGATTTTGTTCCTCTTTTTAATCCTAGAGAAACACTTCTTTCTCTCACCGCCTGGCCAGCTGAAGCTGGGCGTAGAGTCCCATTGCGCTGACGAGTGGTCAAGACTCCCTGGTTCGTGTCCCGTCTATACTTCTCTGTCGCTGGTTCGTCCACGTTTTGAAGAGAGCGGGCACGGCTAGAATTCGTGCAGGTTCTGTCTTATTCATTATCGAGGACATGTTGGCATTCGAAATGTGCCCCAGGCGGATTGTGATAAAGCGCTCGCATCTACATGCGAGCACTTTCCCCAAGCAGTTGCTCCATTGATCGAAGGCCGAAATTTTGAGCCTACGCAAGGGCAGGGGCCTGCTTGAATATCGAGGAACTCGGATACCGCTTCAGAAGCCATATTGTTTCGGAAACCCCGCGCTACTTCAAAGGACTCTTGTCCTCCATAATGCCATCAATAGCATTCCATGTATCTTATTCAGGAGTTGCGAGTACTACGAGTGACCGAGCATCTTTTCGGTTGGCAGCGCTAGCGCTCTCCCAACATGTTTTTTTATAAAGCATTTTAATGCGATATCCTTTGTCAAAAATCTTGCCGTTGCCAGCATCGTCACTTGCAATCACACAAATATCCATTTTATGAAAAATCCTGCATCTGAGTTCAATCCAGTTGTCTCTGCTCTCGGCCATAATCTCTTCGCATTACACTGAGGAGAACTTGTTGGAAATGATGCAGCACTCCGGTGTTGAACTACCCCTCATGTGACAAATTAGCATGTTTCTCAGGCATATAAGTAGCCTTCACATCACTCCATAGCAAAACAAACAATCCATCATAGCCACATTTCAACAGGTTATGAGCCCTCGTGCAACTTCTACGCAGTTGCAAGTCAATCATTGAGTCATTTCCAAAGAGTCTCGCCAATTGCCCAAGAAGTGACCAGTGCAGAGTATCTTATCACAAATACATTCAGTACCCAAGAGACGCGTACCCATTAGTGATCAGAGCCCAAAGAGGTCAACAATACATTCAGTACTCAAGAGGCCAGTATCCACCAGAGAACAGAGCCCAAAAAGCGTCTACTCAGTATCGAAATCGAATATAGTGAGCCTGCTACAATGGCAAAGAACAGTTAAGTTCGACCTCTTCATTGAGCCAGTTCGAAAGGAGATATCGGATTCGTGCCCGTGTCACGTAAAGGTTCTGTGCTCGTGTCACAGCGAGTTATTAGTATGGGATACTCAAAATGGGGGTGCTTACAATGGGATTGAAACCATGCTGCATCATGGGGGTGTGTTGGAAATGATGCAGCACTCCGGTGTTGAACTACCTCTCATGTGACAAACTAGCATGTTTCTCAGGCATATAAGTAGCCTTCACATCACTCCATAGCAAAACAATCAGTCCTCCATACACCACATTCCGACAGAACTACCGATACCGATACACAAGATTAGTCGAGGAAACGGCCAAGCAGTAGGTAGAAAAGAGTCGAGCCATCAAACGTGCTGCTCCGATTGTTAACGTAACGCTCAGCCCTTTCGATTCCAGAAGTCTTCGCCAGCCATGAAAAAAGCGATCGCCGCTCTACGGCAACGCTTCGCAGCACCCTCGGCCGACCAGTTACAGCAGAATCCACTATGCGCCATATGTTGGACCGACTACGATGGAGAGGACCGGCCCGTCGAACTACCGTGCGGTCACGTATTCGGCGAGGAGTGCATCATCGCGTGGGCCCGGGGTACAACACCGACCGCTCGCCACAACGGCTGCCCTTCGTGCCGCGCGCAACTGCTCCCACCGAGCATGCATTCGCTGACCAGTGCATTGGGCTACTGGTCGTCGGACCTCTGGCAGTACGTGGATGGTCTCAGCGGTCCCGGTGGTGTGCTGCTTCTAGTTGGTTTGGGGGTTGCACGCGCGGGCAGTTGGTATTTGCCAAGGTCGATGGGAGGGGCGGGCTTGCGGTTTTGGTTGTTGATTTTGAGGTTGGTGTTCATGAATTATAGAGCTGTCATGATTATGGGTTGGAGATCGGCAATGATGTACAGTGTGGTTATAACTGTGGGTGTGGCCTGTGAGGAGTGGCTTGTGACGTACTTCTATAATTCACTCCGATTGTTTCACTTGAAGCCAGTTTAATCTGAAAAGACATGCTTCTCCTTCAGAGTTGCAGTGTTGCTCGAGCTGGGTGCACCAAAGGCGGAATGAAATGAGAAAATTCTTTCCGGGGCTCTTTCCTCTTGATGCTTCATCATCAACCCCTCTTCGAAGAAGCGATTATCTGAGTCCAAGCGGACGCATGAAATGGCCCACCTTTGTTAACCTTCGTTCCCCAGTCCATCCTCTTCACAACGCGCTTTGTAGATTTTTGGCAAAGCAGACTGCATGTACTTGAAACCACCTTCATCAGCTCCAACCTGGCATAGCGAAGAACCCAAAGCCTTCCTTTCTTCAAACATGGCGGTTTCGCCTTCCATTTTAACAACAGATGGTGGCACAGTCCATGCCTTATGAGGCCTCCTCCAGATTCTGGATTATGCGTCTTGAAAATGCAATTTACCCAACCTTCAACCGCCACCTCGAAATTAGAGCTCCCCGCGGGCCTGGTCGCTCCAGTGGAACTGGGGGTTAGTCGGTCGCATGGCATGGTGTTTTGCATGGTTATTTCGCATAACATGAGATTTTCGCGCTGCATCGTTATTTCGCATAGTAGGTCTGCAATACCGCATAGCATGGCAATATCGCATAGTGGGCGTGTTTTCGTGTCAGGCACGCGTTGGCCACGATATTCATGGCTTGGTGAGAGCTCTATTTATATGGGCTGCCCACCAGTGTTGGGCTCCTCATTCGATTCCATCTCTTTCAGAGTCATAGTATTCTTTCCCCGCCCGCCCGCACCTGTAAGTAGCTCCATTTTCACTCCAGATATAGCTGAACAAGCATTGGGAGTTTTCCTAGCACTGACGGGTCTACATATGCCTCTTCAGGTAGCTAGCCCCGATGTTGGGACCCCGCAACACATTTGCACACGATTCCAGCTGTTTTGGAGTCTCTACATGATGAGAGGCGAAGACTAACGTTCATTATCCATAGGCTGCAACACCGATCGATGGCCAAGCTCTCAAAAGGGAAGATGCCCCATCCTGAGAGCCCTGGAAGAGAACCAGAGCAGAATTCTCTGCGACGGGCGACAAATCTTGAAGTCAAGAATCATCGGTCTGAAGACAGCACAGTTGGCTGAGATACCCAAGGCGAGCTGAATTGTGAAGGTGGTGATCCAAAACTCCTTTCTACGACCTAACAAAGCTCCAGTAACCAGGTGCTCTGTTGTAGACGGGTGGTAATGATGTTGAATCTCCGGGTAGCCGTCACGGTGTATAGTAATTCGCTTGCGAATATGATTGGCCCCCGAAGCGAGGCACAAGTGCACTGGTCATTACTCTAGCAAGACCCCGCAATCAGGGTCTAAATCCACCAGAAACCCCAACCTCTCTCCTTCTCCCTCTCCCTCTCCCTCTCCCCTTCTCTCTTACCCTAGTACACGTCATCAAGCATGGCCCCGCTCGACATCATCATCGTCGGAGCCGGCATCGGCGGCCTCGCCCGAAACGGCCATCGCGTCACCGTCTACGAACGCGCCACCGCCAGCGAGATCGGCTACGCGTTCCGCATCACGGCGAACTCGGACCGCTGCCTGAAGCACCTGGGCATCGACACCGTCGCGGGGGGAGCCGTCGCGGCCAACTCCAACCGCATGTTCAACGCCGAGGGCCGCGAGGTGCTGCATTTCAGGGAGAATGTGCCTCGCGACCAGGGGGAGGCGGGGCGGGGGACGTCGGTGTTTGCGTTTCGTGTAATGAGTGGCGTTTTTTTTTTTTTTTTTTTTTTTTTTGTTTTGCAGAGGTTTGGGATGGGGACGAGGGCTGATTTTTTGGGGGGTGACGGTAGCCGCAGTTGCATCAGCAGTTGATGCGGGTGGCGAGGGAGAGTGGGGTCGAGGTGAAGGAGGGGGTTAAGGTGGTGTCGGCGGATGTTGAGAACACGGCTGTATCGCTTGCGGACGGAACGACTGTCTCGGCGGATTTGATCATTGCCGCGGACGGACTACATGTACGTGATATATTTTCGGAGTCTTCTACCATCCCGTTGTTACTGATGGACCTATCATGCCCTAGTCCGCTGTCAGACCATATGTGCTGGACAGCAAGAAATACTTCCCCCGACCCTCCACTGGTCAGAGTGCTATTCGATTCATGCTCCCCAAATCCGTCGTGCAGAGCGACAGTGTCATGTCGTCCGTTGTCGAAGACGACGTGCACATGTTCTCGTGGAAAGGCAACGATAAGCGCATCCTCGTGTATCCGGTCGACTACGACCGCCAGTTCAACATAACTTGCACTTATCCAAGCCATCTCTCCGACCAGCAGACTTCCGACAACAACAATTCTGCGGCTGTCGTTGGTATGAACACTCTCTTGCACTGCCACCTCTTTTCTCCGAATCTTTGACATGGACTCATTTTCCACGCAGCGTACAATCAAAAGATCTCCTTCGACACCGCTCTTGGCATCTACAGCGACTTCGACCCCGTCGCAAAACGCCTCTTCTCGCTCGCCGACCCGGACGACTTCAGAGCGTGGCAACTCCAAGACATGGACGACCACCCCAACTGGAGCGTCCGCCACACCGCCCTTCTCGGAGACGCCTGCCATGCCGTCTTGCCCTTTGGCTTCTCCGGCGCCTCGATGGCCATTGAAGACGGCGTCACCATCTCAACTCTGTTTCCGCCCGACGTTTCACCGGGAGAGGTCCCAGGGCGGCTGGAACTGTATGAAAAGATCCGGAGACCGCGCGTGTCGAGGGTCAGGGAAGCTTCGTTGAGTGTCGCGAAAGGTCTGGAAAATCAGGAGTTTATGAAGGATTATATGATGTTCCTTTCTTCGCATGATGCGGTGGAGCATGCTAAGCAAGCGCTCGCTGAGTACTTGGCGACGGCATCAGGGAAAGATGCGCTAAAAGCTTGATGCCTTACCTGCTTCAACTCAATCATAAAGGTCCCGAGGCGGCGTTCGAAAAAGAATGGACTCAAAGCTGTAAAGTAGACCCAGACGATACCCAGAGTCATGTCTCAGCTTCCAGATCCCCTTTGGTCATCTTTGCCACTTTGTCTACTTTGCCTATCCGGGGTTGTTTTGATACGGAAATGTCGTGAGAGAATCGGCCTCACTACTTGCAGGCCATTGTGAGTGCAATTTGACAACTCTCGCTGACACCTGCATTGAGCCTCATGCATAAGCTAATTGAACAAAAATGAAACTGGGTCAGAGTGTCAAAGCAACCTCACCCAACAGCATACCCTCTGTGTTCAATTTCTCGCAATGTGTTAACACCCCACCTAGTCTGCTGTAGCGCCTTGGCACGGCCGATAATACTCAAAACAATCTATGTAGCACATGTTTGTTTCAGGAACAGAAACTGGCGGTCCTGACGACATGGCCTACAACTACCCCAGCCGAGTCGCGACAGAACTCTCAGATGAGATCGTACCGGACTCAATCGTCATCAAAAACATCCCCTACTACATGAAACTTGGCGATCTACTGGTCTTCATGAACCAGATGAAACTCCCGTCACCGAGCACGCTGAAATACCTTTACAATGGCTTCGGTACTTTTCGCGGCATCGCGTTTGCCACTTTTGCTTCGGCGGATGAGGCGCGCCAGGTGGTTGAGCAGCTGAATTGCTATACTCTGTCTGGGAGGATGTTGCTTGTGGAGTTCAAGCGGAAGCGCCTGGAGACTGTCGCTCGAGAGAATGAGGTTCAGAAGACGCCCTCCCAGCCAGATCGTTCGTGTTCCCACCTGGATGTCCGAGAGAACGACGTTCAGAAGACGTCTCTCCAGCCAACCCCTTCCTTTTCCTACACAGATACCCGAGAGAACGACGTCCAGAAGACTCCTTTGCAGCCAATCCTTTCTTCTTGTTCTCGCCCAGGAGTCCGAGAGAATGAACACTCGCGTCCGCAAGCGGAGGGCTCTTCAGCACGCAGGTCCAGAAGAGAGCAGACGCCCCCGCGGGAATCGTACGAACTACTCATGAGCTACCAAAACGAAGCCGTCGAAAAAGTGAAGCTCGCGAAATTCCTAGCGCGGACGGGGGATTACCGTGAGGCCATCGATGCGTACGCGATGAACAGAGTGCGGGAGTCGTTCGAAGGAGGGTTCCGTACCAGCGCGGAGATCCCGCCGGTGCTGGGGATGAGGCCGACGACAGGGGGGGAGTTGGAGGAGATGGTCGAGATGGAGAGCCGGATTGACCCTGGTGGTGAAGCGTCTTCGACTGGAGCGCTCGTCGTCAAGTATACAGAAAAGCAGGATGGCACACGCTTGGAAGAGGATGGATTATCACAGGGTGTCAACACGCCTTGTCCTGAGAAGAAACACGAAGCAAGCATTCCAGGGGAGGGAGCAAAGCTGGGGGCAGAGCTGGACACAGAGGAAGATGAAAAAGATGGTGCTGAGAAAGGAGGAGGTAAAGCGGTGATGTGAAGCAGGGAGGCAGAGACACGGGGATAGTTTTGAAGCGGTGACTATACTGGCACTTGAAGGTTGTTCGCCTGCGGCATTGGACGGCAAACAGCCAGCCAGTCGGTGGCGAGTTGAAGCATGTTAATTCCATCTAAAAGCAGATCTATGGTTGATATTAATTCTAGGGGGACGGAGATAGCTTAGGTATCTCTCCGGAGCTGTGAATGCAGCATATCGAGGAGCTCAAAGGGTACTCTTTCGAGTTCTGCATGTTCTCAATCGTTCGGAAATGAAACCGTCTTTTAGATAAGGGGGAAAAGAGAGTGTCTAGTCCAGCAGCTGTAGTATACTGGACCTGTACTCTAGCTGACTAAGCAGTCGCCACTCTGCTCCTGCGCTAAAGACCGTTTCGTCCACCGGGTCCCTCATGGCTCTGCTCTGCTCCCTCGCTGCTCTCCCATCATCCCTCTCTGCTCCCTCAGGCTCCCCCTCAGCCACTTCCTGTCCCTGAAGTGCTCGCTATCGCCTAGTACGTAGTATTTCTAGATACTCTATTAGAGCAAGATTATTCTCGCCGGAAAGGACCGCTGCTTATGTTGCAAGTGATATACTAATGTTCTAAAGCGTCGACAATTATTTTTGAGTTGTTATTATAGTCGTTATTAGATCGCTTCGATTACAATCTTCTAAGTCTTATATCTCTGAAGAACACATAAAGCCCATCGTAATGTCTATCGATCTATCTACAAGCCGTTGCCCTATACGTACATATCTCGTTATACTTAGCATTAAACTTCGCGAGCTCTGAGATATATAAGCGATATCGACTTCATTGAACCACTCAAAGATGGTACTGAAGAGTTGCAGGGGACGATTGAGTTCGGATGCTCAGCAATAATGCTACAGGATAAAAGTCCTGCAGAAAGTTCCTTAGCGCTCAAAATCAATTGGACAGATCATATCCACAAAGTCCCAGTCGTCCCTCCTGTCTTTATCATTGTCGTCGTTGTCGTTCCCGTCAATCTTAGTGTCGTATGAGCGAGGACAACAAACATAATCCAGGACACACCTATACGAAACATAGTCATTTGTGATTGTACGACATTAAGTCGGTGTCACTCTAATCTCAATCGGGTGATGGCCTCGCTCCCTATATTCAGGCCGACACACTCGACCTAAAAAAGACTGGACAGACGATCTGACGTCGGCGATGTAAGCCGCTTGGACGTCGGTACGAATAACATCCCCTATGTTGTTATGGATAGGCTATATGATAGGTGCGCATCGTAGAGGATGGAAGAAGTCTAGCTCCGATCTGGCATATTACATGCCCAGTTATCAGTTGCAGACTAGAACTTTTCAATAATGACGACAATGGGAATTAAAAAAGGATTCCGAGCTTGCAACGCGGGGCTTACGAATTATCTTTCGGGAGACAAAGATAGTAAACCAATTAAACGACAATGAAATCACTGCGTCCGCCTCCGAAGGATTCGGAAAACAAAACAAGGAAATCGCAGTAAGAGAAGAGTCATGTCATAGTAAAGACAAGATGTAGATGTAGACCATAATGCTCACGGCATTGGAGCGATTTAACATATGAGAGGATACTATAATTAGCCAAACTCGATATTAAAGCAAAGCCTTTGGAGGAAAGCGGTGATTTCATCAGACCTCCTCTTGAGACAGTCGTCTGGAAGAGACCGCGATTGCGATAACGATAACCAGTAAAAGAACGCCGACGACGATCACGTTGGGGTTTTGTGCGCAACTTCTGCATGATTCTGTAAATGCATTTTTCCTGTTATGGTAGCTTCGCACCGGGGATGCGGACATGTAATCGGCTGACGGTCCGGATTGTGGCGAAGGTGTTTACGATTGAAGTGCTTTTTCAGGTCGTCGTGGCTGTGGAAAGACAACAGGCGTTTCTCTGTCGATAGGTCTTCGTCACCGAGGCAGAAGATACACTGGATAGACTTACATTGGATCGGAATAGAGTCCGACAAACTCGACGAAGGGAGAACGAGACGGATGACGGCGTATTCTGCTTTTCGAGCTTGGCGTTCGAGAAAGGTCTTCGACGACGTAAATCTCTGCCTTCCTGCTTACTGCAGAGGGATATTATGGCATCGATAGCTGCCACCCGTCATTTTCATTCCTCTTCGGGAGATGAAGTGGTGAAGGTGAAGAGGGTGTGAATGACTCAGACGCGTTCCATGAAAATGTATTGTCCTGCTTTCATCGTCTCATGTTCTGTCATCGGCAGTCCTGTTTGTTGTCATTGGATATCGATCATTGGTTGGCCATCCTTGTATCTTGCTCTGGTCTCTTTCAAGAGAAATTTCTTCTGCCGCCGTTTCTCTTTGCGATGAGCGTGATCGACTGTCTGATATTTCTTGTATACGGAGGTTTCCTTCATACTGGCAATGGAATTTTTTCGGTCTTTGAAGAATTTTCTCAGCGATTTGCGACTCCGACGTAGGAGTCTCACTTCCGGGTGACGGCCAACCTCTTCTTGTTCAGCGACAGTGAGTTTCTCGGCCGTCGAGGATCGATCGTGTGACTTATCCCGCTCGCCGCTCGTAACAACGCCGTCTGTGGCTCCAAGCCCCGGTAAGCGGCTTGAGTGTCGGCCGTGATATATCTCGAAAGATAGCGATTTTGGAAGATAGTGGAACTGTGGTGTTGTAGGAACAAATTCCGTAGCGATTCGCTGATGAAGCCAGTAGATCAGTCAGTGGAGGCTCGATGAACGATCAGCATGTCATTTACTGCTGTTGTCGAGAGCTTCTTTACTGCCACGTCGGAAGGTACATGAATTCGTGGAAAATTTTATGTCGGTAACGCTTTAAAGGGTGATTATCTGAGAGCGAAGGATGCTGTTGGTTAGAGCTTTCTCGTCCGAAATGCGTATCTCGTCGATAACAGAGGGATCGTCTGCATCTTCTTCTTGAGAGGAAGTTTTAGCTGTCTCTGTCCAGCAGAGACTCGAAAACGAAATAATTATTTCGCGGAAGTCAATCCAAGGGCGGTGAAAGCTTGGTCGGTGAAGATCAACGTAAGTATGGTGATGTGAGGATAGAGCAGTAAGCATGACTTATTCGGTATGTCAGGGATCCCGAATTCGTTCTAGTCACGATCGTTAGTCACGCTGAACGGTTTCACGGCAATGAACGCTATGTGAAGGGGAAAGTACGGACGCATTTTTCTCGCCGAGATAGGCTTTCGTATACTTGTACACGATTTTCACTAACACTCGAGAACGATGTCCTCCTTGGGGATCCGGAAATAATGTGACTTTGACATGTTGATAGCAGATTGCTAAGAGAGCGATAGGTCGGTTGCCGGTGATTTCTGCGACTTGGATGATCAAAGTCAGCTGCACGCGGTGTGATGTCGCTTGTGGTTGAAAGTCATCTCGGAGAAGAGGTATGGGGTTCTCGAGAAGCTCGAACTCATCCTCGACACGCATGATCGGCTTCTTCTTTCTTTCTGTCCGCAATCCATATTGAATAACCAGCCGCTGTCTCATCTATTGCATATCAGCGAAGCGATATATGAGAGACTTCGATCGTACTCCGTGCATCTGACTCTTGCTGAGGGGATCGATCGCCTGATAACCCGTCCCTTTTTTTCGCACCAGGCAAAACGCATTCCAGTATATTTACAGAGTGCTGACCGCACCCACGCGATCCTTACGAACGGAGAGGAGCCAGTCGAAAAAGGCGTAAAGCAACTTGATCGAAATCTTTGGGACGGTGATGAGATGGTCCTTCTCAGTGAATTGGTGATATCTGGCAACGTCAATCAGTCCCTGGTCAGTCCACTGATTGAAGACAGTAAGGTTGGCTTACTGATACCATAGGTCATTGACCCAGCCCAGCAGACCCTCACTGCTGTCCGCGTAGATCCGTTGGGTGAGATCTTACGATCAAATTCTTCCTCCATCTGTTTGTAGTGTGTAGCCGAGTGTCCCATCGTCCGTCCCATAGCTTTGCCATGCCTTTGGAGAGCCATGGGGTCGATAAGCGTGGGCGAGGTAGTGGAGGTGGATACGTTCGTGACATCGCGAAACCAAATACTACGCTCTTTTATTCGATACCCGCCGAGATTGTCACGTATGTAGGCTAATAGTCAAATATATGGTGTGTGGTGGAATAATATAATAATGATGGTCTCTAGAAGACGGAGATGCGCGCTCTATGTAGGCCGCGCATAGGGCTGATAGGGCTGTTTGGCCATAGGGCTGAGAACAGCCATGCAATACCGCAACGGTCTCGAAAGGACCAAACAGGTTTACTCATAAGCCCGATAATTCAAAGACAATACTTTCAGTGTGCTTTTAGTATTGTCCGATCTGTTATGATTCTCTTTGATCCGATATTGAATCACTTATAAATTACAGAGTCTTTCTTCTCATTGCATCATCTGATACGATCGGAACCAGTCCGTATACAATGGGATCACTGTTCCCCTCGTCGTTCGAGCACTCCCTTGACTGTTTCGGATACTTTGGTTGGGCTGAGATTCCGAATGTTCGATTTATCGAAGTCGTCTTTGACAAAGTTACTGCGCAGCCACGTTTTGAGGAGGGTCTACTACACGAGAAGAACATAGAAGCCTGGCTAGATAAGGTCTGGTCAAACATCCGTGAAAAAGGACTATCTAAGTTATTGTAGGACTTTGGAAACGAGGATGACTCTACTCGTGCCGGTGGACTTCGACTCGTGTATCCCTATCTTTGCAGAGGAGTCATAAAGACAGATGATTTTGTCACTTGACTGATACTCCACTCAGGCTTCTGGAAGACTACACCGAGAATGGTAGCATCATGAATCTCCCGTTACCAAAAGAGATGTTACGGTCTATCCTTCAACATCTCAATCTACCCCCGCCATATCTCTCTACAAGAACCGAAAACGCAGCTCGCTCTGCGATGTTTGAGTCCAGAAGTGACAGCGGTCACAGGCTTCTATGTATGTTGACCGGCGATTCTAGATAAATAATTGTCTTCTTCTAAGTTCTGGTCTCATTAGCTTTTCTTACGCGAGACGATTTCACTGTACGATTCGCACACGCACTGTCATTAACGCATAACTTGCAAACTTCAGTAACATCTTCGGTAATGATCGGACATCATGATTATGTCCAGTACGTCATTCCTTATATCAAAGAAAGACTAGACCTCGTTAGGAATCCAAATTTCCTGGTCCTTGTTGTAGATCAACTGGACATCAATTGCGCGGAATCCGAGTATCATAGTGTGCGGATGGAATTAGCTGACGTTGAAGGTAAGACCGGGCATGGGGCTAACTTCATTCATCAAACTCCGGGAGATCTCAAGCAGCTGGACTTGCCAGCAATGACGAAGTCTGTGCATGCGTTAGCCTCATCCATCGCACGTGCGGAGCGCAATGTGAAAACCTTTCTACTGCGACTTGAGCGGCTTGCAGAATTCGACAAGAGAATCCAGGACTCGCGTTCTCCAGAAGATAGACAAGAGTGGGATAGTAACGCTCAGGAAATGAGGCAGCACACTCAATGGCAGGTGGACTTATTGAGGTCAATGGTTTATGAATATGAGGTTTGTGCAAAGGCTGCTACGTCGCAGATGTCTATCGTAAGCCGCAAGTTCTCCACTGCACAACAGGACTTGGGTGTTTGACCTCAAATGCGTAGATTTACAGCCACTCTAGCCAGCGCGAAAACGAATTGAATGTCGAAGTCGCTAAAGATTCAAAAAGTATCGCCGCCGCGAGCAAGAGGGACAGCTCTGCAATGAAGAGTATTGCGCTCTTGACAATGCTCTTTCTCCCTGCGACATTCGTCTCGGTACGGTACCATTACCCGGAAGTTTGAAAAGGGCACTGACAATCACATTTCTCGGCAGACCGTCTTCGCCATGCCAATCCTCGACTGGAACGCCGACCGAGCTTCCGCAGTCGTTACACGGCACGCTTGGCTCTATCTCGCCGTCACTCTGCCCCTTACGATTCTGGTCCTGAGTGTATGGTTTGGTTGGGTTTTTGTGAGCGAACAGATGCATCGGAAGACTGATGAGAACGCCCGGGCAAGCGTGTCTCCGAAGGCGTAAAGAGGTCAAAAGAGGCGTTGTAAAGTCTCTGAGGATGCTACATATGCGGAGAATGGCAAGAGGTCGGAGGCCTTTGACAATTCGCTTTCGATCTATGTAGGGGAGCGGTGTACCAGCGAAGGAAATCAGAGACACTGAGAAAGCGACAGAAACGCAGATGAATCGGCTGTAGGAGGTTCTTTGAATTCTATGATAAGACGTGACGACAACTATTTGTTATACATTTATATCCTTAGTTAACTTGCAACGCCAGTGAATGCACTGCGTGACCTCAACTATATGCTCGCAGTGCCTAGCAAGAATAGGAGAATCGCAAAACCGGCGACTGAATTTTTATCAAAAAGGTAATATCAAAATTTGCCATATCAACTTGGTGTGTCAAAATAATCGAATTCTCTGTTTGTGACCGTGTAAGGTTAGCTAAAATCGTTTTTATTTTCGCGATGCGACGGTGTGCGCATTCTTAGACTCACCCGTAGTGCCAAGACTTAGGTTACTCTACTTTACCTTACTTTACTCGTAGAGCACCGCCTCACACCAGCCACGATCAGATCGAGGCGTTTTTTTTTTTTTTTTTAGCGCTTATCAGCTGGCTATCTCTCACGGTTTCTCATCTTTGTATACCTACTCTCTTCAAACTGTCCCAATTGAATATCAGAACTCCAAGGACAACATCAGATGGAGCAAACAACTATGGCTGCCCAACAACGAGTTCCCGCTTCCTCAGCTAGCGAACGCGCGGTCTAGACAGAGTAAGTGCACGCTTTTGAGATTCCTCAAGGATAGCTAAGCGCACCAGCCAAAATATAGAGATACTAAATGGTGCCTACGATGATTTAGGCTCGCCTGAGCCATTCTGTCCGCAGCAATGTCCTCAGGATCGACGGCGACGGCGCGGCGCTGCGAGCAGAAGCAGAGTCTGTTTGCTAAGCTCAGCGGCCGATTGGTCGGTGGGATATCTTCGTCTAGGTATACGCAGCTATCGGACTTCGAAGATGCGCCGGGGTCTGCAGATTACGGTGTGTTAGTGAAGTCTCCAATCCTCGTGACTCTGCCTGTCAGCTGCATTGGAGCGAATTGTGCCGCGGCCGAGGCAGCGATGAGGTGATCTTCCGACGATCTGCTATTTCCGAGAGAACCATGTTACTTTAGGATCTCCTTTCTAGGTCTGAAGCACATGCGTGCGAAGTTGATGCCCATCGTTATCGTATTTTGGTATGGTAGAAAGCACAATGAGCGCAATGCAGCTCGGTCTTTAATGCACATGTGTGACCGTTAAAAATTGATCTGAAATCTACATGGCCCTTTTCTCGTTACTCTCGAGACCCAGTTTCATCGATAACGTATAATGATGAGAACCCCTACTGAACTTTGGACAGGTCCGTTGACAGGGTCTACCCTTCGAGGCGCTATAGCTGCGGTTTGTGGAACGGCATTCCTTGTGGGTTCCTCTTCCTCTCTCTCCTCTCGTTCCTAGGAGTCTAGAATCCCGCTCTATGTCCTCAAGACTGATAGACATGGTTCAAGCTTTTCGGTTATGACCAAGGTGTCCTAGGTGCTGTAATCGGCTTGCCTTCCTTTCGCGCAGACTTCAACAATCCAAGCGCCAAGCTTGAAGGCATCATCGCCGCAATCTATGATATCGGATGCTTCGTAGGCGCGATCGTGGCATTCCTGACAGCTGACCGCTACGGTCGAAAGGGTAGCATCAAGCGGGGCTGCTGGATCATGGTGGCCGGAACCCTTCTGCAAACATCTGCAACCGGGAGCGCGCAATTGATCCTTGCCCGAATCGTTACAGGGATTGGGAACGGGATCAACACGGTCAATGTACCAGTCTGGCAGGCTGAGAGCTTCAAGAGCCACAATCGGGGAGTGAGTAACTACACGTGTAGATCATCGAAGCTCCCACTGATGATGCGAACAGGCACTTCTAATCATTCAAAGCGCGCTGATCGCCTTTGGTCATCCACTCAGCACCTTCATGGGCCTAGCCAGCAGCCAAGCCGAACCCTCCTCTTTCGCATGGAGATGGCCAATCGCGTTCCAAGGAGTATTCCTACTTGTCATCCTTGTCACTCTACCCATGCTACCGGAGTCACCTCGTTGGCTCGCTCAACACGACAGGCTGGATGAAGCGGCGGATGTCTTTGCCAGGTTAGAAGGGAGCGGTGTGAGCGTTGAGCATCCAAGCGTGGTTCGCCAGCGCGACGAAGTCAAGGTGGCTGTGCAGCAGGAGCTTCTGCTAGGTTCGGCATCTTGGGGCGAGGTCTTTACGGAGGGTAAGGATCGAAATATCAGTCGCGTCCTTCTGGGAGCTGGTCCATATATGTACGTTGTCCTATACATGATTACTACAGGTTGCTGATACTCTACTTTTAGGATGAACCAGTGGTGTGGTATAAACTCACTCGCCTACTTTTTGCCAATCACATTCGAGCGCAACATCGGTCTATCTACACAACTTTCGCTTGTTATCTCCGGCATATTAGGCATACAATATTTCCTCGTTTCTTGGATGTCAGTCGGACCCCGTTCAGAAGATTTCTCAGATGAGCACTAACACGGTCGCAGTCCCTACTTTTTCATCGAGCGCCTCGGCCGACGCAAGATGTTGATGTCAAGCGCAGCGGCTTGCTGCTTCTGCATGATCATGATCTCCGCCATGTTGGCCTTGAACACCACCGTGGTCAGTCCGTCCCCTCCCACCCCCTTACCCACACACACCATGTAGAAGCAAACACCGCTAACCACCGACCCTCTCTTCCTCCCACCACAGTCCCAATGGCTCTTCGTCGCCTTCACCTTCCTCTTCTTCGACGTCTTCTCCCTCGGCATCCTCCCCGTCTCCTGGATGTACGCCTCGGAGATCATGCCCCTCCGCACGCGCAACAAGGGCGTCGCCCTCGGCGCCGCCACCCACTGGCTCTCCAACTTCGCCGTCGTCTCCGTCACCCCGCAGGCCATCCAGAGCCTCGGCTATAGGTTGTACCTCGTCTGGGCCGCGCTCAACGCTACCTTCGTCCCTGTCGTTTGGCTCTTCTACCCGGAGACGGCGAGGCGGAGCTTGGAGGATATGGACGAGGTCTTTTTGAGGGAGGGGTTTGGCGTCACGGGGACGAGGAGTCCGGGGGTTAGGAAGGGGCCTGAGAATGATGCGGCTGCGGTGGGGGGGTAGGCGTGTGAGGGCGCTCCGGAGCGGAGCGAAGAGGTTCTACGCGGATCTGAGGGAGGGTTGCTTTTGGGTAGCGGTTAATTTTGGTTGAGATTTTGAATTGCTCAAACCCCCATCAAAGTCACTAGGTTATGCACACACAGAGAGAGAGAGAGAGAGAGAGAGAGAGAGAGAGAGAGGAGAGAAAGCCACCCAAAGATAACCCCCCTTCGCAGCTATTCCACAACTGCCTATCAGCCACTTGGCCCGTCACCCCACGACTGTCTCCTCGTCCCTGTTACATAGAACAAATTAATTACCATCACGTCTCCAAAAAGACCTCAAGAGTACCTTAGCCAGCAGCACGCCAAGCCCGTGCTCGATTCCCTAGTCGCAACCGTCAGCATCCGCTAGCCGTCGGAATCCGTAGAGGTTGTCAGTGCATGTCCTCGCTTTCGTGTGCTTGAGAACTCAAGCGCCCGGAATGTGATCGTCGATATCGCCTGCTGAGAAGACGACTGGTAGAGCGGGGAGTGAGAGGCGCGTAATGGCTGAAGTGGTGAGCTTGACCCGCTCTTGTGGCGTTGGTGGACGAGGAGGAGAGATTGGTGGAGATGGCTGGGAGATGGAGATGTAGAGTAGTTGAAGAGATAAGGTAAGCACGCTTTTTTTATTGTGCAAAATGGCTGCCATCCGCTACCTCAAAAAAGAAATCCATGAGATCCTCTTGAACCGATCGCACGCTGGTCAAACACCCGTGCCGAGCGAACCTCCCCGTAACATACCTACACCCGCACCTGCCCCCAAAAAGCACACCCGCAAGCACCACCCTCACTCATCCAGCCGTACTACCCTCCTCTAACCCTTCCTTCCAACACACACACGCCTCCCCACACCAACCCATACGTCTCCCTATACCAACCCACACGCACCGCACCCCGCTCACGCGCCCTGAGCCCTCAAGCCCACATGGAACGGAAGCCGCTGCATGTTCGAATCCGGGCCGACGCGGACGCGCATGTCGCGGCGCTTGAACGTGTTCATGACGGACCAGTCGATCGGGTCCGTGATGCGCGGCGGGCCCTCGTCCGCGCTTAGGAACTCCATGGTTCGGGGATCGACGAGGGGACCGTCGAGGTGGAAGGGGGTGTGGCCGGCGTAGAAGTCTGTTTTGGGGGTTTTGGGGTTGGTTAGTGGTGTGTGTGTGTGTGTGTGTGCTGTGCTGGGGGGCTGGGTAGGGGGAATGTTTGTTGGGGGGGGGGGGGGGGGGGGGAGGTAAGCTGACAGGATCTGATGGTGTCGACGATTGATCTCCGCGATATCTTGCGGGCGCCGTGCTTGGTGAGGATGTACGGGATGCCGGGCTAGAAGGTCCGTCAGCTAGGGTGCGGGGCCGAGCTGTTCCGGAGCTTGGGGCGATTTGAGGAAAGGAAATCGTGGAACGGAACCTGGGTGTAATCGTCTGCCTTGTCGAGATAGTATACCAATATCCCGCCGAAAACTATCACTTCGATTCTCCGGCCAGCCTCGCCCCGATCCGGTCTTGTGTATCCGTCAATCTCCACTCCGAGGTGAGGCGGAGTGCCGTTGGGGGTGCGCCCGTTGGTGAGGAAGGTGATGAGGACGTGCGCGATCTCGTGGAAGAGGACGTGGGCGAACATGAAGATGAAGGATTGAAAGCGTCGGTGCTCGTAGTCGTGTGGGTCGTCGGTCTCCTCGGCCCTGTCCAGTGCCGCGACGAAATCACGGATTTTCTGTACGATTCGTTTAGCTTTTGTTTGTATGCAGAAATGCGTTGAGTCCAGTCTTTTGTCTCACGTACCCATCCGTTCAAGAGGATGTTCTGATTGCGAGGAACAAACACGTCTTGCCATTCGTGTCTGCAATGAGCGCCTAGAAGACACGGGGAGGTGATGGCGTCATCAACGTAGACAATAGGGAAGCAGGCTAGTATGATGTTGAGGAAATGTTTGACAACGTCTTCTATGCTCTTGTACTCGTGACGAGGATCTCGATACCAGGCTTTCGGAACCGTCCGATCGAATTCTCGAGCGAGCGACACGAGACCAGCGCGGATCTTGGCGTTCACCAGCATCCCTCGACAGGTATTGATGGAAGACACGACGCACGCAACTGTTTTGTCGTGCAATGGGTAGACGAAGTCGGGGGTCCCATCGGGACGTCGGTGGACGATAGTGAAGGACGCGATATTCTGCGCCATGTTAGACTTGGGTTCTAGCAGGAATGAATCTTGATCAATGGAAAGTGAACTTGAGCGCAGGTGTAAGGAAGAGAGGAAAGAAAGGTAGTGTGTACTCAGGATAAGCGAATAACACAATTCCTTCTAGTAGCAGTTTATTTGGGGGCGCTGCAACTCGAACAGAGGCGACGAATGGGAACGCTTTTTCAAGACTTACATTCGCTACTGTGTCGCACCTCGTGTTCTAGAATCCAGGCATTCTGGCTCGTATGGTGTCTCATCCTATTGGTCAACACAGCAAGTTGGATACCAATCAGCACGTCAGGTTGAAAGCACCAATCAAGATGCGTATTACAAGACAGAGCTGTTTAGAGCTAGCCGTAGAGTAGCTAGATCCAAGGAGCTCTGCACCAGCTTGGGTCATGTGATGACAAGGTACATAGTGGATGTAGTACGCTTAGCTTGTAGTAATCGAAAAAGACGAAGCGCTTAAACGTGTCATCCTGTACGCATCGCGCCCTTTGGTTGGTGACTCTTGCAATCACTCCTCGCTAATTGTGCATTGCTAGTTATCTTCGATTGGGTAGGACTATTGATCGTTTCACTACAGTCGAGTGCCAGGCTCCTGGCGAATGAGAGCGGACGCATTAGAATGTATGCATCTTCATAGAATCTTTTGCGTGGTATTCTACTCTTGTGGATCAGCTGGCCACCTCTGAAGAAGATTCTCTCAATCGTGTGATTTTGAGCGTCACGAGCACGAAGTGTTATAGGTCTTTCATACCTGACATTCCGCACCAATCATTCACCCCTTTCATCTCCCATTGCTGAGTAAGCTAATTAGAACGGCTTATGTAAGAGAACGTCCTCGCCGGCCACGTACTAGACTTTCTCGCAACGCTCGAATCACACAATTGCGCTGTAGAAAGTAGATAAACATATTCAGAGGTTTAGTAAGACTAGTGTCTCTTTCAATTGACTGCAGAGGACGTTCATATCTCTATAGTTATATCAAAAAAAATTAACTAATCTCAATAAGATTGTAGACATCATGAATTTCGAGAGCAGATAATTATGCTTAATCTATCTATTAATATTATATTCGAGCTTATAAAGAAGAATTATAAATTATCAAATAAAGAGATATTTATCTTTTTAAGAACGATAACTGCGTTTATAAAAAGAGCGACTGAGAAACTCAAATTGCAAATAAATACGTAAATTAATATTCGAATCGAATTAAAGAGATTCTTATATAAATAAGAAGATTATTTATATCAAGCATCAGACAGTTAGCAAAAATATCGTTTCTTCTATTATTTATGTTAATGTTCTAAGTCGCTAAGCAAGCGATATATTACTATCTCTTCTATCTCTCGCGATTTCAAAACAGACGCAGTATAGTAAAGAAAACGAAATTATCGTTAAGCTATAAAATAAGACGACGAATAAGACGTTAAAAGAAACGAGCTTTATAAAGATAATTGCATTAATTAATGAATATATAAAGAGTATAAACGCTATAAGAAAATCGATTAAAACGACTAAACGATCAAAAAGCAATAATATCTACATTATAATATTAGACGAAAAGAAGATTAATGTTTTTAAAAAAAAACAAGAAGTGAATAAAAAGTCTTAGTAACAATACAAAAGTCATTACAAAGAAATGTAGTATTTTACTTTATGATATAAAAACGAAAACTATAGATATAAAAGATTAGATCGTAGTTTTTAAAACTATTAGTATATATAATATTATAAGATAGGACTGAGCTAAAAAACCTTGAATTTTTATATGCAGTTAATGAAAAAATTAGAATTATTACGCTTTTAGACAACGCGTGCTGAGTTAGCTCGCTAGACCTCTCGAGCGTAGAAACATCAAAACTTAAGTGAAATTTTCTTGCAACTTAAATAACTTTTTGCTTTTCTATTACTTTTTAGAGATTTTTTTTTAATTATGAAAACTCTTATGCACTATGGAGAGAATTAAAAGTTATTAAAATCGATTCTATAATTATTGATTGATTGATTGATTGCTTAATACGCCTATCTAGTAAACTACTTTACTAATCAAGGAGTTCCTCGAATATTTGTAGCGCTGAAGAAACCTTTCGGACAAAAACTTCAACCCTTCCTCTCGTGTTATCATTGTTGTCAACTCTTAGTCTTTGACTGTCAAGTTGTTGCCACAAACCACTGTCACTTCCGTTCTCTTTCAGTCTGCCGCTATTGTTTCCGTGATTGTCTCCTTCTATGCCTTCTTTTTGCTTCCCCTCTTCTCCTTACCCTTTTTCTTGTTTTTGGTTTCTTTGTCTAGTCCTAGCGGTAATTTGGACCGAGCCAATTGCTCTTGGGCCAGCGAGAATTGATCGAGACGTCCTATTTTGATCATCCATCGTGCGGCAGCGCGTATTCCGTGCTTCTGTGTCAAGATTTGTCGATAATCTGACGTGCCGACTTGTTCAATGAGTTCTCTTCTCTCTTTCGCCAGTTCCGGGCAGAACAGTAATATGTGTTTGACCGTCTGTTTTCTCCAGCCGCATGAGCACTCAGCGTTTCGAATACCAGGTACCTTCATTCGATAGAGAAAATCATTGAGACCTATCTTCTCGCTTCGAAGTTGTACTGCCATTGAGCTTTCTGCTTTCCTTAGCTTGGAGTGGTAATCGAATCTATTGTCAAAGAGACCGCCTTCCTGAGCCGGANTTAAACATTTTGAAATTAATATAGTATTTTCTTTGATTGATTGATTGATTGATTGCTTAATACGCCTATCTAGTAAACTACTTTACTAATCAGGGAGTTCCTCGAATATTTGTAGCGCTGAAGAAACCTTTCGGACAAAAACTTCAACTTATCCTCTCGTGTTATCATTGTTGTCAACTCTTAGTCTTTGACTGTCAAGTTGTTGCCACAAACCACTGTCACTTCCGTTCTCTTTCAGTCTGCCGCTATTGTTTCCGTGATTGTCTCCTTCTATGCCTTCTTTTTGCTTCCCCTCTTCTCCTTACCCTTTTTCTTGTTTTTGGTTTCTTTGTCTAGTCCTAGCGGTAATTTGGACCGAGCCAATTGCTCTTGGGCCAGCGAGAATTGATCGAGACGTCCTATTTTGATCATCCATCGTGCGGCAGCGCGTATTCCGTGCTTCTGTGTCAAGATTTGTCGATAATCTGACGTGCCGACAGTATTTTCTTTTTATATAAGAACTTCGTATAAATCTATATAAATAATTTAATTATATTTTAAAACATCGCATTTTTATTTTATTCTACATTTGATTGATTAATTAATTATTTAATATAGATATTAGATAATTTAGTTTTAAATAAACGTGCTTAATCTATATAAAATTTAATTTTGATTGATTGATTGATTGTTTTATACGCCTATGCTAGCTACTTGATGTAAGCTAATGAGGGTAACATTAACGCTGAACCAGCTTTACGGCTGGGCGTTGAAGAAACCTGAGGGCGAACCTCTGGACAAAAACTTCAACTAAACAGTACGCTCTCCCTTCTGCTGTGCTCCTTAGGAGCCCTATTACACCACCGCACATCTCTCTACTTCTTTGCGCCGACTCTTCTATTCTCTGACTTTTGTATCTCTGATCGCCCCCGCCTCTAGAGGCGGGTACGATCGCTTCTTCGTGCGCCCTTTTTGGGCTTAATGGTCTCCTCTACCCCGAGGGGTAGTCTTGACCGTTGGAGTTGTTCGCTGGCCAACTCGAAGCTGTTTAACCAGCCGGAGTTAACCATCCACCTTGCCGCTACCCGGATCCCTTTGGTCGTGGTCAGCATTGTCTGGAAGTCCCTGGTACCCGCCTCCGCAAGTAGCCGTGGTTTATCCTCCCGCGATCTCGGACAGAAGAGGANATGTAGAGATTTTCGCTTGATATCTGGACCATCGATCTAGCCATTGTTGACGGGCCCAGTCTTGGACCCTTTGATCAATTGCTTTGACGTCTTGATATTCCTCTACGTCTTTGATTGGGTTGATCCAGTTCTTTTTCCTCCTTGTTGTACAAGCCGCCTCATGCCACTCTTTGACTCCTAAGGAGCGAAGCGCCCAGGCCTCTTTCTCTTTTGCCGGGGACGGCGGTATCAGTCGTTTCTTCTTCTTTTTGCCTTGCAGTTTGTTCCATATGTACATGTTTCCCTCCTGCGTTACCAGATGAATCCCACCACTGGCCTGTTGTTGCATCACTAGTCGGTCAAGCTGGAAGTAATAAATCTTAATTGCCGCTTCCGCCTCCAAAACTGGTACTGGGGTAGCTTTGAATGCACCGAGAACGGTTCGTAAGCAGTCATTTTGAATAATTGCTAGCCTTTTTATATGACTCTTGGTGGCCTCTGAAGTGCCCTTTGGTTGATGCCAGATTGAGGCCGCAAAGGTCAACATTGGCCTCATTACTGCATTGTATACCAATCTGCACTTTTGAAAGGTGGCTCCCCATGTCGATCCCGCGAGGCATTTGATCGCGCGGCCTTGATTTGTTGATTTGGCTTTGAGTTGAGCTATGTGGGGTCCCCATCTCAGCTTTGAGTCGACTTGCAGGCCCAGAACTCTGATATTCGCTTCTGGTTCTATGACTGTATTGTCAAAATTTATTGCCATCTTCATATTGAACTTCTTTGGGGTTCGAGACATATGAAGCAGCTCATATTTCTGTGGAGCGAACGACGCTCCATGAGTTGCAGCCCATTTTAAGCCAGCGATCGATTTAGGAGGTCGAAATCCTGCTCTTCAGGCCCTCCACCCAGTTTGCGCCCTGTGATTGCTTCGAGGTCACTTTCGCACTTGGCTCAGACTTTTCCTCTAGGCCAGGGTTTCACGTAGTTGGTGGGCAAGGCCAACCATCGCCTGAGTCGATCGCTGTTTACTCCTTAAGCATACCTCCTACGAGACTAGGTGTACGGCACCGCTTTGGCTTGCTCTCTGCTCCGCCTCAGGCCCTCATTGTGAGGTAGTTGACTTCTCGTAGCTCTCGGTATACCGACATGCGCATACTGTCCTCTCGGGCTGTGTAGATAGTCTCATCCAGCCCCAATGACTGGCAGTGGCCACCATTACACACCACGCCCCACAGGGTTTGAATCCCCGCTTCGCGTTACCATCAGAGGTCTCCCTCATTCTGGCCGACCATGTCTCGCAGGGACTGCCACAGTATCGTCCTTGCCAGCGACAACACTGTAGTGTTTCCACCCTACTAACCAAAGAACGCTGCAACACACGCCCGGCTTTGCCTGTGTCGAGATCCACTTATCCATTCCCAGCTGATGACTGCAAGGGGAGACTTGAACTCCCAGGATGTGTAGAAATCGGTATTAACAGGTTCCTTACGCATGATGGTCCACGTTCCCCAAGGGTGTCCTGTCCGGTAGCTAGCAGGCCGACACTTCCACCGGTAGAGACCGGCTTCGGTCCACGTCGCCGACGCGTGGTAGCCACCGATCGGATGGTTTTCATAAGCGATTTCCCCTGTATGTAGCTGGGCGCGACCCAACCTGTTTCAGCCCGTAGGGCCCGTCCCTGCGTAGAGTTTGCCCGTGTCGGAACCCAGGCATTAGCATCTTCGCTCGCCCACTCACGAGCTTACGTCGACACCCGCTCTGGTGCCTGTGGGTTGCCCGTGTAGAGACCCTCTCTCTCAGCTGCTGACTGCAAGGAAGGACTTGAACCCTCAAGAGGTGGAGGAACCCTGTCTTAACGATGTGTCCTCAGGACCGGTATTAACGAGTCTCCAACACCTCTTGTAGAGCTCCCAAACGCGTCGCTTAGCCCCCAGCTTGTGACTGCGAGGATGGACTTAAACCACCAAAGGTATGGCTATCGCGTTTTACCCCCTTAATCTCTTTCTCTAACGCGATTGTAGCCGGTATTAACGATATGTTCTTGACATCTAAGGCATAAACGCGTCGGCAGCGATGTTGAATGATTCTTTCCCATGTGGAATATGCGCTGGCATCCCTGCGACGCGTCAACAATCGTGATATATATACATACCATCCGACGGTGAGGCCGCTGGCGAGTGCGATGAGGAGGCAATGGCCGAATAAAATAGTTATCCTATTAATAAGATAATTAAGCTCGTTTACTTCTTTTATTAGAATACGTCTATAATAATAATAATTATAATATTATAAAGTATAGTCTTTTCTATATTTATAACGATAGAAATTCTCGATTATTTTAGCTCGTCGACGTGCTTAAGCGTAAAAAAAATAGTATTAATACGAATAAAATAATTAAAAGATTTTAATAATTATATAAAGTTTTGAAGAATAAATTTATTAAGATTTAAGATTTTTGAATAAAGTATTATAATTAAAGTAAATAACGTCTTATTTTAAAGAAAAGATATTAAATTTAATTATATTTCTCGAATATTAGATATTAAAGATTTTATAAAAAGCTTAATTAAAAGCGATAAGACTTATTTTAAGTTTTAAAATTAATAACGTTTAATATTTATTGATTTAAGTTATCTTATTAAATAAAGATATAATCTATTTTTCATATCTTTATATTAAAATCGTTTTATCAAAATAATCTCGAAGATCGCGTTATTTCTTTATTCTCTTTAATAGATATTATTATTAATAATAAAATTTATTAATAAAAAAGGAAGTAAATAATATTTTTAACTTTAAGTATATTAGACGTAAATTATATTATTACGTAATTTGAAAAGATTATAAATTTATCGATAGTATATGAAAATTCGCAAAATATCTCGAAAACGTATTTAACTTAATACGATAATATTACTTAGAATATTCGCTAATTATCGAATCTTAATAATTTAATAAAAATATCGAATTATCGTAAACGTAAAATTTATTTAATATTATAGAAAAATAGAATAAAAATTATTTAAGAATATAGAGTTTAAAGAGTATTATTAAGAAGATAGAATTTAAATAATATTATTATAAGCGTAGAGTTTAAATAGCATTATCAACAAATTATAAATTTAATCTATATATTATATCTATTAAGTATTAAATATAGTACTATTAAGTTATAGAGACTATTTAATTCTTTCCAGTTATAGAGATTATTGAATAAATATAAGATCTACGCTAGTTCACGCGTTTACGTTAATCTAATTAAATATAATTTATTATCGCGAACTTTCTTTGCTTTTTAATTATATTTTTATAATAAACCTTTTTTTAATATATTAAGATTTACGTTTTTAATTTAATATAAATAAATTTACTAATAGTTATAACTAAATTAACGATTCTTTATTAATCTTTACTTCTTTTAATAATAATAATAAATTTATTAACTTATTATTCTTCTCGATAAACGAGCTAATTAAGATATTTAAGATTCGAATCGAATTTTTTACGCGTATATTAATTTAATAAGCGATAAATATAAATTTCGATATATAAAAATTAAAGAATAATTATGAGAGCGATAATTTAAATTATAAATTTTATAAACTTTATAATTTCTTAATAAAGAACGTAATATACGTTATATAAAATATTATTAAAAAGATATTAAACGAATTCGATACTTTAGTAATCTTATTATAACGTATTAAACTCTTAAATTTCGAAATAAGATTTATTATAATTTTAGAAGTTATCGTATAAAAAGCGTAAACTTATTATTTATTAAACTTCAACTTTATCGAAACTATTTTAATTTTTACTCTTATATTAAAATACTATAATTATACTTTCACTTAAAATAACGTAATCTATTATTTTACGTTAATAAAGAATAAAGCTTTTATTTTATACGAATTTTAAAAATATTCTTTAAACGCGAGATTTCTACTTTACGAGTTTTAATGCTTACGAAGTCAAAATCTCAATCAAATTAGCGCGAAATCCGGATGACGAAAGTGAAGAAATCGAAATCTTGAAAACGATTATATCAAAATAATCTCTATCAAAATCTTTCGAAGATTTAATATATTATTACGTATTTTATCGTAAGATCTTAATTTCAAAGCAATTTGCGACGCTTTTTATTCATAAAGTCTATCGTCTTTATAGTATATCAAAAAATACTATTAATAATAAAAAAAGTCTATTTATTTTTTACTTTTAATAATATTTAATATAAGTCTTAAAAATCGATTGTAATCTTTCGGTCGTCTATTATTAATAAATAGACGATCTCACGAAGCGTTAAAATTAAATTATCGAATAATATCTTCGAATATATATCGACTATTAATAAGCTCGTTTGCTTTTTTTACTAAAATACGTTTATAACGATAATAATTATAATATTATAAAGTATAATTACCAGCACAAGAAGAAAGAAGAATTGGGTTAATCCATATAGGGACGTCGAGGAATATCAGAGCATTGACGTAATTGGACGGAAAATACAAGACTGGTTCCGAGAACGGAGATCCAAGAAATGGGAAAAATATCAACGAAGAATTCCTATCGCAACGAGAACCCCTGCCCAGGCAGGGAACTTATATGACGGCAGGTTCGACCACCACAAGATGCTGAGGAAGGCTGAGAGCTCGGTCGCTGTCCAAATGAGAAGCGGCAAAATCGGGCTTAACGCATTCCTCAACAGGATAAGGGTTCCAGGTATCGACCCCGACTGCAGGTGCGGATGGAGAAGACAAGATGTCAAGCATATCCTCCTCTTCTGTCCGAGATCGCGGGAGGATAAACCACGGCTACTTGCGGAGGCGGGTACCAGGGACTTCCAGACAATGCTGACCACGACCAAAGGGATCCGGGTAGCGGCAAGGTGGATGGTTAACTCCGGCTGGTTAAACAGCTTCGAGTTGGCCAGCGAACAACTCCAACGGTCAAGACTACCCCTCGGGGTAGAGGAGACCATTAAGCCCAAAAAGGGCGCACGAAGAAGCGATCGTACCCGCCTCTAGAGGCGGGGGCGATCAGAGATACAAAAGTCAGAGAATAGAAGAGTCGGCGCAAAGAGGTAGAGAGATGTGCGGTGGTGTAATAGGGCTCCTAAGGAGCACAGCAGAAGGGAGAGCGTACTGTTTAGTTGAAGTTTTTGTCCAGAGGTTCGCCCTCAGGTTTCTTCAACGCCCAGCCGTAAAGCTGGTTCAGCGTTAATGTTACCCTCATTAGCTTACATCAAGTAGCTAGCATAGGCGTATAAAACAATCAATCAATCAATAAAGTATAATTTCTTTTACATTTATAACGACAAGAATTCTCGATTTTTTTAACTCGTTAATATATTTAAGCGTAAAGAAATCAACAAGCACTTAATAATATAAATATTTATCTGAACTCTATAAAAGTCTTTCTCGACTATTCTTTAATATAGCTATTAAATTAATATATCGATATTTTTAATTTGATAATAGCGAAAGACAAGTTAATTACAATTCGTAATCTTGAGTTTTTTCGCATTTTATCTACATTAAAGCGCTATCTAAGTATAATTATCTATCTAAAGTAATATATATCTTACTATTCAGCTATTATAACGTTATTATAATAACGTAAAATCCTACTTAATCGTGATTATAAAAATATTACGAAAAGTGTTAAAAAATTCGAGACGAGTAAATTAGATTTAATATCTACGTTAAAAGAATTTAACGCTTATTATTAGCTTTAAAGAAGTTTTATCTCTTTAATTATACTTTATTATTATAATTTTATTAGATAAATATACGTCGATCTCGATATTAATAAGAAATTTGATTTCGAAGTATACGTCTATTATATTAAAGTAGATTTATAATAAGCTTTAAACGAGTTTAAAGTCTTTCGTAATAAGAACTCTATTATCGAAGTATTTAAATAGAAGTTTATATAATTAATTCTCTTTTTAAGCAAATAACTTATTCTAATAAAAACTCGCTATTAATTTATAGAACTTAAAATAATTAACATTATCTAAATAGTGAAAAAAATTTAATATAAAATTATAATTATAATTAAGATTATTATTATTTATATAAATTATGCTACTGCTATAGATATTATGCGATAGAATAATATAAATATAACTTTAATAGAAAAGTTAAATCTACGACTTATTCGAGTATTTAAGTATCTTTAACGCTTTCGTATAAAAATTAGATATAAATCGAACAAAGCTAATATCGTGTCTAACGCACTCTCTCGTCTGACAAGTCGCTTATATCGATATAAAACTAACGAGTCTATTTTCGATATTATAAAAGATTTTTTAATTAGCGTAATTTTAGTAAGCGAAGTCTTTCGTAGACGTTTATTTGACGATTATTTAGAGTCTAAATAAACTCGAATTATTACGATAATTAAAATTAATAATAGTCTAAAAGACAATACTGCTAAGCTATTTTATAAATTAATTAACGATTTATTATATTTCGATAATAACGAGAAAGAGCTACGTTTATATATACTCTCTACTATAAAAGTAGAAGTTTTTAAGGTTATTTACGATAAGATAAGATATTTTAATTACGCTCGCATTTATAAACGACTTATTTAAAATTTATATATTTATAATATAATAATCAAACTTTATGAATTCGTTCGATATTATTCTCATTATTAATTTAATTAAATATCTCGTTATAAATTCTACGAGTCGCTTTAGCTTATATTTTTTTCAGCAAGATTCTTTTATACTCTAATCATTAACTTTATTCTAATAGTATCTAAAATCTTCGATAAAGTAAATTATATTATAAAAATAATAAATAAGTTCGTAAAGATAATTATATATATATTTGATAAATTAATTTAAAATAGTAAGAAATAAATTATAATCTTACTTAACAGATTAATAAAACTTAATTAAGATTTATTTCGCGCTCTTATGTCTAATAGAAATGGCAAATTTATCGAAGAATTATAAAAATAAATTTTAAAGACTTTTAAGATCGATCTCTTATATTCAACGATATGATATTTTTAAATTAATAATATATCTAAACGCTTTAATTAAATAGCTGAGATTGCTTTACGCTATTATATTATTATTATAAATAATTTTATATAATAATTTAAGACATTTTATCGAATAATAATAATACTAAATAATTTAATCAAGTATAGCTTTATCACGTTAATACTTAATTAAGTTTTATATAGATTTCATATTCGCGAAGCGTTTAATCTACTACGTCTAAAAGATTTTAACGTAGCTTCAAATTAATCTAAGTATATTATTATAATAGCGTATTCGATTATTATTAGACGTGTTATCGTCGCTTTTATATTAAAGACTGCTAAGTTAAAAACTACTATATCAAAAACTATTACGTTATTTACTTATACTATTAAAGTCTTTAATAAATAAATTAATATAAGCGAATATCGTTCGAATTATATCGATATTAAAAATACAATCGTCTTTACAATTTTATGTATAAAGAAATATTACAACGTATATTATTAATTACAATTCTTCAACGCTGAAGATTCAATTAATCTTAGATTATATAAAAACTATTAAATATTTATTTTCAAGTTTAAGAAGATAGATTTTTAATTAATAAATTCTTTTCGCATTAAAGAACGCATCGATCGTTTAATATATTAATTTAAACTTTTCAGTAATATACGTATACACGATATTATCTTTATTATAGATTTAAAATCCAGACAATGCTGACCACGACCAAAGGGATCCGGGTAGCGGCAAGGTGGATGGTTAACTCCGGCTGGTTAAACAGCTTCGAGTTGGCCAGCGAACAACTCCAACGGTCAAGACTACCCCTCGGGGTAGAGGAGACCATTAAGCCCAAAAAGGGCGCACGAAGAAGCGATCGTACCCGCCTCTAGAGGCGGGGGCGATCAGAGATACAAAAGTCAGAGAATAGAAGAGTCGGCGCAAAGAAGTAGAGAGATGTGCGGTGGTGTAATAGGGCTCCTAAGGAGCACAGCAGAAGGGAGAGCGTACTGTTTAGTTGAAGTTTTTGTCCAGAGGTTCGCCCTCAGGTTTCTTCAACGCCCAGCCGTAAAGCTGGTTCAGCGTTAATGTTACCCTCATTAGCTTACATCAAGTAGCTAGCATAGGCGTATAAAACAATCAATCAATCAATAAAGTNTCATTTTAAAACAGCTTCGAGTTGGCCAGCGAACAACTCCAACGGTCAAGACTACCCCTCGGGGTAGAGGAGACCATTAAGCCCAAAAAGGGCGCACGAAGAAGCGATCGTACCCGCCTCTAGAGGCGGGGGCGATCAGAGATACAAAAGTCAGAGAATAGAAGAGTCGGCGCAAAGAAGTAGAGAGATGTGCGGTGGTGTAATAGGGCTCCTAAGGAGCACAGCAGAAGGGAGAGCGTACTGTTTAGTTGAAGTTTTTGTCCAGAGGTTCGCCCTCAGGTTTCTTCAACGCCCAGCCGTAAAGCTGGTTCAGCGTTAATGTTACCCTCATTAGCTTACATCAAGTAGCTAGCATAGGCGTATAAAACAATCAATCAATCAATAGATTTAAAATTTATTATAGATTTAACGAAGAATTTCTATTAGCGACGACGCTCTTGGTTATTTGCTATAATAATTAACGACGTTAAATATTATATGAAAAAGTTAATACGTAAGAGACGTATTCGACGCGATTATAATTAATTTATTTAATATCTTATTCGATAAAGTAATTACGATTTAGAGTATAATATCTAATAGTCGAAGCATATCGTCGTTAATATTATAATATTAAACGAGTATAAACGTTTATATAGCGTCGACTCTGTTACGGACGTACCCTAGGTGTCAGGCACATAGGGAGTGTTTATGGCTATGTGTCTAGCACATAGAGTGTTTATTGGTTATTGACACATTCCCATTGACACATAGGCTAGCGGGGATTCTTCCTAGTATTTAAGCGCTCTTCTTCTGTACATATTTCCTCTTTATCTAGTTGTCTTATTCAATTTACCCCCATTAGACTTGACTCTGGGCACGGTTCTGACAGACTCTATTATTCGAACGATTATATTTACTTTATAAAAAAGTAAGAATCTCGATTATATTAATTTAAGAAAGATTATAACGATTACGTATAATTTCACTCGAATATTCTATATTATCGAGACGATGACTTTCTTTATTTCTCTGTAACTGTTATAACTATCGTAGAAATCTTCGACAGAAGACTCTTATCGCTCTTATCAGAAGAGACAGAAGAGCTTAGACCATATTAATATTAGTCTCTCCGAAGTATTCTCTACATAAATAGCTACTTTCGAGAGAATAGAATCACGACTTTTATATACTTTATATGATTATATCTCTTAAGCATTATATTCGAGTCAATTATTTCAAATATAAATACGATTTATTTAAAATATGATATACTTAAATTTTTCTGCGAAGAAGATAAATAATCTATTCTTCGAATAATTATATCTTTAGTTATTTATTAGACTATAAATATCTTTTTTTAAATTCTTAAAAAGCTTTACGAATCTCGTCTTTTACTAATTGTCGCTTTTTTAACGTTAATAATTCTATCAATAAATTCTAAAATCAAGTTTCAATTACTCTTTATTACGTTATATAAGATATTCAACAATAACATCTTTAAGTTCTTATTAATTTATTTAAATCAGAGAAGTCTTTTGTCGTTCTTTGCGAGAGTATAAATGTATACGATCGTAATCGACTAATTACGACTTATTATCCTATAAATTAATAGACGTTTATCTTCACTGTAAAAGATTTCATAATCTTATTCATTATTTATTTATTATATTATTATCTTATTATCTTATTATTAATAATAATTGCGATATAACGATTTATTTCGTCTCGATTTAAGTCGTTTATATAATAAATCACAATTGATATTAGTAATAAAGTCTTTTAAAAGTAAATCTACATTTTTCTTATTATTTCGAACTTTAAAATTAATAAGATATCTACTTTATATCGCTACAATATATTATATATACGTTTAAATTTATTAAATTTAAATACTTATCTAACGTTAAGCGAAATTGTTATGATCTAGTCTATAATCTAATTAGACTTGATCTGAAAGAAGCTAGTCAAATCTAGATATGCTGGACGAATAATATATTTAGATAGTAGAATTCTCGATGATTCTTAGTCATCACGTTTACACCTACTATATATATATGTATTATAACGATCGTGATAATTAATAGTAACATCGCGATATTAAGAAGATATATCAAGCTGTTTTTTTAAATTTTAAAAGTTCTCGAGATATATTAATTGTTAGTTAGATTTTATATATAAAAAAGTTTAAAGTGTATTAAACGTTTTCCTTAATACTCTTAAATTATTAACGACGCTTTCGCTATATTAATATTATATTATTTCAATCAATTTCAAATAACTTATATCTAACTCAATCACGCTGATTTCGAGTTATTAAATTAATCGAAAAATCCTAAAACTATTCTTTTAATTTCACGATTTTTTTATCTTCAAAGTCTCTCAACACGAATTAATCGACTCGATTAATTAATAAATTATTAAACGACTAATTACGAAGACACTAAGATCTTATCGATCTCTTTCGAATCATTATAATATTAATTAATTTTTATTTTAGAAAACGAATTCGAAAAGTTTTTAATTATCTCTACGAATTTTTAAATAAGATATCGAGATACTTTAAAATCTTTTAAGAGCATTATCGTTTATTGAAGCTACGCCTGAGAATATTTTTATAAAGTCGATTATTATAACGAAGATAGAAAGAAACGATTCTCTTAATTTCAAAAAATCGTTTTAATTAATTCGTTGAATCTTTTAAAAGAGCTGAGAAACGCTTAATATTAGATTTAAGAATAATAAATTATACTATTAAACGAGTAAAGAAAATTACGAGAATTCGAAGAAATGTTAAAAATTCTTAATATTCGAAAATCAGTTATTAAAGAGATTATATTATCGTTTTAATAGTTATCGAGAAATTAATAAAAAACGATTTAAATATGATTTATCGTTTCTTCGAGTGTCGATAAATAATATAGATATAAAAATAATTTAGACGATATATTGTTTATTATTAAATACGCAGCGAAGATAGTATTAGAGAAAATTCGAGAAATATCTTCTCTCGTCTAACTCGTCTTAATTTATATTAAATTAAAAAAATTCTTAATTTTAAATCTTTAAACTAAGAAATAACTTAAAAAAGTTCGAAGTACTCGATTTATTATCGAACTTTGTTAAAAAATATTTCAATCGTTAATTCTTATCGATTTCGAAGATTTTCAATTTATTAAAATCTTTTTTATTCGTTTAATAATTTTAAAGATTTAAAAAATCTCGTCAAAAAAGAAATCTCTTCGACTTTCTTTATTTCGATTAATTTAATTATAATTTATATAATCGAGAAGCAAAGAAAGAATTAATTAAAATTATGAATAAATCTTTAAACTTCGTCGATTTATTAATTATGATTTTATTATAATAAATTAATCAAATATCAATCTTATTTCGTTAAGATATAAAATTAATTTTTTTTAATAATCGATTAAATTATAATCGACGTAATATTAAATCAAAAAATTTGATTTCGAAATTATTAGATAATTAATATAAATTTCATAAATTAAAGTTACGTCGTTTCGAAGTAAAAGATAAATTAGTTTATCTTTGATTTAAAATTATTCGATAAAATATCAAGCTTCGTTATCGAATAAATGTTAATTCGAAGTTTATTCGATTAATAAGTATTATAATATTTAATTTTAATAAATAATTTATAATTTTTTTTATTCGTCGTTTTTAATATATCGTGAAGTTAAAGAATAACGATTTAATTTTAAAAATATTATCGATATATTTAAAAGAAGATACTTTAAAATAATATAATAAATTATTCGCTCGAATACGTTAAAAGATAAGTAATAATCTCGTTATATAAGAAGATTAATTTTTTAAAAAATATCGATTAAATCGCTTTAAATCTCTAAAGGAAGTCGAAAATATAAATTTTCGATTCGATAACGTTATTTTTATTATTAATTAATATTTAATTAAAAAGATTAATGATGTTCACGATATCGAAGTTATCGACGAGAATATAATTATTCGATACCTCTAATAAGATCTTAACGTAAATTTAATATTTATTATCTTTATACGTGAGAAAGAAAATATTATCAAGAATTTTAATCGACGAATTCGTAATAACGAAATCGTCATAAAACGTATTTATAATTTAAATAAGTTTCGAATAAAGCTCGATCTCAACTTATTTATGTTAAATTTTATTAGAGTTTAACATTTATTTGAAAATCTTATAATTAAAGAATTAATATAAAATATCAAATTAAAATTAAACGATTTTAAAAATTTAAGCGAGTTTTAAAAATCTCAAATATTAAAGATAACGAACGAAAATCGAAAAAGTTATTTTTTATCTCTGTCGTTACTATAACGAAGATTATTAAAATAATTATTATATAAAATTAAAATCGAAAAATAATAAAAATGAATTTAAAAGAAGAAAAGAAAAATATCGATAAAAACGAAGATCTAAACGTCTATAATTAAAAAGAGTACGTTATATTAAAAACTTTAATCGAAGAAAAACTTTAAAGAAAAGAATTTTAAAATTTTTAATAAATAATCGAAATTTATTAAAAAGCAACTTTATTTTATAGAATAAGTTTGAAATAATATGAAATTCTTTCGAAATAATCTCTTCTTTTTTTTATAATAATTCGTATTTTTATATTTATTTTAACACAGTCGTATAAAAATACAGTTTCGATATTAATTTTTTCATAACGTAGTCTTTTTTTATTAAGTATTAAATATAAACCATATTAATCGAAAAAACTTAGACGATAAATAGTTTTTATTAAAGATATTGAAAATTTAATATTTAAATATAATTTCTAAATTCT
The DNA here is from genome assembly GCA_003184365.1 of Evernia prunastri. Taxonomy (NCBI): domain Eukaryota; kingdom Fungi; phylum Ascomycota; class Lecanoromycetes; order Lecanorales; family Parmeliaceae; genus Evernia; species Evernia prunastri. The sequence continues at coordinate 93,439 of NKYR01000135.1, forward strand.
CTTATTCTCTAAAAAGTAAATATATATAATTTTAAAAACTTTTAAATTTAAAATTTAAATATTCAAAATAAAGATATTAATTTTAAGTATATTAGAATTTAAGATTATTTCGATAACGAGTATAATAATCGAAATTAATTAAAATTATAAAGATATTTTTATAAATATATTAAAGTAATTAAGAGATGTTAATAAATTTAGAAAACTCGTAATAAATATAGATATATCGATAATTAATATTATAATAATTATCGATATTAATATTTTAAAATTTAATAATATTAATATTCGCTGAGATTCTTTAGATATAATGAATATTAACGATAAAGAATAAATATTAATTCGAATAATTAGATCAAAAGCTTTTAAGATTAATATATATATTAAAAATTACTTATATTAATATTATTAATAAAGATTAAAATTGTTTAGATATCTCGAAGAAAAAAAGTTAATATCTACGTTATCGAAGTTATAATTCTTTAATTCGACGTTATATAGAATATTTTAATTAAACATCGATTTTTGATAATTAAATACTTCTATCTTTTCAAATTTATTTCAAAAATAAATCTTTAATTAAAATTTTTTATATCGAAAATGTAAATAATATTTAACGATTATTTTAATATAATTTCAATTATAGATTTCAAAAAATATTCGTATAAAATTTATAAAGATTAATTATTAAATTCTTTATTAATTTTATAGAATTTCGCGAAACTTATAAAACTTAATTTCTATTTTATCGATATCTTTATTAATAAATTTTAGACGAAGTCTGAATTATATATTATAAATTATTTCGAAGAGGTCGTAATATTAGAGATAGATATTTTAAAGTATTAAGATTTTAAGTATCGAGAAAGAATCGAAAAGATTTTAAAGAAATATTAAATTCTATTTCGATCGAATCTTAATCGTTTTAATAATAAATTTTTTTTTTTTTTTTTAAAGATAAATTAGATCTTTTCGAATTAAAATAAAAGAATTTTAATTTATCTCAAAGAGATCGAAAAGTTATAAATTCTATTCTCGATCTCTTAATAAAATAAATATACGTCGAAAAAATCTCATTAAAAATATTATTAACGATCTTCTTTTCGATTTTTATAATATAAAAAAACGATAAATTTAGAATAATAATAGATTTACGAAAGATTAATATTAAACTTTATTCTAATACGTATTTACTTTCGAAATAAAATATTATTTTAAAAACTTTCGATAACTCGATAATATTTTTATCGATCAATTTTATTAAAGAATTTTTTTAGTAATTAACTCGATTATCTAATTAATAAAAAATCACGTTCGTTAATTTTTATCGAGATTAAAAATAATTAAAAATCTCGATTATAGATTTAACGAATATGTTTAAGTTTTTTTAATATCGAATAAAAAGATTTTTTATTCTCTATATTTAATAATTTGTATTAATTTATATCGATAATATAATTATTTTCTTTTTGATTTTAAATAATGACGTTAAATATCTAAATTAAACTTTAAATCTACTAAAAAAGAGCGAAGTAATATTATTTCTCTCGAAGTATTATTTCGTATATTTTAATATTATAATTTTTAATTATTACGTTTTTAAATTAGATTTAAATATTATAAAAAAGAAGATAAACGTTATTCGACGAATATCTTTTTCAAGAAATCTTAGAAAATTAAAAGTTAATCTAAATTTCTTCGAATATTATCGTAAATTTATTTAAAACTACGTAATTATCGTTAAATCTCTTATTAAATTTAAAATCGAAGAATTCAAAAGAAATTTTAATAAAAAACAATCTCGACGAAATCACGCGAAAAAGAAGTAATTTTTATTTAACATTAATTCGAATTTCGTTAAATTTGTATAATCTTCGAATAAGTCTATTTCATCGTTTATTAAATTTTAATTCGAATCTAAATATTATAAAATCTAAGAGATATTGAAAACTAAATTATATAATACGTCGATATTAATATTCTCGAATTTTAATTATTCGTTTATTCTTTATATCGACGAGAGTAAAAAAAAAGAAAATAATACGATCTTATATTAATTAAAAATCGACGAAGTCGAATGATCTATTCTATTTCTATCTCGCGATTTTAATAATATGGAAATAAAATATTAAATAATAGAACTAAAAGTCGATATTTTAATATAAGTTTTAATTAAGTTTTTTTAATTTTTCGATAACGAGAATTTTATTATTATAATCGATTATATAGTATTAAAATCGACTCTTTAAAATAAGATAAACGAATATCACTTAATTAAATTTAACGAGTAAACGTTATATCTATTTACTTTTCTAATAAAAATAATAATAATTTATTACGTTAAAAAGTCTTATAAGAATATAAACGAACTTTCTCGACTTTTAATAAAAAAAGTTTATAACGATTAATATCTTTTTAGTAGTAATAATATACGTCGAAAACGAATTTCTAAAAACGATCTTTAATGCTTTATTAAAAGATTTTTATTTCGAATAAATTTATAAACAAATTTAAAAGCAAGTAAAAAATACTATAAATTTCGAAATCGACTCTTAAACGATTTATTAGTTATATCAAATAAACATTAATTTTCAACTACTCTATATGCTTAATAACTCTAATTTCGATCGTCTCTATATTCTCGAAAAAGTAATATATTAAATTCTAAAATACGATTATAATCGATATGCTTATAACGAAATTTATAAAATTTATAATCGCTTACGAAATTTCGTTTATTTCTTAAAAATACGAAAAATAATTTAAAAATATATCGAAATATGCTCGATTTATTAATTATTTAAATCATCTCGATAGCTATTTTACGAATAATTTCAATTAATAAAAAGAGTTTAACAATTATTGAAGAAATTAATTATAGATTTTATAGTCGAATTATTAATAGTTGTAAATAATTATAACTATTTTTTGATAATAATCGATAAATTCTTTAAATTTATACGTCTGATATTCGAAAATAAAAAAAACTTCGTAGAAGTTTAAGTCGAACGATATTTCGATTATATTTATAAATTTTAAGAAATTTTTTCTTATCTAATTTTAAATAAAGATTCGAAATTTATAAATATTTTTTAAAAGACACTATTTGCAAAATGCGAAATAATCTTAAAAATAATTATAGTTTATTATTCTTCTATAGACGAATAAATTAAGCGTATTAATTAGATAATAAAGATCGCGTTACGCTATTTACTAGTCGATAAGTACGAAGAGAACTAAAATACTCTACTAATAGAAATTGAATACGCTCTTAATACAATAAAGAATACTTTTATCTCTATTATCGTATTTGAAGTTTTATATAAAATTAAATTAAGAAAAATTCTAACGAAAATTATTTGATAATTTTAATAACTCATCTAAAATAAGTCAAAAGCGACTCTTTTAATCGTGAAATTTTTCTATTATCGTTAAGAATATTTTAAGATCGAGAGAAGTACGTCGTAAAAAAGATAATACGTCGAAAAAAAACGAAAAAAGATTAATAAGTATCGAGTCAAATAAAAGAAATATTAAAAAATCATCTGAAGTTTAATAACGATCTTTCGAAAAGACGTATCTCGTCTAATAAAAAAGTTCGAAAAGTCTTCAAAGTAGAAGATATCGTGAAGCTAAGCGATAAAGAAAGCGATAGCTAACTTATTAATTTAAGTGAGATTTATAAAGTAAATATTTTAATAATATACGTTAGTAAAAAGTATAAACTTTTAATTTATAATTTTTTAACTTAATTTTATAATTCTCTCAAAAGATTATATTATTTTATTATCTATAACGTTAATCTATCGTCTTTAACTTCAATTTATTATTTTATATTAATATCGATTATAATTAGTGGTATTGATATTTAAAATATCGATAGTATTTTCAAAAAGAAAGATGATTAAGATTAAAGTATCGAAGATATTATTAAAGAGAAACGCGAATTTTTAGTGAAATAACTTTTAGAAATAATCGAGACGAGCGATAACGAAGATTTAAAAAGCGAATTTATTATAATAAGCTTAAAGAAAAGTAAATAATCATCTTTTTTAAATTACGCATTTACACGTCAATTCAAACTTTTGCTCGATAAACGTTTATTAGATTTTTAAACGCTTTCGTTATCGTTAATATTATTTATATCGAAAATAATATCGACGATATTTCAAGCTTTATTTTTAAAACTTACGATTATCTTTGAAGATATTTAAATTTAAATCTCTACGATAACGTTAAAAGACGTCTTATTAAATTATCGAGCTTCGTTCGATTTTTTATGAAGAAAAATCTACGACGATTTAAATATTAATAAATCGTTTAAAAGCGAATATAATTATGTTTAAATTAAGTATATAATTAAAATAAAATAATCTTTAATTAATAAATTTTCGAATAAATCTAAATTAGACGTTATCGCTTAATTAATTCGAGCGAATTTTCTTCAATTTTAAGCTTCTTTTACGATATCATTCGATTTTTAAAAATATTAAATAAAAATATCAAAGATAAATAATCGAAGAGAGAATTAACGTCTTAACTTTAATAAAGAAGATAGTTTAATAAAAAGCTTCGTTTCTTATAAAGTGATAGTCGTTATAATCGATAACTTAGATTAGTTAAAATTTATCGTCTAAATAAACTTATAATTATATAAAGATTATAAAGAACGTATAAAATTTAAGACGATTAAAATCGAGAAAGAATAAAAAGAAATATTGACGATATAGTATTTAATTAATCAAACTAATAATATCACTAATCGTTTAATAAAACTCTACTATCTAAAAGATATCTACTCGATCTATAATCTTTTATTAAACTAAAATATATTAAAATAATTATTCATCGAAGTTACGAATCGAATCTCAAATCGTATAATGATCTCTATTTTTTTAAGGATAAGCTTTATTTTAATTAACGTATTCGATTTAATAAGTATAAGTGCTCGTTATTAAATTACTTTATCTCAATAATTTCAAACTTCGAATCTCGATATCGCGCGCGAAATTAAACTTTTATTTCAATAATCTTAAATTTCGAATCTCGATATCGCGCTCGAATATTTTAAATCTTCGAAAAAACTCGTTTTAATTAACGTATTCGATTCAGCAAGTATAAGTATTCGTTATTAGATTACTTTATCTTAATAGTTTCAAATTTCGAATCTTAATATCACGCGCGAAATCAAACTTTTATCTTAATAATTTTAAACTTCGAATTTCGATATCGCGTTCGAATATTTCGAATCTTCGAAAAAACTCGCGTAGTTAAGATTAATCGATCGTTTAACGAATTTTTCTCAGTCTATTAAAAATATCACGAACTTTAAATAGTTCGTCTTAATCTAAGAAATTTCGAAAATCGTATAAAAGAATTTAATTCGATAAATTAAAAACAGTTAGCGACGATAAGAAATTTATTTAAGAATTTTTAACAAGCTCGTTAATTTTAAAAAGAAGTAATAAATTTGAGCGAAGTCTGACGAATATTAGAATTAAAGCTTTAATACGATTTAACGTCGAATAAGACGACGCGATTTATCGTTTATTTTATATAATAATTAATTTGAAAAATATCGAATTTTATACTTCGATATAAATAAAGATCGTAATACTTCTAAGTAATATCGAAATCTTTCGCGACGATCTAAAACACTCTATCAATCTGAGAATTTTAATATCAAATCATTCGTCTTACAGAAGACGATTAGTTTTTATATCGACGATCGCTTTATCTCAGTGATTGTCAGAAAATAATTTCGTTACTTCTTCGAATTTTTATAAATAACGTTTCTACTTTTATTTCGATATCGCTATTTAAAGTTTTAAGCTATCTTAATAAAGAAAATAATTAATTCTATTACGACGTCGATATCGACTAAAACGCTTCGATTCTCACTCTTCGACATTTCATTTCGATTTTAGCTTAGTTTCAACGTTTCTATTTTTATTTCGATATTAATTAACATCTCGAAAATTCAGTCGTTTCTAATATACTAATAATCAAGTTATCTATAACTTTCGCATAACTTTCAGTGCTCAAATCGACTATTATATTTCTAATAAGATACTTACACTTGTTATCAACGTCAATACCGACTAAAAATCAGTCTTTTTTCGAAGAGAAATAATGTTATAATCTAGTTTATGATTTAATCAGACTTGATCTGAAAGAAGCTAGTTAGATCTAGATATGCTTAGCGAACAATATATTTAGATAGCAGAATTCTCGATAGTTCTTAGTTATCACGTTTATATCTACTATGTGCATATGTATTGTAACGATCGTGATAGAAATAATATTAATTCTATTTATAAAAGTTTTAAGTGTTATTTTAATTAAGCGTTAATTAGAATATAAAGTAAATTATATATACGAATATAAAACTTTTGAATATATAATCGCAAGAAAAAAATAAGAAAAAACTTTTTACGTTTATATATCGAATAATCTATCGCTTAATAATAGATTATAATAAAAATATTTTATAAATAGTTATATTAATAATGAATGACAAATTACTAGGATGGCGACCACGAATTGCGAACACACCCACCAGGGCCCCTGCGGGGCTCTAGAGACCTCCAATGTGAAGGTCACGACGAGTACAGCCAAGAACCAA
>NKYR01000136.1:0-98451 GCA_003184365.1 Evernia prunastri
TGTTACCCTCATTAGCTTACATCAAGTAGCTAGCATAGGCGTATAAAACAATCAATCAATCAATCAATCAACGTATTAATTTCGACGTATTAATAGTTCTTATTATATCAGATTCTTAATTCTAAGATTTATCAAAAATTAAGTACGTTATTATAAGTATTATTCTCTATAAATTAAGAGAATTCGTTTTTTATATCGATCTTAATTAGTTATCGTAATATTCTCTCAGTTTACTTAAAATTCAATCTCTCGAAATATCGTTATTCTTATTTTTCAGCTTTCAAAATTTCTTGAAAACGATTACATCTATATAAATCTTCTCGACGAAAGTTTTCGAGAAATAATAAGATAAATCGTTTAAAGTAATTTTCGTTCTTCTTTTATTAGTCGAGAGATCTTACATCTTATTATAATACGAGATAATCGATCTCGAACGAGATTCAATTTTACGAAAGTATTAATTCGATTATCGAATTAAATAATCGATCGAGCGTCTCTACGATCTGCTTTTAAGAAGTTCGATAAAGATACTAAAGCATTTTAACGACTACAAGATTTATTATCTATAGAAATAACTTCTTAAATCTCATCGATAATTATTTCAATTAATTCGATAATCGATTATATTATTAAAATTATCTTAATCGAATTAAAGATAACTTTTTCGATAGATTAATTATAGTATAATATTGATTTTCTATAAAAATAATAAACGATTTTATAAGAATTATTACGAAGTCTTTTCGATTTAGTTTTTCAGAAATCGCTTAACGAGATAGATTTTATAAATATCGATAACGTTAATAAAGTATCTTCGAGATAGTTTAATAAAAATTTAAGTAATCTCGAATTCTTTGACTCGATATATAAAAATAAGTTAACTAATATAGATTTTTTTTTAAATATACGAGAAAGAAGAGTTATTTTCGTAATATTTATCTTTTTATTAAGTGAGTTAAAAGTCTTATCATAATTAAGAATAATATATTAATTCGAAACAATCTTTGAATAAGTCTGAGAAATATCGCTCTGAAATAATAAATCGTAGAATATTTATCTATCGAGAAATGAATTATTAGATTCGATAATAATGTTAAGAAATAAGCTATATTGCTATTAAATAGATTTAAATATTCTATTACGATAGTTATTAACGTGATTCTTCGAGAATATTATATTATATAAAATATAAGTTCTCGACGAAAGCTTTGAAAGTATACTTAAAAAATTCTAAGATTAATTAAAAACGTCGATATAATATTGATTAAAAATCAACTCGATATTATCTATAATAATTTCGATTTTAAACTTCGTCGTGATATTAAAAAATTCGAAAATATTATTACGATAAATTTGTTTTTTATAATACTTGACGATTATAAATAGAAATAATAATTCTACGCATATAGATATAAAGAAAGAAATATAAATTTCGAAAATATCGCTAAATCTTTTTTTTAAATATTTCGATAATCTCGTTTTTACGAAAGTAGATTTATAGAATAATATAATTAATATAATTTATTTAATCGCGGAGAAGATTAGTCAGTCTTCGATTAATTTAGTCTTCGATCTGAATATTAAATAGATTATCGACTCTTATATCGATCTAAACTATAATATTTATTAAAATATTTTTAATATTTAAATAAATTATTTTAATTAGATTAACGTTTAGTTATAAATCTATTTCAGAGATTATAAATTATCGTATTATCAGACAGGTTAGATTCTCAGCAATTATCGATACGTTTATCTTTTAACTCTACTTTTAATAATCAAAATCGATAATTATACTCGATACGATCTTAATATAATTAAAAATCTCGTTTTTAATCTTAATAAAGAGTACGCGTATTAAGTCTTCGAAGAAAATACGAAAGAAAGTCTCGATAATAAATACGAGAAATTCGTTAAGTTTTGAAAATATTATATCACAGAAGAATAATCTATAAAATATGATAATAACGTTTAGAAAAAAAAATCGAGATTAAAAAAGAATTTACGAGAGTAGTTAGAATAATTAAAATAGCGTATAAGATATATATTTTATTTATAAAGAAGTTGATTATATTTATAATAGATACGAAGTAATCTTTTTCTCGAGAAATAAATTCTTTAAATATCTTTAAAAGAAGTATTAAAAGTTTAAATTTACAATTAAAAATAATATTTTAAAAATAAATTTCAAGAAATTTAATATTTTTATAACGTTTAACGCGAATATAAATACGATTATATATTCGACTGCGAAATTAAGTTATAATGATAAGTCTAAATATAACTTTCGTAGCTGAAAGTATACTATCATAAAAGTTTAATATTTATTAGATTTTCACGTCGAAGAAAGTGAAATATTATTAAATTCTAACTGCGATATAATTTTAAAAAATCGTATTTACTTACGAAAGTAATTATTCGAACTTAAAATTAAAAAGTTTATCTCGCTTATATTAGTACGAAGAATAAATAATAAGATCGTTAACTCTAATAAATATATTATAATTATAATTTATATTAAAGATATTATCGATAACGAAGCGAAGATCGCTTATTTTATTATAAAAGTTTATATTATAAATAATCTTAAGATTAATCTTTTTATTAAAAACGATATTATAATATTTTAAAAAATATATATGAATTTAAATATCAAAACGTATAAATTTGAAAAGTATTAGAAATTAAAAATCTCGATCGATATAATTATAAAATTTCGATCTAATTCTCGAAGAATTATTCGTAATAAGATTAATATTATTATAATATTAGACGCTATTACGACGATATCTATCGTATATAACGATAAAAAATTTTAGAATCGAGATTTTTTATTTAATTAAATTTGATTGCTTTCAAGATCTCGATATTATTAAAACCGTGTTTATTTATGTTGTCGATTTCTCAGTCTTTATAATATAAGTTTATAATATTATAATAATATTCGTTCGCTTATTACGTAAGACGAAACTCGAAACACTCTACGAATATAAATAAGACGATATCTTTTTAACGATACTTATTAACGTTTATCTTATTATCGAAAATATTAAATTTTAAAAAACGAATTTTATCAAAAATCTTATTGTAATTATAATCGCTTTTTTCGAATTAATTTAGATGTTTATATTAACGAACGTCGAAATAGAAGTAAAGATCTTTTAGATTAATTTTAAACCTCGAATATATAATATTTAATAATATTATTATTTATAATATTATCGAAGTAGTCGAAGAGATTATCGTCGTAATCGACGAATTTTCGAAGATTTAAAAAGATTAAAATATTATTATAAATATTTTAGAAGAAGAATAAATGTTTAAATTTTTCAAGTTTAACGTCGTAGTAAAGTCGTCTCGCGTATATTCGATTAATTAAAAAAATCGAATAATTATTAACGAAACGTTCGATAAATTTTACGAATAGAAGAAAATAAAATAATTAAGTTAACTTATTGATTGATTGATTGCTTAATACGCCTATCTAGTAAACTACTTTACTAATCATGGAGTTCCTCGAATATTTGTAGCGCTGAAGAAACCTTTCGAACAAAAACTTTACTTATCCTCTCGTGTTATCATTGTTGTCAACTCTTAGTCTTTGACTGTCAAGTTGTTGCCACAAACCACTGTCACTTCCGTTCTCTTTCAGTCTGCCGCTATTGTTTCCGTGATTGTCTCCTTCTATGCCTTCTTTTTGCTTCCCCTCTTCTCCTTACCCTTTTTCTTGTTTTTGGTTTCTTTGTCTAGTCCTAGCGGTAATTTGGACCGAGCCAATTGCTCTTGGGCCAGCGAGAATTGATCGAGACGTCCTATTTTGATCAAGTTAACTTATATTTTATAATTATTTAGTATTCGTAATATGAAAATAATTATCGAATAATTTAAAAAAAGATCGTATTATTGTAAATATTAGAGATCTAAATAAAATTACGAAATTAGATTTTTACTTACTATCGTTATAATTCGATATTATATTCGCCACTATCGAATTTCTCTATATTTCTAAAAATAATTATTTTTATTAATTCAAAGTGCGTTATAAGAATAGATATAAATTTATAATTATCTCTTATCGAGAATAAGAATAGTATAATATCGCTCTTATAAACTATCAGAGATTCTTATTTTATATCTAAAGATAAACGAATAAGATTTTCAAATCTATTTGAAATTTCGTTAAGATATATATAAACGATATAATCGTATTTTTAAAAACGTTATCAAAATATCTCGAACACTTATAACGAATATTCGCACTATTTCGACAATATCGAATTAATTTAAATCTCAAGATTTTTTTTTAGATTATCTTTTAATGATATTATTCGAATAAAGAATAAATTTCTTAAATTTATTTACTTTAGAAGAAAAATTTAAGATTATTATCTCGCTACGATTTTCGAAATTATTACGAAAGTTTGAAACTTTTCTAAAATTTATCAAGTAATTACGATCTTTTATATCTCGCTATATATAATAAATTAATACTCTTTAATAGCGAAAAATCGAATTTATTAAGATTGTTTTCAAGAAATTCAAAGATCACGCTTATAAGCGTTAGTTTAATATCTTAATTTACGAGTTTATAGAATTAAAAGTTAAATCTTTTTAAGATTTTTAAAAAACTTTCTCAAGTTTTATCTTTCTAATATACTTCAATCTCAGTCGACGTCTTTATATTAATCTAAATGTCTTTAAGAAATAAGACTTTATAATTATAATTTATTACGTAATTAAAGATTTCGAAAACTCTTTTTCACGTATAGATATATAATCAATTTTATTTCTTAGCAAGATACTTAATTAAATAAAATAGAATTATTAACTTATCGAATTAAAAGTCGTCAATATTATCTGAATAATTAAAAAAGTATAATATATAATAGAATTAATCAAAAAATCACTCGTAATAATATATATCGATCACTTAGTCGCGATATTAATATCGCGTTAAATTAGTCTTATTTCATCAAGTATTAATAAACTTAATCTTCGTCTAATTCGTATCTCTTAGTATCTATCGATATTTAATCTATCGATATATTATAAGATTAATAAGACGAATATCGTTTTTAACGTCTTATCACGTCTGTAGAAAATTTTTATTACGATAATTAAGAATAATTCGAAAGTATTAAAAGTTTTATATAATTAAGCGATCGAAGTCGAAGTATCTTTAGAAGTTTCTTCGAAATTTCTTCAAGATCTATCGATTAACTTTTATGTTATTCTCGTAAGGATATTCGAAAATTTTAAATCTCGATTTGTTTTAAAGTATATCAAAGATTCGTAGTAAAATAAGATTTTTATAATAATATAGCGAACTGCTAAAGAAGTAGTTTCAAATTAATTTAAGAATATTTTATAATTTATATAGAATTCGATTACGAGAGAGAATATTTCATTATAACGAATCGAGAAATTTAATAATTTTATCGATAGTCGACTAGATTTACGATTTAAGCTTCGAAATGAATTAATCTACTACACGATATATCTTTAATACATTAAAAAAGAAAATCTTCGAATTAATTTATAATCGTTAATATTATAAAGAATATTATAGAACTTATAATAGAATTGTAAGTTTTATATACTTACGATATTTATTTAAGTATCTTCAAATCTATATAAATTACTACTCGAACTGTGAACTTAATTAAATTAAGTGACATAAATCTTACGAAAGTATAATTTTCATTAACAAATCGAAAATTTTATTTTATATTATAATTATAAACTTTATAGTGATACTCTTAATAACGATCAAAAACTACGACGTTTTGTTTATCGTAACAGATAAATTTTTCAAGCGTAATCTAATTATTTTCGAGAAAATTGTTTATAATACGATTAATTAAATCGATTTTTTATTAGCTACTTTAATATAATAGATATAGAAAATTTCGCTGACTACGATTAATAATCGAGATTTTAAATTTATATTTGAATTTTAATAGACTCTATTTATTAGATTTAAGATTAAGATTTTTACTTCTACGACGTATTATTTATAGATAAATAAATAATTAAAAAGAACTAATTAAATTATTAAGATTACACTACGTTATTTTATTATAATTAATTTCGAAGTTAATTAGACACTCGTATTCTTATATCTATAAGATAATTTAAATAATTTCAAAATTTAATTTATCGAAGTATCGTTTAACGAAATTTTGTATAAATTTAATATTCGAGATATTCTCGATTTATTAACGCTTTTTAAACTTTCTCAGAAGAATTTTAATCGTTTACGACAAATGAAGCGAGAATAAACGAAGAATATTATTATATTTACGAATATTATAATTAAGATATATTACGATAATTTTTATAAGTCACTTAATATTTTTAAGAAAAGCTTAATATTTCTACGATTATATTATAAATATAAAATCTCAAACGTAATTAATTATAAGCTTTATAATCAACGTATAAATTCGTTTAAGATACTTAAGAAAATCGAAAAGTTAATTTATCGTTTAAAACTTTCTTCACTTATATTAATATGTTCGATCGTTTCTATCACGCAATTAAAGTTTACTTAAAGAGTTTTAAATTCGTATAATAAACGTCGTGTCGTTATATTTGAGATAGAAGAGAATAAAGTAATAACGAATATTTACGAGATCGAGATATTTTTGAAGAAGAAAATATCTAAAAAAAAAGTCGTACTACTTGATTAAGTGAAAGAACTGTGATAGCGAGTATAGTATATAATATTCGATTAATAATCTATAAGATGCTTTGAAATTAATCGAGAAATATAAAGCAAAAGTTCGAACTTTATTACGACGATGATTAAATAGATTCGATAGACGTTAGATATAGTTAAAAAGAATTATAACGAGAACGTTGTTTGCTTATTAATTATTGACATTATTATAGACATAAATTGTATAAATAGAGCTTGCTTAGAAAGAAGCAGAGACGATAAAGATAATAGCTTGACAGACCTTGACATATATCTTAAAAGCATCAGACTTCTTCATAGAAATCTTTATGCTTATTACACTCAACTTAATAACCTCATAACATTTTATAAACGTTTTAAAATTAACTTATCAAATTTATCTAAAAATACTAAGAACGATTAGTTTTAATTTTTAACTAAATATTTTTTTTTAAATTTATCTTTATTTTAAAACATTTTTTCAATTTAATTTTTTTTTTTTTTTTTTTTAGGCAGTCACGACCAATAATCATAGTCACTATAGATTTAGAGGGTTCTCAGTCTTCGTAGCCTTTCGAGTCACTGCAGCAATAGAGATGTCTCAGTCTCTTCTCTTGCTCATACTTATACTCTTGCCATATCCATTGCAGCCATTCAGCCATGCAGCCATGCAATCATGAAGTCATGCAGTCATACAGTCATGCAATCATGCGATTATTGCAGTCTTAGAGAGTTTTCAGTCTCTGCAGCCTTCCGAGCCACTGCAGCAATGGAGATGTCTCATTATATCATGCCCATGCCCATAGCCATGCTTATTGCAGCCATTCAGCCATTCAGCCATGCAGCCATTCAGTCATACAGCCAATTTATGCTTGGAGAGTTCTCAGCCTCCGCAGCCTCCGCAGCCACTACAGCAATAGAGATATCTCAGTCTTATTCATGCTCTTGCCCATGCTCTTGCCCATGCCATGCTCATTGCAGTCATTCAGCGGCTATGCAGTCATACAGCCACTTCAGCTATGCAGTCTTAAAGAGTTCTCAGCCTCCGCAGCCTCCGCAGTCACTGCAAATCTAGAGAGTTCTCAGTCTTCGTGGTCTTCGAAGGTAGTATAACCGTAATATAACGATATCAAAACCAAAAACCGTTGCAAAACCAAAAATCGTTGTGGGTTCTAATGAAAGATCCTATAGAATATGACGGTTATTAAACAGTTCTAGAACTGTCATAAATCCGTTTTATAATAGTATAATATCGGTTATAATCGTATTAAATAACCGTTTTAGGCTAGTAGTAGAACCTCGTAGACGGACAGGACAGTATATAACGAAAACGTAGATACTATATCAAATTTATCAGAGAAATTGCGAGAATACGAAAATATATTCTTAATAGAGAAAGTAGAACGTCTTTCGTTATATAAAGAACGTAATTATATTATCGAGACTACAGCGAAGTCACCTTTTAATTTACTATATAATTTATTTAATATCGAGTTAACGACGCTAAAAACGTATTTAGACGATATCTTAGCGAAAAATTAAATTTAATATTCTATAAGTTCAGCGAAAGTATTTATACTCTTTGTATTAAAGAAGAAGAATAATTTACATTTATATCGAAATCTAAATAAAATAACGATCAAAAATCGTTATTTTTTATAATTAATTAACAAAACTTTAAATCGTTTAAATAAAGTAGTAATATTTTTCAAATTGAATTTAAAGAATATATATTATCGTATTTAAATTCGCAAAGACGATGAATAAAAGATTACGTTTCGTACGCGATACAATTACTTTAAATATCTAATTATATTATTCGAACTAATTAATATTTCTACAATCTTTTAAATCTACATCAATAAAACGTTAATAGATCTAATAAATAATTTTTATATTATTTATCTTAATAATATTTTGATTTATTCAAATACAAAAGCGAAATATATAAATTACATTAAGTAAGTGCTCGAAAGATTTAGACGTTTTAATCTATATATAAGTTTAAAGAAGTATAAATTTTTTACTATCGAAGTCGAATTTTTAAACTTCGTAGTGTTTATTAAAGATATAACGATAAATAAACGTAGAATAGAAGTAATTCAGAAGTAATCGAAATCAAAATTCTATTATAAAATTTAGATTTTCTAAACTTTGTAAGCTTCTATCGAAGATTTATTTATTATTACTTTCAAATTATTAAATTATTTATAAGGTTATTGAAGACTAGTATAAAAAAAATTAAGATGAAATCTTTTAACTAACTCGTTAAAATAGAGAAGACGTTTTATAATCTTCGCGTAATCTTTACGCAGATATCTCTCTTATATTATTTTAATTCGAAATTATCGATTAGAATAAAAATAGACTCTTCGAATTTTATTTTAATTGATATTTTAATATAACTTTAAGAGAATAATAAATAGTAATATTTAGTGACGTTTCACTTCAAAAAAATGATCGATATCGAGCGAAACTACGAAACGTATAATTAGAAATTACTCGTTATTATAACGACGTTTAAACACTAATATTATCATCTCGAAGAAAGTTTTTATTTTATGAAAGTGCTTATAAATTATAATAATCTTAAATATTTTATGAGATTAATTAATCTAAATAAATGATAAATTAGATAAGTTGATTGATTGATTGTTTTATACGCCTATGCTAGCTACTTGATGTAAGCTAATGAGGGTAACATTAACGCTGAACCAGCTTTACGGCTGGGCGTTGAAGAAACCTGAGGGCGAACCTCTGGACAAAAACTTCAACTAAACAGTACGCTCTCCCTTCTGCTGTGCTCCTTAGGAGCCCTATTACACCACCGCACATCTCTCTACTTCTTTGCGCCGACTCTTCTATTCTCTGACTTTTGTATCTCTGATCGCCCCCGCCTCTAGAGGCGGGTACGATCGCTTCTTCGTGCGCCCTTTTTGGGCTTAATGGTCTCCTCTACCCCGAGGGGTAGTCTTGACCGTTGGAGTTGTTCGCTGGCCAACTCGAAGCTGTTTAACCAGCCGGAGTTAACCATCCACCTTGCCGCTACCCGGATCCCTTTGGTCGTGGTCAGCATTGTCTGGAAGTCCCTGGTACCCGCCTCCGCAAGTAGCCGTGGTTTATCCTCCCGCGATCTCGGACAGAAGAGGAGGATATGCTTGACATCTTGTCTTCTCCATCCGCACCTGCAGTCGGGGTCGATACCTGGAACCCTTATCCTGTTGAGGAATGCGTTAAGCCCGATTTTGCCGCTTCTCATTTGGACAGCGACCGAGCTCTCAGCCTTCCTCAGCATCTTGTGGTGGTCGAACCTGCCGTCATATAAGTTCCCTGCCTGGGCAGGGGAATTAGATAAGTTATAAAGTTATAAATGTTTGATTTCTTTATTACGCATAGATTGAATAAGACAAATTTAATCGGTACGTCGTTAAGACGTTTAGATTACAAAAACGAGAATAAATCGATAAATTAATTATTATCTACGTTATAATAAAAGCTTACATCAATAAAAAGTCTAATAAGTTTTATATTTTCTATTATTTGAATAGTATATAAATAAAATACAGCGAATAGTCTAAATATAAATACTTAGTACTATTTGAAAGTTAATAAAAAGAAAGAAGTAATTAGTTAAAAGATTATTCTTATAGATTTGATAACAGTCGTAATTCAAGAAATTTATCTTAATACTATATATTTTTCGAAATTTAAAGAATCTTTAACTACGAAAGTAGAGAGTTTATGCGAGACGCTTATTCAAAGTACACGCGACGTAAAGTAGTTATTATACAGCTTAATTCTATTACTGAAACTATTAATTGCAAATAGCTTATTTCACGCTTAATTACTTAAATTACGAAAATTAGCGAAACGATATATAATTTAAATAGTAACTTTATCTTTAAGCTTCTTAAAGTACTTTAGTTAAAGAATTCTTATATTTAATAGCGAAGAGAAGATTAATCGTAGAATAAGCGAACGAAAGACGTCGAAGTTTAAATATAATAGTAAATTATATATTTTCGAAAAGACTTCTATTCGTGAAGAGCTATTAAAACGTTACTATAACGATTCTCTAATAGAATATTCTAAAGTAAATAAGACTTTAAAATTAATAAGTCGAAAATATTATTAAAATAGTATTAAGATAGACATGAAATTATATATAGATTTATATAACATCTATCAAAGAAAAAAGATAAAACGTTATCGTTTTTATAATAAATTAAGTACGTTTTCTCAATCAAGTAAGTCGTGAAAAAAAATTATAATAAATTTTATTACGAATCTTTCATTAAGTACTTAGATATAAAGAGCACGTTCATGATGCGATTCTTATAATTATCCGTAGATATATCAAAATAATTAGATATTTATCAATTATTAAAAAAATTAATATCTCGAAGCTTAAAGAGCTACTAATATAAAAAGTTTTTTTACGTTTTAATATTTCTAAAGATATTATCACAGATCGTGAATCTATATTTATAAATGCGTTTTGATCTTAAATCTACTATTAAATAAAGATAAAACGTAGATTAAATACTGTTTTTTATTCTTAAACGAACGATTAAATAGAGTAATAAAATGAAATTTTAAAATATTATCTTCGAGTGTATTGCAACGAAAATCAAGACGACTAAATCGAACTTCTATTTATAATCGAATTCGTCTATCAATAAAGCGAATATTCAACGATAAAATATAACTTATTTTACGCAATATATAATTATAATTCTATATTTAAAGTAAGTATCGAGAACGATTCTTTCGAAAAGAAAGTATTAATAGTAAAAGAGCGTGTGAAAGAGATTTATACGTTACGAGAAGATTTAATTAAACATTAATAAAATTTAGTAGAATCGTAAGTTAAAACTTATAATAAAAAGTATAAGATATAATCTTTTCAAGAGAGAGACTTAATAATATTATTAATTAAGAATTTGAAGTAAAAGCGATTAAATAAAAAGCTTTTAAATAAGATAATTAATTAATTTATTATTTGAAATCGTGTCGATAAATAAGCTTATCGATTAACACTTTCGTCAATCTATTAAATTTATAACATTTTTTATATTAGTATATATAATATCATAAAATAGAACTAAGCTATAAAATCTTGAATTTGTATGTGAAGTCAATCATAAAATCGATATCACTACGCTCTTTGATATAGCGTGCTTAGTCAGCCCGCTAGATCTTTCGGGCGCAGAAATATCAAAATTTAAGTGTATTCTTTTTGCAACTTAAATTGCTCTATTTTATTAATATATAAGATCGTCAAACTTTCGCAAATTGTAGAGCACAATTCGCGCTTTCCAACGATATAAAAACCTCTGAATTCGATCAAATATTTATTAAGCGATGTTTAATTGAATAGTTTACACCCTAAAGAGACCTCAAAACTTTTGTCCTCGAAAATACGCTGCCTCGAAATCAGCCCTAAAGTCCTCAGAACACTTCACGAATTGAATTCGTGAATCTATACTTGTATTATTACTAAAACTCTATCGACGTAGAGATAATAATATAATATCAATATATATAATATCGGAATTAATAGATAGCGAAGAAGAATAAAAAATCGAAAAGATCTTAAACAAAAGAAAGCGAAAGAGCGAGATAAAATATCTTATTCGCTGAACTAAATATTTAATTAAATATAATTAATAAATATTAAAAAAGAATATAAAGTATATTTAAGAATTATAAGATGTTTTTAAAAAGTTTAAAAAACGAAAAAGTAAAGTAAGATAGACGTATATATAATAATATTTCGAAGAAGAATAATTCTCAAATTACTCGTAAATATCGCAATAAAAAATAATATCAAAATAATTAATAAAATCTAAAAAATATTATTCGTAAATACGATAACGAGTATAAACATAAATAATCATTATTAGTAAAGAGTAAATCTATTATATTTAATTCGTAGATTAAACGCGTAAAAAGCGTTAACGCGAAGTTAGGTTACTTAATTATCAAAGTTTTTAGAATTCTTCTCTCTCTTCATTATTTAATCGCTTTTAAAACTATTATTCGAAAATAAATTATGAATATTACGTATAATATTATCGATCATAATATTACTATCGCTACTAAGTTTTAACGTAGTACGATTATCTTCTTTTTTCTTTTCTTTTTTATTATTAAAATACGATGACGTCTTCTCTTTTTTCTTATCACGATTTATTAACATATCGTTAACGCTACGATCGCTGCTAAGATCGATAACGAAAATCTTTTTTATACTATTATTATTATTATTATCGTCGCGAGACGAAAAAAAAGCGCGAGAATTATCGTTAAAGATAGCGTTATCTTCGTCGTCGTCGTTATCGCTATTATCGTCGTTAAAATCGTTATTATTAAACTCGTCGTCTCGCTCGAAGTCGAAATCGAAGTCGAAGTCGAGCTCTAATAAGTTTATTAATAACAGATTAATTTAAAATATAATTAACGTATAAGAATCGCGTAAAACGCGTACGCGAAACGTAAAAATATTTACAATATAACGTATAATATCGTAGATATCGATTAACACAGATAAAATCTTGCGATTTATCTTTATTAAATTAATAGACGTCGCGAGACTATCTGACTTTTTATATTTATCGAATCTATTTTAAATACGTTAATAGATTATTATAATTCTATTAATGTTATTATATTTCGCTTTAAGATGAGCGAGAGTTATATATATTTTATCGTCGAGAATTAAATTACGACGCGTAATACGCGCGAGACGTCAACGTAGTAGAAATATACGATTAACTTCGAAAAAAAGTTTTTTTATCGCTCGTCGAGAACTAAAAAGTATTATAAGTCTCGCGTTATATATACGCGTTTATTACGTTTATTATAAAAGTATTTATCAAAATATAATTAATATACTCGCGAAAGTAATACGAGTATTTTTTAACGATATTATTATCTTTATCGTATTTTATATTATAGAAGTTAGATTAATATATTTATATTCGTCGAATATAATAATAATAGAAACTCTTCGTTAAGAACGAAAGATAATCGACGCTTCTATTCGTAATCGAATATAAAGATATTTAAAAAAAATATAAGTAACGTATATTAAACGTCGATATAATTTATTTATAGAAGAAACGATTAAATTAAATATTGCGAATTAAAAGTCTATTATAATATAAAAATATATAATACGTAAATTAGACGTTTATTATATACGTAAGATATAAGAAATACGAGTAATATAAGTAAAATTAAATAAATAAAAAGAGTTATTAAGAGAAGAAAAGATTAAGAAAAAATAATAATTTTTATAAGCGAAAAGCACGCTAGTTATTTGATAATAATTATACAATCGTGACGATAACGTCTATCACGCGCCAACGTAATTCACGCTCACAATAATAATCAATATTCATAACAATTACAGACTCTACGTTAATTATAATTCTATGTTTATTTCTTTTCAAGAAGATAAAGCGTAGACTTAATATAACAATATGCAAATTCGATATATTTTTTATATTTTCGATAACTAAAAGAATTCTTTCTCTTATATCTTTTCTAAGATTTAAAGAATTTTAATAAGTTTATTTAATATACTTAAATATTAATAAATTGAAGAACGAATTTTCAAAGAAAGAAGATTATATTAGACGTAGATCAAAAAGAAATAGTAATATATATATTCGTCTAAGCCGCGAATGCTTAATATACGTATATCAAGCGATTACTTGACGAAGAAGCTTAAAAAGCGTATATCCCCGTATTTCTAATTTTCCTTCCTTAAGAATTAGTCTTATCATCTAGATATACATAATATATATATACTCTACTAAGTTCACATTGCTACACAATTCTAGTCTGACTCCTATACTTCTATTAAGTAAGTCAGTCTAACAAGAATATATAAATCTACTATTATATATAATCGTATAAATCGAATTCTTTAGTATATATTCGTTAAAATCTTATCGAAGATCTTCGCAGTGCACGCGATAATTATTAGTATTAAGTATTAAAACTTTATAATCGATTATCAAAGATCTTATAACTAATTTTATGCGATTAGAAGAATTTCATATAGCTAGAAGAATTACTCTCACATATATTCTTCGATCTCGTTTTTGTCTGATTTTGATATGCATTAAATAATATAAAAATTTAATTTTTAAAATATCGATTTTTAATAAAAAGTGAAATCTTTGAAAGATTTTGATGAAAATTAATTTGATATAATTATTTTCAAGATTTCGATTTCTTTACTTTCATCACTCGAATTTCGCGTTAATTCGATTAAAAAATTTGATTTCGTAAGCATTAAAACTCGTAAAGTAGAAATCTCGCGTTTAGAAGATATAGAGAAGTGAAAACATTTTGCTGCTTAATCATCTCAGCTATTCGACACTAATCTTACTTTAATTATTCGATTTTTAATTTTAATCACTCGACGCTCGAAATTGTTACGACCGTACCCTAAGTTAGTAAAAACGTATTAAGATTATTCGTATAACTAGCGAATCGAAAGAAATCGTTATAAAACTTCATAAAATAATATAACATTTCAAATCAATTTCGATTATATTAAAGATATCTAAATTCTTCACGACGTTTTAATCGAATAATAACTTATCTTATTATATCGCTCTTAAGACTATTATCTTCGTCAAATTTACTCGTAAAAAACTTTATTATTATTTCTCTAATTCTCTGCGAAGTTCTAATTATTCGAAAGAATATTATTCCAATCTATTATATTCTTCACGACTTCACGATCGAGTATTAAACGACTAAATTATAAATACTTCTTTATTATAAACGAAGAATAAAGCGAATTTCTTTGTTAAGAAAAGAATAATAAACGCGCGATCTTTTTATTAAGTAAATCGTCAAATAAATTTACTATAATAACACGAAAACAGCTTCGAAATCTTTATTAAACCACGATCTTTTCATTAAGTATATCGACAAAATAACGCACAGTGAGTTTACTACAATAATATAATAAACGTACGATCTCTTTATTAAGTATATCGATAAATAAATCTACTATAATAATATTGCAAAATAATATATAATAAGTCTACTATCAAACGACGTATTTTATTTATTCTATCGTAGATAAAAATCAATAACGCGAAATTACGTGAGATCGCTTTAGAGTCTAAAATTAGTATATAATTCGACGAAATTTCGAACATAATATTTTTAAACGATTTAAATCGAATTCTTAAAAAATGCGTTAAGATCTCATTAAAAAAAAAAAATCGTTATTCGAGATCGTTAGAATTATTATAGCGATTCGATTATATGATATATCTTAAAGAAGATCACTCAGTAAATCTATTAAAGATTCTATATTAATTTAAAATTCGACTCGAAAGTTATCGTCTAATTTAAACGAATCAAAAATCTCTATTTGACGATTTCTTCTTCGATCGAAAAATGATATTAAATAATCATTTCATAACAAATTATCTTTTTAATTATTATTTTAGTTATCTCTTATCGATTTTCTTTATTATTGAAATTTCTACACTCTACGATTATAGATTAACGAAGATAAGTAATCGACAGATTTAAAGATAAATATTATTATTATCGTCGATATTAAAAAAGCGAAGAAGAGCACTTATTTTCAAGATGCCCTGAAGCTGATAATAGCGATGAAGTGTCTAAGGGCATCGACAGCGACGTCTCGTCGTCGATAAGTCTAAGACTATATACGATATCTTATCGTGATATCTCTAAAAATTTAGTACTTAATAATATTCTTTTTATAAATCGCGATATTTTTTTAACGAATTTTAAAATTAGAGATATTAAAATAAATATTTTTAAAGAAGTTAAAGATCGTAATATTAGATAAAAATTTCGATTATATCGTAATTTGACGTAATTATTACTATCTTTTTTAATATTATAACTCTATTAATCTATTTAACGCGATCGAGACGCGATTTTATCGCGTCTTTATTATTATTAAGATCTAAAATTCGCGATTAAAACGCGATTATATGGCGTCTTTATTATTATTAAGATTTAAAATAAAAAAACGTATTTTATTAAAAATTTAATTTAAAAGCGATATAATCGAGAAATTTTAAATTTAAAAGATCTCGATAGAACAGAATAACTTTACGAAAATCTTCACATTTTATAAAAAAGATATATATATAAATCAAAATATTATTAATTTAATCTTTTATAATAAGCGACTCTAAATTTAAAAGCGAAGTAACGAATAATATGTCGAGCTCTTATTCGAATATAGTTAATAAATAATTATTCAAAAATCAATAGGATAATAAAGATGAGAATAATATATTATTAGATAATAATATATTAATCGATAACTATCTAATTTAAAAGTATTAAATAAAAATTCTATATTTAAAGTCGAGTTTAAAAACTCTATTCGATTCGAAAAACGTCGATTACGTATATTTTTTTATATTATTCAAATTCGATAATTAAGTTATTAATATTTCTAATATAAAAGAAAAAGTTAAAATTAAAATTATTAAAAAAATAAAAAAAGAAGCGAAGAGAGCGATAAGAATAAAGAAGATAACGACGATAAAAAAAAAGTCTTCTAAATTCTATTGTTATTATTAAAGAGATTATTAATCGAAGACGTACTCGAATAGTACGGGCGTCGAATTTAATAAAATAAATTTATCTTTTCTTTTTTAATTCAAAATGTCGAAAAAAAAAAGAAAAAAAAAAGAAAGAGAGTTAACGTATAAATCTTCTCTCGACAAAAAAAAAAAAAATTAATTTTATTTTAAGATCGAGCGTATCGAATGATAAGTAATTTATTTTTTGAAAACGTCCCGAAAATTATTTAGCGATTTCTTTATAAAAAATACGAGATTCGTTTCACTCTAATTATTCTCATCTCGAGCTTTATCGATATTTAAATTATTTAGCTCGCTATACGATTACGTCTTTCTTTTATCTTTTGCTTTAATCTTTTTAACAATAAATAAAAAAAAGATATTAAAATAAAAGAACGAAAAAAAAATTATTAAGTTTATTTTTATTCGAAGATAAGAAAAAAACGAATTCAAGCTCGCGAAAGATTTTATATATTCGAATAAAGAATAATTATATCTATTAATATCGATAGTATTAAAAGACGATAGCGTCTTAGCTAGGTATCAAATTATTAATATATTAATTAATAATTACGTTCTCGCGAATAAAATATTCTCGAAATATTTTAATTATAATAAAAAAGATTAATTAATATATTATAATTCGCGAAAGATAAGAATTAATAAGATCTTTTTAATTCTTAAAAAAGAGATCTTTATAAGCGAATATTATATATCGAGATTAAATCGATCTTTTCGAAGAATAAACGATTCGAAATAACGAGATAAATTGCGATTATTTCGTTATTTTAGAAATATAAGTTTTAATTAAACGATCTAAATCATAAATTCGTAATAAAATCTTAATTACTTTTAACATTCGAAAGAAGTTCGAAAGTATGTAAATTTTTAATATCGATAAAAAATATAAATGCGAGTTTTAATAAATCGTTTAAATTATAATTCGTGATAATCGATTAGAAGAAACGTTATAACTTTTATTATAATAATTATCTAACACGATATTATAAGTAGATTAAAATAATATAATTATTTATAAAATATCTTTATTATAATCTATTATTAGGCGATAAATTATTCGACGTATAAACGTGAAAAGTTTTTTTTTTTTTTTTTTTTTTTTTGCGATTATATATTTAAAATTTTTATATTCGTATATACAATTTATTTTATACTCTAATTAACGCTTAATTAAAATAATACTCAAAACTTTTATAAATAAAATTAATATCGTTTCGCTTAACGTTAGATTAATACTTAAATTTAATAAATTTAAATATATAAATATCTTATTAATTTAGAAATTCGAAATAATAAGAGATCTACTTTTAGAAGACTTCCTTATTAATATCGATTACGACTTATTATATAAACGATTCGAATCGAGACGAAATAAATCGTGATATCGTAATTATTAATAATAATAAGATAATAATATAATAAATAAATGATAAATAAGATTATAAAATCTTTTATAGTGAAGATAAACGTCTATTAATCTATAGAATAATAAGTCGTAATTAATCGATCATTGATTGATTGATTGATTGATTGTTTTATACGCCTATGCTAGCTACTTGATGTAAGCTAATGAGGGTAACATTAACGCTGAACCAGCTTTACGGCTGGGCGTTGAAGAAACCTGAGGGCGAACCTCTGGACAAAAACTTCAACTAAACAGTACGCTCTCCCTTCTGCTGTGCTCCTTAGGAGCCCTATTACACCACCGCACATCTCTCTACTTCTTTGCGCCGACTCTTCTATTCTCTGACTTTTGTATCTCTGATCGCCCCCGCCTCTAGAGGCGGGTACGATCGCTTCTTCGTGCGCCCTTTTTGGGCTTAATGGTCTCCTCTACCCCGAGGGGTAGTCTTGACCGTTGGAGTTGTTCGCTGGCCAACTCGAAGCTGTTTAACCAGCCGGAGTTAACCATCCACCTTGCCGCTACCCGGATCCCTTTGGTCGTGGTCAGCATTGTCTGGAAGTCCCTGGTACCCGCCTCCGCAAGTAGCCGTGGTTTATCCTCCCGCGATCTCGGACAGAAGAGGAGGATATGCTTGACATCTTGTCTTCTCCATCCGCACCTGCAGTCGGGGTATTAATCGATCATAATTATATATATCTATACTCTCGCAAAAAACGAGAAAAGATATTCTTAATTTAAATAAATTAATAAAAAATAAAAAATATTTTCGTTGAGTATTTTATATAACGTGATGAACAATAATTAAAATTTAATTTTAAAGTTTATTAATAAATTATTAACGTCAAAAAAGCGATGATTTAATAGAAGACGAAATTCGTAAAGCTTCTTGAAAATTTAAAGAGAAAAATTAACAATTTAACGAATAATTGAAAACTCAATTATTTGAAAAATAGATTGTTTATCTTCTTTAGAAAAATTTAAATATATAATATTTCGAATAAATCGTATTTATATTCGAAATAATTGACTCGAAGTTTCGAAGAGATAAAGTATCGAATTAAATAAATTATTAATAGATTATAAAGCGATTATAGCGATTTTATATTTCGATAAAACGTCGAATAAAGACTTTAGATAACGACGTTTTAATTCGCTATTATTTAAAAACAAAAAAAAAAAAAAAAAAAAAAAAAAAACGCGAAAAGCGTTAAAATTTCTTTTTTAAATTAATTTCTTGAAAAATTAAAATTTGTATAAAATTATAATTTCGAGCGCGATAAAGAATTTAATAATTATGGATTATAAGATCGATCGTAAATTTAAATATATATTTAAAAAGAAATAAAGAAATTTTAAAAGAAAGAGACGATTAGAGAAGAAGAGAAATTAAGAGCTTAAAGAAAGATTAATTATAATTAATACTCAAAAAGAGTATTTAATTAAGACGTATCATCATAATTATATTTATAATACGATAATTAAATATCTTATATTTAATAAAAAGTCTAATAAATAATTTTTCAATAGAATAAAGATATTTAATAATATTATATTTAAAGTTTTAATTAATTAATAAAAACAATTATATTCGAAATCTACGAACGTAATAGAGATAATCGAAACGTATTATAAAGATTTATATACGACGAAGTTTTTTAAAGACGCGTCGCGATAAGAGATTTTAAGAAGTTTAACGAATAAGATATTTTCGAAAGCGATTATAAAGCTATTAATATCTATATCAATTAATAAAATAAAGCTAATTATTTAACGTGCGATTCTAAAAAAGTCGTTTAAAAATAACGATATTCTCTCGAAATTTTATAAAATATTAACGTTTCGCTTAAAGAAGACGTTAAAAGAAGAATTAAAATCTTTATTTTTAATAATAAAGAGATTAATTAATCTTTATAATTATATATAAAAGATTAATAAACTTTTCAAGAATTAAATAGATAAATTATTAATAATAATTTTTAAGAATAAAAATTTAAAGATAGATATTAAGAATTATAAATCGCTATTTGTATAAATACGAATTTTAAACTCTTTACGAATATTTTAATATAACGTCTAATAAGAACTTTAGATAAGATAATAATTTTATAATAAGCGAATTTTCTATCGAAACGTCTAATTAATAGTAATATTAAGACGATATAATATTTTATCGTTCGATATAAATCGAATATAAAGAAAATGTAAAAGAGAAAAGATTTAGCGCTACTCTTTTGGAATTAAGAAAAAATATACGATAAAATAAATTATACTTAGATAGATCGAGATTCTCGAGAATTTTATTCGATAAATCAAAATATTATATAATAATGCTTTTATTCGATTATATATTAACGAATATATTGAAGAAAGAATTTCTATACTTTATGAGATGAGATAAGAGAATTCTCTTAGCTATATTCTCTTTATATTTATAATCGAAATTTTAATTCGTTATATATTAATCGATATCGCAATTAACGAAATAACTATTAAAAATCGAATAATTAAATTTCTAATATATATAAATAATAGAATAATAATACGAATTTAAGAGAAAACGAATATAATTATACGAATATTAGATTTTTACTATCGCGTTATAAAAGTTCGAGTTAATTAAACGAAATTATTTTTAATAAGAGTAAAAAACGTATTAATTATTAATATTTCTAAAGTAAAAAATATTCTCGAGAATAAAATTTATAAATATTTAGATATATCGATAGAGATTAGAATTAAGCGATCGCTTAAGAAGTTTTGAAAAATAATTTTAATAAAGATAAAAAATATCGTTAATATTTAATTAAAATTTTATCTCTTTATTAAAAAGAGAATTTTAATTATAAACGCGTATATAATATCGCTCTTAGGACGTCTCGATCAATTCTCGCTGGCCCAAGAGCAATTGGCTCGGTCCAAATTACCGCTAGGACTAGACAGGGGAAGCAAAAAGAAGGCATAGAAGGAGACAATCACGGAAACAATAGCGGCAGACTGAAAGAGAACGGAAGTGACAGTGGTTTGTGGCAACAACTTGACAGTCAAAGACTAAGAGTTGACAACAATGATAACACGAGAGGATAAGTTGAAGTTTTTGTCCGAAAGGTTCTTCAGCGCTACAAATATTCGAGGAACTCCCTGATTAGTAAAGTAGTTTACTAGATAGGCGTATTAAGCAATCAATCAATCAATATCGCTCTTAAAATATGTATTAAGATTTTTAAAAATATTTTCGAATTAAAAGACTAAATTAAAATTTAAGTATTATTATCTTATATAGAATAATAAAGTAAGAAATATAATAAAAAATTTATACGTTTGTTTTTCTCGAGACAAAGATAAAATCAAGAATATTAATTTCGATTTAATGATTAGAATTAATATAATATCTTAAATTATGAAATCGATAAAATATTCGAAAGCATTATTTACTCTTCTCGTTAGAGATATTTTAATAATATATAATAAATCGATAAAAACGAATTATATCTTCGATATCGTTTTTAATCTTTAAATATAAATCTTTACAAATTTATAAAATCATTTATCGAAGTTTTTACGTTATATATGATTAATATAAAAAAGAATTAAAGATAAAGACAAAATTATAATAATAGAATCTTTTAAATCATCGAAGAAACTATTGATTATTAATATATAATATTATTTAAGTGTGAAATTTAATAATAAAATAACTAGTTTAAAAGACGTTAAAAAGTTTAAATCGATTTATTAACAAAATCTTTAAATATAAAGATTAAAGTTTTTTAATATATATGAAATCTTATTAACGAGAAATCAATTTGTTTTAAAATCACTAATTTTATTTATAAAAAAAGAACAATAATAGCGATTAATAGATTAATTCGATAATATTTCTTTTTTAATTAAAACTGATAATTTTAAGCGAAAGAATAATTTTAATAACGAAGAAATTAAAAGTTGAGAAAGAATTTTGATATAACGATTAATAGAGTCGTAAAGAATCGATCGAAGAAAGTATTTATATTTTTCAATAAAGTCGATTAAAATATAATCTATAAGACGTTACTAAAGCGACGTTTTTAAAGAATCGACTTTAATTCGAAAATAGAGATATCGATTCTAACGTATTAGAAAAGATGTAAAGTTTTTATAACGAAAAATAGAATTTAATTCGTAGTAAGAAATAAATTCGGAAATTTCCGAATTAATAATCTATTATAACGATTTTTATATTAAAAAGTGAGAATTAATAAGAATTTAGAGTAACTTTTAATATTATATATAAATCGAATATACAGTCGCTTAGACGATCTAAAAAGAATTTCGACTAATATAAAATGCTCTAAGTAATATTTCGATATCTGTCGTTCGAATTATAATTAAATTAATCGTTTTTATAACGATCTACTCGCGATAGATATCTAAAGAGATTATACGTCGAAGATAAAACGTATTATTTTAAACGATAATGTGAATTTTATAAAAAAGCTGTTTGACGTATCAATTCGATAAATCGAAAAAGTAATAATCGTCAGAGACGATAAAAAGCTATCATCGTTCTTTAATTAGAAAGTAGATTTATATCAATTACATTATTTATATTTATAAGCGATATTAAAATCTTAAATACTCGCTAAAAGTATTTTTAAAATTATAGAAAGAATTTACAAAAATAATAAAGATACGAAAAAAATTAAAGTGTCTAATAAGATTATATAATCAAAATTCTAACGTCTAAATAAATAAGAATTTTAAATTAACGATATATAATAATCTCGAACGATTAGTTTGAAAGAAGATTAATAATTAAATAAGATTATACGAAAACGTAATCGCAATTACGATAAAGATATAATTCTACTTTACGTATTCGACTAGTAATTAGATTAAATAAAGTTATAGTAATAATGTTCTCTTACATTATCAACTTATTGTTCTCGATATTATTCTTTATATTGAAGTAATTAGAGAATTCGATTTCCGAAGACTTCACTGATGAAATTACTTTAGCATAAATACTTTCTAATATATATTACTAGCTAGTAGTCAAATCAAATAAACAAACATACAAGTCAAAAAAAGAAGAAGAGCACTTATTTTTTTATTTTCTTGATTTTCAACGAGCATAGCGAACGTATTTTTGACATTATAAACGTTATGAAGATCTATATCTATTTATAGCGATAAAGATATCGCTAGTCTAAGAGAGAAATAGTATTACGATCGTATTCTAATCTCTATTAGAATCTTTCAGCACCTTCCTCCTTTGTAAGCTTTATAGCCTTATGAAAATCATAGAACTAGGTCATGATCTACATATAGTCATGCCACCCTTCTACATAGTCAGATAGACTCTTTATCCTTCGTCTACTATATTTATACTGACTATATCTATGATGGTCTTGACAGAAATATGCGTGCGAAGAAAAATGTTGAAATTCTAAGATCTAAATGATCGCTAAGCCGGCTAAAGACCGGTCTTGATATCGGTCGCACTTTGTATCGTAGCACCTTTATAGTAGCTATAATCAAGTGTTTTTACCACCTATTTTTGACAAATTCTGTAGTTAATACGTTATATAAAAGTTTAATATTAAATAAGTTTCGAAATAAAATTATATTATTATTAAGACGTTTAAACAATTTATTGATTATAAAAGCGATTATATTTATAAAATACTATTTAATAACGATCGTATCTATTAAATATTTAAAGTTATTTAAAATAAGATATTTTTTAGTTTTTTAAGAATTAAATAGAAGTCGTTAAATTCTTTTATAATAAGAGAAATATTAGCGTTTTTATCTATAAAAGAATTCGCATTTAAGCTTATTACGATTATAATAAATAATAATTAAAATAAATTAGATTTTATAACGTTAAAATCAGCGTCGCTTATAATATCGTTATTAGTTAATCTATCAAAATTATTAACTGTTTCTATATTAATTTCGTCCTTAGTCTTGATATCAAATATAAAAAATTTTATCTTAATAATTCTCTTCGAAATTTCGAGTATAAGAAATACATTAATTTTATCGAAATATTATCTCTATCTAAAATAACGCGATTAAAATATTAATCTTTATTACTCGCGAATCTTACGAATTTAAAAATTACGAAAAGATTATTATAAATAATAAATAAACGCGATTAAAAATAAGATAGCGTTTTTAATAAAAAATAATATTTAAGATTTAATAAATTGCTTTAAGAATAGAAAATCGTTAAAAAATAAATAAGTTTTTATTTTAAAACGAAAATTGAAAGACGAAATTACTTGATATAAAATATATTAAATAATTCTTAAATGTTCTTAGCGCGAAGATCTAAATCATAATAAGACTTTCGTTTCGATTATTAAGTCTATAAATTATAAAACGTTATTCGCTTTAATAGCTACTTTGAATTAAGATTTAAAATAAATAAATATTAAAATCGTTCTCTTATATAATAATATAGAAGTGTTAATCTATATATATTAATTCACTGACTTTAAGAACTCGAAGTATCTTAATAAGATTTATAAATTAAATAAAGCTCTTTATAATTTAAAGCAGTCGTCTTAAATTTAATATAATATCTTTATTAATTTTATAAAAAATTAAAACTTTATATTTATTAATGCTAATTATAACGTATTTAACGATTTTCGAACTAATATTATTATAATTTTTTATATTAATAATATTTTAATTATTAATCTCAATCGTATGAATATTTAACGTATTGAGAATACGCTTAATATCAAATTTCATATAAAGAATCTAAAATCTTATATTCATTATCTAGACATAATTATTATTCGCGATCGCGTTAATAGAATAATTCGTTTGAGATAAGTCGATTATATTAAACGAGTTCTTCGAAATAATGATATATAAGAGTTTAAATCGATTATTTCAATGAAAACTTCGATTAAGTTAAATTTTACGAAGAATAAATTCGAAGTCACGCTTAAGAACAGACTACGCTATTAATCTATCGTCGACTCTTTAATATACGTTATATTAAATATTTAATTAAATTTAACTTACGCTATCTCTATTATTAATTATTATACTTATAATTTTATTAAATAATATTAAAATATAATAAAGCGTATCTTTTAGTATTTGAAGAGTGTTATTAACTTTTAACTTACTTCTTAAAAATCTTTTTAAGTTAATAAATTATATCGATTTCGATTAAATTAACGATGTTATTACACGTCGCTCTATTTTTGATTATATATTTAATATTAATAATACGATTATTAATTAATCTTTTGAACGATAGATTATCGTCGCTCTCTCGATCTATAAAATTAAATATATTAAATAAACTTAGATTATTTTTAATTACGAAGTCTTTTAACGTTTTTATAATCTAATAATAACGATTTAAAAATTATTATTATCTATAAAAATAATTAAAGCGTTATTACGTTGATTAAGAATTCTCGTTTTTACGAGCGTATTAAATATATCGAAATCGATAATTACTTTTATCGAGAGAAAGTTATCGATAAGATAATAATTTTTGAGTATATTTCTATCGATAAGTAGATAGTCGATAAGTTGATTAAGTCGCTGACTAAAGATAAGTTTAAATATTTCATAACATAATAGATTTATTACTCTACTAATGATAATTCTATAAAACTTATCTTAATTCTAAAATCTTAGAATATATTAAAAGTTTATAATCGATCTCATTATTTTCGAATAATTTATTATTATATTATTTCTTTAGAGTATCTCTAAGATATTTATATCTTTTTATTATCTTATCTCGTTAAGATATCTTTAAAATATTATATCTCTAATCGCTTATTTTTCAAGATATCGATTAAAATTAATCTTATTAAGCAATTTTATAACTATTTAGTGATTAAGATAGATGTTAATACTTTTTATATATTTATCGATTATATTTTAATAAAATTTTAATGTGTATCTGATAAAGTGAAAAATAAACTTTCAAAAAATAGTTTTTTGATAAAAAGTGAAAAAGTTAAACGATAAGTTAAGACGATAATCTATATTATAAAATGTCTTTATCGTTTTCAAATTTCGATTTTTCGTATTATATAAGACGATCGTGTGAGAGTGTCAAAATTTATCAAGTTAGATTTTACGTTAGTAATTCGACGTTCGAACTTAATAGATTTTATATATAGCGATCTTCTTATATCTTACACAACTTAGTTAAGTGTTTCACACATCTATTTTCAATATTAACACTTTTATAAACATAAATTACATTATTACTTAAATAAGATCGAAGGAGACGATAAAGATAATAACTTAAATAGATTTTAATATATATACTAAAGTATTAGATTTCTTTATAGAAATCTTTATAATTGTTACACTCAATAAAATTACATAATAATTAACCTCTTATTATATAAATATTCGCTTCTTAGCTAGTAATCTTATTTAATATATCTATATAAATCTTATATCTATATTAATTCTAACATTACTAATAAATTACTTTATTATAAATACTTTTTAATATTAATATATATTAATTAGTAGTCAAATTAAATAAATAAGCTTATAAATTAAAAAAAGTTATTCTCGCGAGATAATTAATTAATTCGCTTATTTTTATACTTAGACTTATAGTAGCGTTAATATTTTTAGATATTTAATAATTTCGAGTATATAACTCAATAGACTTAGTAGTACTTTAATGAAAAAATAGTATTTATTAAAATATATATTATTTAAGAATACGTAAAAGTAAAGAAAATAACTAATTATCGTTAGATTTTAATACGTTAAAATATTTTAAATGTATTTTAAATTAAATCGTTCTGTATTCGTTATTATCTACTAATATAATGTATTTATTAATATAATATTCTAAAATTCTAAAATTCGAAAATTGTATAATTTATCGTTTTATAATAATTTTTTAGAGATAAGTGAAAGAAAAAATTATGAAACGTAGAATCTAAATTTTGAAAATGCAAGAATTTTTCGAATCGAAGTTATATTAATGAATATAGATAATGATATAACAAAGTTCGTTTAATTCTTCGAAGGGCCAGCGTAGATTTAGAGAGGCTTCTAGGGGCAAAACTTCTTTTTCTTAGAGTTATCGAATTTTAGAATATTGCATTAATAGATATATTATATTATCTCTATATTTTTAATCCTTAAGCAACTAAGAAAAAAATCGCGATTCTTAACACCTCTTAAAAATCAAAAATCAAAATTTCGATTCTTTGATATAACTTCACAATCACGACTATTACAGTCTAAAATCTATATAATCTATACTTTTTATATCAAGCTATAATCTATTAGAAGACTAAAGAAAACTAACTTTCAAAACGTAGATAAAACATCAATCATCTAGACTTTTCAAAATATGTCAAGACTTTTTCAAAAGAATTTCGCAAAATTCAATACTATTTTATTTCACATCACAACGAGATATTTAGATCTTCTCAGAAAATAGAATCTAACTACACACTATATCTTCTAGATATTGCGAAAATTTTAGACTCTAATAAGAGATGATTGTGAAGCTATATCAAAATATCGATTTTTCGATTTTTGATTTTGGGGGAGAATCGCGATTTTTTTTACCCCAATGTTCTTAACCATTGGGAAACTAAAATGTTATCGCAAGCTCAGCAAGCACCCCCCTTCGAAAATCAAAGAAAACAATTTTTTTTAAATAACTTCACAACCAGCACTTTATATAGTCTAAAATTTCACTAAAGTCTACTTACTATACTTTGTCAACATATATCAATATTACAGAAAGTTTTGATTTCTATATCGTGATTTATTGAAGATGTATAGTCAAAATACGCTCTTTCGATCTCAGGTCAAAAAGTTACCTCGGCTAATTTTTGATCGCCAAGACTATCAAAAAAAAACGAGATTTCTATCAAAAATCTATTCTACAGTATAAGAAATAGTTATTATTCTCTACAAATTGAAGGAACTAATATTCTATATATTCATCAAAATCTATGAACTTTCTAGACTATCGTGAGTTGTCGTTGCGAAGTTATTCAAGAAATTTATTATTTTGGTTTTCGAAGGGGGGGTGCTTGCGGCAACAGTTTAGTTTCCCAATGATTAAGAACATAGGGGTAGTTTCTCAAGGATTAAGAATATAGGGGTAGTAGGTGACAACGAGTAGTCCGGGCACTCTAAAATGATTCCAGTACCGTAACGAGTCAGATAACCGCCTTTACACCGTAACGCAGAACCGCAGCCCCCGCTAAGGTAGCTGAGACATACATTTTCAACATATACGCGGGTACATGGTCAAGTTGGGCCGGATTCGCACACGAGGAGCCCCGAACAGAAATGTCAAGTATCATTGAGGCTACGGCTAGTATGTTGACAACATATCATGAGCTCAACAGCGACATAGATGTATTGTATGAAGAACCAAGTCCTCTCGACTTTATGAGATACGTGGCCAAGAACAGACCCCTAGTAGTCCGCCGAGGCTGTTCGAAATGGCGCGCTGTTCGGAAATGGGATGTTGACTACCTCCAAGCAATTATGAAAGACGCTCCTGTCAAAGTAGCGGTCACACCCAACGGGTCAGTACGAAGGGTCTTCTAGACAGCTTAACCAACAATGTAGACACTGAGAGTTGCTAAAGCTATGCCGACTCAGCCGTGGAAAACTCCAAGGATGGCTTGACTTACTTTGCAAAGCCCTTTGAATCGGTATGTACATCTTCGGAGTAATTTCAATCCAGACACTCTGGGCTGCAGAACGTGAGGGACTTGATTCTGAATTTTTGAACGCTGTAGGAAGAACCGTTTTCAACTTTCCTCAGCGACTTACAAGGCTCAAACACTCAGACGACGGCCCGGGTGGTCAAATATTCCCAAGCCCGTACTTCAATCTTAGACTTACAACCTCAGACCACGGCTACTGACCTATCTTGCTTAGAGAATGACAACTTTCGCGGCGAATACTCACCTCTGTTCCAAGATGTAGAAGTGGACGTTCGCTGGGCGTCAATAGCCTTACAAAAGGAGCCTGATGCCATCAATCTGTGGATAGGTAACAAGCAAAGCACTACAGCCTTGCATAGAGATAACTACGAAAATCTATATTGCCAGATAGTCGGATCAAAAGATTTTGTGCTGTTAGCGCCAGTGGAGACGGCTTGCATCAACGAGAAATTTTTACCATCTGCGACCTATGCTGCCGACATGTCCCTCAATCCTGACGACCCCCCTGCTCAGATACCTTATGCTGTATGGGATCCAGACAAGCCGGAAGAGAAACCAACCAGATTCTCTTCTCTAAGCAGACCACTTCGCGTAAGGCTTGACCCGGGCGATATGTTGTATCTCCCTACATGCTGGTGAGAGATCCGTGCGTACTGTCGGCAACTTCTTGACACTCACTGAGAAGAAAGGTATCACAAAGTATCACAAGCCAATTCGGACGAGGGTATTTCCTGCAGTGTCAATTATTGTATGTCAAATTTGAAAGAAAGGTTGCTTCGCCAGTGCTCACAGGTACGCAGGGTACGATATGGACTTTGAAGGCACATTCTATGCTTCGAACGGGTTTGTTCGAGATATGGCTTGGGCTTCAACAGAGCTTTACAGAGTATGATAGAGCGCACCTAGTCTCATTTTTACTAGATTTGACTTCTGAACGAACGCGCCAAAATGGCTAACGCTTTCTCTTCGCAAGTCTCTTATCTGCTCTGACGTCCTTTTTCAGGCGGGCGTCAACAATCTTGTACTTGCCTTTCACCCCTCGTGGCCGTCCTGATATGCCCTTATTACCACCTTTGGCGACAACGAGTTTCACCTGTTGTCTGGGCTTCTTCTTCGCAGCCTTGCTCATCATCTTCGCAATATTTTGAGCCTTATCTTTCTCCGAGACATGCTCGTCATCTGCCACCAGGGCCGACTTCTTGCGCAGCTTTTCTAACCTCTGGGCAGCCTTGAACTTCTTGCGGTCCTTGGCCTCTCTAACTTTTTTGATTGGGCGAGCGTTTAGAGCCCGAAGCTTTTCTTTGATGGCTGCCGCGCCTGCCGCGCTTATTGGACGGTGCGGTTTACTGTGCTTACCCTCATCATCTAAGAACCAATCTGGAAGACCGTCTGTGTCTCGGAAGGTGTATTTGTTGAACCCATCGTCCACTAAGTCCTTGGTGGACTTCTGTCCCGAAGCGACTTGCTGTGCCAAAGTCATGGCTTCTGCCGTTATGATCTCAATGTCGAGACGCCCGTCCTTTCTTGGCTCGCCTTCCGCTTCCCAATCAGTTTCATTTGATTTCACCAACTCGAAGCCACTCTCGGTCTCATCTTCATCGTCTATTCTTCTGTTCCCCGCTTCGTCTTCGCTGGCCCCACTTTCTTTAGGGGTTCGTCCTCCTCTCGCACAAGGAATATGGTCTTCACCGAGTGGTGAATGGCTCAATCTCATGGATACTTTCTTGACGGCGGCAATCTTTACAGCCTGAGCAGTAGGAGTGTCCGTCTCATCGTCCTCAAGATGAACGGCACTGTCATTCTCCTCTTCCGCACCGAGATCGCAAATATCTCGCAATATATCCTGGTCAAAGAACAAAGCAGCTCGCCGTGTTAGAACAGCCTGCTCTTGGATGTAGCCGTTTTGCTGAGATTTTTGGCCTTCTTCTTCTTCTTCTGCTGAAGAGACATCACTGCTTTGGTCTTGTTCGAACTCCTCGTAGCTGTCATTTTCGTGATCCGAAAAACCTTTCCAATCGCCATCTTGGTGTTCTTTTCTTGCTTTCTTGGAACGATATTTTGCGTCTGCTTGGGATTTTCGTTCTTGAAACTGGGAGTACAAAGCATCCAACTCTTCATCCAGCCTATTTCCCTCTTCGTCGCTTTCGTCTTCAATACCACTACCATTGTTCGAAGCCTCTTTAGCTTGAAGCGGAAGTGCCATCTTGCCGCGTGAGACCTTGTCGGTTGCTCCAGCCTTGTCCACAGCTGCTAGCGCAAACATCGAGTCTTCGCCATTCGGACCGTTTTGCTCGAGACCTATTTCCGTGGGCGTGATCATGTGCATCTGCATTCGCACAATCTCTTTTTGCTTCCTTTCGTTTCCCCGCCTTCTTTCCCTCTTTTTCCGTGAGCTCTCTTTTTCATCGAGCTTCTGTAGATCCTGCTGAATCTGAAGCTCCTCGTCCATAGATTCAACTTCCGCAACTTCCTCACCTGCAGTACCCCTGTTGGGCACCTTCTTCAATGAAAAACCAAAAATCTCGCGAGCCTTGAGCCTCCAACGTAGTAGCATTCGAAACTCTTTGCGCCCAAGTACCTTCAGATCCATACAGCATTGTCTTACCTCATGTGTAGTTTCCAGCAGCTTGTCCAGTGCAGCAAGTGCAATGTCCCCATTCTTCTGCTGCCGAAAGGTCAATTGATTCACAGATCCGAGCATGGCAATGGGGTCTGTCGTTTGGATGAACTCGCTCGCAGGAGCTTCCTTGAATTGCGTATAATCTCCTTCTTCATATCCCTCTCGCTTTCGCTTCTTCTTCTCTGGATTAAATACCTTGGCCTCGTTGTTTGGTGTCGGATCTGAAAGTTCCGCAAAGACAGATCGAGGATCAAGGAACTTTGGGTCTATCATTTTTGGAGCCTTGAAACCGGTAGACACAACGAAGATCTCAGCAGACACGTTCCTGGATGATGGAGGCTTTGTCGCCTCGACCTTTGTGAACAGCTGTTGGAAAACCCAAAGCAAAGCATTGTAGTCTTTGGATCGGAAAACTTTTGTGACAAACGTGCCACCCTCGATTAAAAATTCCGTGGCGAGCTTTAGAGCTTGTAAAGTCAACTCCGCTTGCGAGAATGCATCTTGAACCCATGCAGTGCCAACATTAGGGGCTCCATCGTGTAACACTGTGTCCGCTTTCCAGGTCTTCAAATGCTGTCTGATTGAAGCTCGGCACTTGTCCGTAGTAATGTCACTCTGAAAGGTAATTGTTCTTGGTATTGGTTTGATGGGCGCGAGGTCGACCCCCACTACGATGCTGTTGGTCGGCATGGTTTCTGTAGCAACTTGACACCAAGATCCGGGCGCTGCGCAAAGGTCCAGCAAGACCTTACTCCTCTCAAGGAAGCCATATTTTCGATTGAGTTGTATGAGCTTGAACGCAGCTCTGGCTCTGTATCCTTTTTCTTTTGCGAGCTTGTACCATTTGTCAAGGCGCCCTTTACCATGCTATTATTAATTAGAAAAAGGTTCTTCGGATCACGATCGACCTCACCTTTTTCTGAATACCCATTTTGCTGGGATTTTGTGTGCGTCAGATATCAGGAAAACCAATTTCTTGGCTTGGTCGAAATTTTGAGTGGGACATAGTAAATTAGGTAGAGAGGTACCCCCGAGCTAGTTAAGCGCTGAGAAACTCGCCCCGCGCCTACTGTGGAGATAGCTAGTCAAACCAACGAGCATATGCATAGAAATAATATAAGATTTAAAAAAACATGCAATTTTGATAGAAGTGGAAGGGATTTCAGAACTGAGGCTTGTAATTCGGAGTTGTTGTCCAAAACTCGAAGTCTTTTTGATACAAATTGACAGATTAGCCAATTCTTTGTATCTCCATGAATACTTATGGATCCTATTTTGATATTCTTACTACGTTGACATCACACTATCGAGAGCACCTATTCATATATGTAAAGATTCTACATATCTGTCATTTGCGTTGATTCGACCATATTTACAGTGGGCGCGGAGTGACACGCCTGCACACGCTAAGATCAGGCAGAGCCGCATCGTAGCATGGTTGACCGCATTCACTCCATCGTCATTTCCTGCACGTACGAAAAGCACACGAGGATACGCAAAGTTATTTGAGCTTCCACAATTAGAGAAGATCATAAGAGGTCTGGAGCTTCTGTTTCCTCCCCTCCGCACTCACCTTGCTTCATGGGACCTCGAAAACGGTCCAAGCCAAATCCCAAGGCAGAATCTAAAACTGCATCAGAAGAGGCGCCTCCCAATTTGCAAAACAAGGACTCACTCCAAGCTGTTGGTGGAACATCAGTCCCATCGGATAAGCCTAACAGTGTCGAGCCCGTCCATTCCTCGGTCAATGGAGCGAATAGCGTAAGCGCAGAGGACAGTCCGCTTGTCCAGAATAAGACTGATGTTGTTCAGATCCAACCGAGTAAGACATGGTACGGTGGAACGTGGCCACGAGGGAGCAAAGCGAACCCCATTACCCAAGTAGCAAAAGAGAGCATTTCAGCAGCAGGCGGAGCCGCATCTGAGGTACTAGCGTCAGCGCGGGATCACAGCCCAGAGCTCCCCACAACTCCCCTCAAATCTCCTGCACTCCACCTGTCAAGAAGTGTAGGGAGCTCTAGCAGACCTTTGCCTCTAGCCGCCACTACTACCAAGCTCCACATCACCTCGAATGCAACAAATCCCAAGAGCACCGCCAAGGATAGAGGAACGATCAAGGATGAGAGAGATCCATTACGAGGGCCTGAAGTACAACAACTTTCCAAGGCGGATTCAGAGGTTGAAAAGTCTGATGACGCAACACTGGGAAATTCTTCCGAAAACCGTGAGATTCGACCAGAATCACAAAGTCTTGTTTTAGATGTACCTAAAGCTGCCAACGAATCCATAAGCTGGTTGAATTGGTTCTCGAAGTCTGAGATCGCAGCAGAGATTGGTACAAGCATTGCGCAGGCTGATGTCGATGCTAGTAGCGCAGGCAAGGATCGCCCACAAAACCCCATCTCAGAGACTCTTCAGGATGCCTCGACATCACGCAAGCAGCGTCGGAAATCAGAGCCTAGTCCTATTTCTCCAACTTTACAGCAAGAAGATGCCCCACGCTCTTGGCTTAGCTTATGGGGTAACGTATCTGCGCAGACAAAAAATAGCTCATCAGCAAGTGTAGCTGGCGTAGCTTCTGATCCACGAAACGACTTGAGCGGAAGTGGATCCCGATCTGGAAAGGCCGATAGTGCGGAACCTGATTCTGTATCAAATTCTCAACCTCCCCAGCAACCCGGAGATAGCACAAAGTCATCGTACGGCTGGGCGTTCTGGTCCAGAGATCAGCCGAAGAGTGATGACGAAAAGACATGTCCTGGAAGTGAGGTTGGGGAATTGGCTCTCGCCGGATCTTCGTCGCAAACTAAGCCGGAGAGTGCAGTAGTAGACGAAGCGAGAGGCCTTCCAAATAAGGTAGGCAAAAGACAGAGGCCGCAATCGCTAGGAGTAGCTGAGGATCCTAAGAAGTCTCGGAGCACTGACGACGATGACAAAAAAGACTCGAAGTCCGAAGTTACTCCTTTGGCCCCAGAAACAAAGCCCAAGGTTGATGCCAGTTCTAAAGCAAAGAGCTTGCCCAGGAACCTACTCCTCCCTTCATTCAGAACTACATACAGCTCAAGAGGAAGACCAAGTCTGATCCACAAGATCAGTAGGTTATTGCAGTTGAGCTCGCCTTCTGAACCAAAGCACGTCGATATTGTTCAGCATCCACCACGGCTTAATAGAGCGTTAGCCATTGTTAGCTTGTCTCGATCTTCGCGCATTCCGTACACCTAAACG
Source organism: Evernia prunastri (assembly GCA_003184365.1). NCBI lineage: Eukaryota > Fungi > Ascomycota > Lecanoromycetes > Lecanorales > Parmeliaceae > Evernia > Evernia prunastri. Next base: position 35,252 of record NKYR01000136.1, read on the forward strand.
GCTAATATGTTTCCTGTAGGGTGTCCATGGCTACTTCCCGGCACCATTGATTCGCTCCGTCCTGGGTCAACCGACAGGCACGTCTATCCGTTTTGCAAATAGTGCAGCGAGCGCCATTCAGAGGTGGACCCAAAATCAGGGTTACCCATGTGAGATCGACAAGGTAGCCCTAGAGGGAGAAGGCAAAATTGCAGAACGTATTGACCTATTGTGGAAACTCATGCTCAATTGGATCGAAAAAATACAAAAAGCCGACTTTGTCATGATTGCATGCCACAGCCAAGGGGTGCCTGTTGCTATGATGCTGGTTGCAAAACTTATAGCGTTTGGGTGTGTCAACTCCGCTAAGATTGGCGTCTGTGCCATGGCAGGAATCAATCTCGGACCTTTCTCTGACTACAAGTCTCGATGGATAAGTGGCTCGGCCGGAGAGCTATTTGATTTTGCGCTTCCCGAGAGCCGAGTGTCAAAAGACTATGAAGCAGCCCTGGACGTCGTCTTGAGATTTGGGGTGAAAATCGTCTATGTTGGCAGTATAGACGATCAACTTGTATCTCTAGAGGTGGGTTTGTGTGTGGAGCAGTTGGAGTCTCGCTAACGTAATCATCTAGTCCTCTACATTCGGCTGCATCAGTCACCCACACATCTATCGGGCTGTCTTTGTAGACGGGCGTGTTCACGCTCCTGACTTTCTCACCCACTTAGTCGGCTTCGCGTTGAAACTCCGTAATCTTGGCATATCAGACCATGGCGTGATCCGAGAGCTGAGTGGCCCACTTGCTGGTAGTCTGTACAGCGGTGAGGGGCATTCCAGGATCTATGACGACGAAGCTGGTTACTATCTCGCTGTTGAGCACGCCCTTGAAACGACTTCTCTAGGGCCGATTACTCCACTGCTCCACCGTGAAGGTCCAAACGCGTCACAGAATCCGTACATTCTGCCATTTGCCTTGCGTGGTGTACTGGAAGAGGACTACGTGCGAAACGAGTTGTATGGAGAGATCACGGAATTGATCAAACAGTTTGACGAATGGAAGCCCGCGACTAAGGCTCTCAAAGATGTCAAATTCCGGTTAGAAGGTGTAAGGTCAAAGTTGTAGACATAACCATTCGACGAGGGCGTTATTTTTCGAGGCTTCGGCTATAGGAATTCCTATCGCATGGTGGACTGGACATAATATTTGCATTGAAGGTAGACATTGCTAGGCCATTCACACGCCGTCTTAGGCGAACTCAAAGGTGTGGCACACTTTGCCATTATACAATAGTCTCTTTGCCTTTTTCCGCCTATTCACACTCGATGCAAGCACTTCGCAAATCGACGGACCCTCTCCTTCTGGTACCCGTGTTTTTATGAGTCTTGAAAAATCAAATGTTGGCCCACCCCGTCGAGAGAGAAAAGAGAGGCTCCTTGATTGGCTTCACAACTATTATCTATGATATTCTAGGACTGTCGAGTTCTAGAGAAGTGATTCGGAGCATTCGATGTGTTCAGTGCAAGATGGACATGATAAAATGTTAAAGATTTAAAGATTGAAAGATCAGTTGGCAAAATTTCAGACCACGAGTATGATAAGTTGTGACTGTGAACCTATCTAAAGAAATGTGTTCGATGGGGGTTGCTTGCGGCAGCCTTTTCATTTCACAAGAATTAAGAAGATGGGGGATTTATTTGCCTCCGTTACCTGCCCTTTCTTAAGTCTCATGACGAGCGCGGCAAGTGCAAAGAAGGGACCTGGGTGCACTGGACGTGGCTGCTTTGGCTCTTGAAGGCTTTGGCTCATGAAATGAAAATTGGACGTAACGACTTTGGTTCATATTTACATGTTGGATCTGAATATTAGGTCCGCAGATAGGTGCTCCAATCTGGGGCAAACTTAGAGACAATTCCGTCCCAGCTGCGTGTAAGGCCTCCACGTTCGAACGCCCATGCTCGGTAGAATGTGTATAGCGCGCACAAGATATTTCCATGAGAGGCTGGGATTCACGAAAACAAGCAGGACTAACACGCACAACCATCGCTCTCTCTATCTAAATGAATGTCGATAGGGTCCGAGAAGTCACCACTAAACTCTTCCGATTCTTCTTGTGCTAAGGCGTTTCTGGCGATTACTGAAAGAAAGAACATCAGTATGAAGATATATACTCATGAATAAGGAATAAAGAGTTGCCATACCTTCGAATGCCTCCTCAACATTCACGGCCTCTTTGGCGCTGGTCTCATAATATGGAATGCCGCCTTTCGACTGACAGAATGTTATGGCTCGCTTCGAAGTTATCATTCGCTTGTTTTCTTCTACATCAATCTTGTTTCCAAGGACAACCTATTATACGTTAGGCAACAATTCGCAGGAATGCTCGAGTTGACCTACAAAGGGGAAATTTTCGGGATCTCGAGGGCTGGCTTGGATCAAAAATTCATCTCTCCAGCTGTCCAGTGTATCGAAACTTTTCGAATTATTAACATCGTACACCAGGACGCAACAGTCGGCCCCTCTGTAGAATGCTACGCCTAGCGACTGGAATCGCTCTTGACCGGCGGTATCCCAAAGCTAAACAATGTTCAGTTCATGCTCCAGCGTCCATCAATTTGTGCCAATACCTGCATTGTGACCAACCGATCGTCCACCAACACCTCCTTTGTCAGGAAGTCTGCGCCAATTGTTGCCTTGTAGCTTGCGCTGAATTTTTTGTTGACCTGATTTGATGATAAGTATTGGACTTCCGCCCCCCATTCGGCGCTTGAAGGGCATGCATCTCTTTTCAACATACATATTGATTCATCAAACTGGTCTTCCCAACTCCACTATCACCAAGAATGATCACCTGATTGTTGCTGAACGTCAGTGATTGATCACTACCTTTGCCTTCAGCGGCGTGAATACCTTGAGCAGGACCTTCTTCCTCGAGGCCATATTGATTGCTCAGTCTCAGAGGATAAAGTGTAGGAGTTCAACAGCTAGACACCCCCGCGACGCTAGAAGTGCTGGCTGAAGCTGCGCCCTGATGAGAAAAAGCAAGGTTGGGCGCTGATCTTGTCTTCCTTTGTATGTCTTCAAATCGACCGAGACTGAGTAGATCAACAGCAGCTGTGATTGCATAACACTCGTGTTTCCTGAGCAGAATCGAGCGAGGGCAATTCGGTCTGAGAACTCGAAAGCCGTTGAAGCGCAAGTCAAATGCCTCGAATGCCAAATCATCATTTAGCCCTATCGAATTCGTTCCATGAAACTTACAACGCCAAGACCATTAGTTTCATTTGCAACCCGTAAGTTAAATAAACTCTTGAAGCTTTTTGGTAGGACTTACCTATTTAACATGGGCTGAGGTTTAAAAACACCTGTATCGTGCGCCTAAAGTACTCAAATGTTTCGGTTATTCAGATTCGAAGCAAGTAAAAAAGTTGTAATCAATTATTCAACGTCGCCACCGAGATAGGTAGGGGTCTTGCAATATGCAAAAAATGCATTTTTAAAAAGGCATGTAGATCTTTCAAAGCTAAACATGCCTTCCTGGCAGGATGACTACCTGAGTGCGCTGCATGAGAGGGACAAGAAGGAAAAGACAAATGAAGCTGTATATGATAGTTGTACGTCTACTAACATGAGATCCATATTGTAATTGACAAAGTGCATTAGATGCCAAGCTGGCTGATCGAACAGCTACCCTCCAAGCATCTCGGTTAGCAGAAGCGACTAGATTACCAGAAGAACCAACATCGTCACCCAATTCTAAGAGCCGCAATGCAAGCCGAGAGAAAACGATTTCTGGCAGTCCAAATACTGGGGATGCGATAGCCAAAGTGCGGCAAGATTTGACCGAGGCTCAACGTAGCAGGGGTTTGATGGAGACCAGGCTCCAGAATGTCACAGAGGAGATGCAGAAGCTCAAAATACAAACCTCATTGGACAGTAAACGTATCGGCGAGCTTTTGAAGGAGAAAACGATTTTGAGTACAGGGATGAGGGATAGAGATGAGGAGCTCAGGGGGAAGGCAAAGTTGCTAGAGGTTCGAGTCAATGCACTCTGCGCCTATTGACGGTGTCTGATTCACCAACAGGACGTGCATGACGAGACCGTATCATTGACGCTCCAGCTGAACATGGCCGAAGAACATTCGCAGAAGTTGCGACGTGAGAATAAAGAGTTAGTTGACCGGTGGATGGCAAGAATGGAACAGGAAGCTGATGCTATGAACGATAAATCCAAATTCTTCTGACGTCTCCACGCGTTGTCCCAAGCACCTCAATCATGCTTTCGAAGTAAAGATGCCATTATCCAATGCCCTTGAAGTGCTCCAGGGTATCTCTCGAAACGCTCAACTCCATCTTTCATGCAATATCCAAAGCTTCGCCACTAGAAATTTAACAATACTGACCATACCCGCCATTCATTTACTTGACCCGGGGGCCTAGCCTGAACACTCGCTCACATGTCCTTTTCAGCAAAAGCCTGGACTCTGGAGCTGTCCTTCGTTGAAACGTAGTAAGTGCCTGCAGTTTCTGTCCAGCTAACGCAAGCCGAGAAATAACTCTTTTGGATCACCTCGAGCCTATTGCAGGCAGCCGACAAATTCTTGGAAGTAATCCTGTGCCCGTGTGGAACAAAGGATTTGAGTGACACAACCTTGGCCCCCTCTTTAAGGTCTAAGAACAAATTTGTCAAATCTTCGTTGAGTTTCGGAGTGAACGCCTGGTTGTTGACAAGGACCACATCTGCTTTCTGAAGAATCTTGAGGATCACGGGATTCTTGAGAAAGTCGCCCCGTTCAAGATGAATGTCACCCGCGGAAAGGCCCCAGAGCCGGCAGCGAGAATTGAATTCTTTCTCCTGGAGCTCGGCAAGGTCACAGGCATTGTCCATCATCTCACAGCCCCAGCTCTCGCATCCAACCTCCACAGCGGCTTGAAGCACGCAATTTCCGACTCCGGACCCGAGATCAACGAAGATCTGATCGGACTTCATCTTGACGTCCTGCTTGAGAATAAGGGAGATGAACTTGGGCAGTAGCTCGCCGTACACATTATCCGTTCCGTTCTGATAATGGCGTAACATGTGCACCCGTGGCGAGACAGTTCGTGAGTACGTTTGTGTCAAGATTCGCTCGAGCAATTTTAGGTCGACGCCCTCCCACTCATCGATACACCTGGAGATAGTCCCGTCTTTCCTGAGATCAACCAGGGTGTCATTCCATTCCTGCACGAAGTCCGTGTATTCGTGCCCTGCGCGCCTCTCTGTGGCTCGCTTGAGTCGCCGAATCAGGCCTGTGCTGTCATTCTGCAATTTCGTTGCTTCAGCGCGTGGAAGATAATTGCTGATGATGGTCTCCATGACTTCTCTAATATCCTCCAAAGGCTTGAAATTATCATTAAGGATCGGCACGACCAATTCGTATCTGCGACAATTAGCTACATCCCTCTTTCTTAGACATTAGCGGAAGGCGTACTTCTCGCTCTGAGAAGCAGATGGGTACTGCAGGCGAACCTCGATAGCCTGCGGATCATTCGGGAAGGCAGCCTTGTATTTCGTGGGCTTGCTCAGAGACGCAACATCTACTGCATGGACCATGGGAAACACTCCACCGTCCTCCTCCGAGAAGGCCTTTCTGCTACGGATCTGCCTTTTTTGATCGGTCTCCACTTCACTACTTCTCCGCGCGCGTTTCATTGCTTCGCCGAGATCTTGTTCGGACTCATCATCGTCACTATCAGATTCAAGACGTTGTGGGGTCGAAGCTGGGCGTTTCCGAGGCATCTGGGGTCGGGATTTGGGGGATGGTCTGGCGGTCTGACTATTTAACAACTTTGTAACCTTTTTATCTGGCAATGAGCGTTTGTTGGAGCGCTGCGGGAATGGAATGAAAGTCTTCTGAGGGTTCAAAGCCGTCCTCACGATTTCCTGCTTAATATGCACATTTTTGCCCTTGGCTGCGGTGAAGCCGGGCTTCTGAATGCTGTCAAAAAAACCCATGGTCACTAAGCCTTACTTCGGCTATCAAACGCATCGACTGAAATGAGTGTATATTTTGTAGCAAATGCAACAAACTGAGTAGCCTAGAATAATAATGATAGACCGTGAATAGAGAGTAATGCTGAGGAGGAGAGTTGCCAGGCGCCGTGGTCGCGACAAGAATCGCCGAGCTTCGGGCCGGAATTGGTACCGGTCTCGCCGATCACTTAAGTCCACCAGCTGCTTCTAAATAGTCAGAACACTGTTGGCTCTTTTGATACACCATAAATACCATACACACGAGACGTCTAGGAGCGCTTCGAGAAACTAGTCACCAGCCACCCCGGGTTCTCTCTTGGAAAAGAACCTCTGTTCAGATCAGAGGTACCTTGTTGGGAGTGCATGTGACGTTGCTAGCCGTTCATCTTCACATGACCAGGGATCAGGTAAGGATTCGCGGAGAAGGGGTGGAAGGCTTGAGGATCCAGATGCACATTGGCAGCAGGCAACATCCATCTTCGAGGCGTCGGTAGCAGCTATGAGTCGACCTCTCCTTCCTGCTCCAGCAAAAGATTCTGTCATGCCCGTACCAGCTTCGCCCTCAGAAAGCTTGCTGGCAGATAGAAGATCTACAGACTCCTCATGTTCACAAAGGCCTCGAAGTTCCTCTGACAGAAGACCGCCACCGCAGCAGAAACCAATTCGTGGCGTTTGGCGGCACACGATTGGGATCATTCTCCTCCTGTTCACAGTAATTTTGTGGACAGCGTCGAATTTTCTAGCAAGTGTAGGTTTCACCGACGGCAAAATGGTTGCAGTATGCACTGACAAGCTCATGTACAGACTATTTTTGCAGATGATAGTTACTCCAAGCCATACTTTGTCACTTATGTCAATTCATCCTTCTTCTCTGTTTTGCTGCTCCTGGTTGCTGCAAGGCGGCTATGGACTAGCGGCGGGTCCATACGAGGCGCCATTCGAGGAAAATCTCTGTCCACCCACTATCTGCCTATCGTGGAAGAGGAAGAGCAAGCCTTTGTTAAGCCTGACGATGAGACCGGCTACCAATCAGCAAGTCGGTCACCGCGTAGCCGCTTACTGATCGAAGAGCCATCAAACAGCTCGGGACTTGATGAAAGTCCCTCAGAGGGGCCCCTCAACGTTCGAGACACTCTGAAGTTGAGCTTTGAATTTTGCATACTTTGGGTACGAAATCTTTCAATCGATACGGAATTCGGCTAATCTCCTACAGTTTCTGGTACGTGTGTAAATTCGTAAAACATCTGGTTCCCTTCCTAACAAGAAGGCCAGGCCAATTACTTTGTGGCAGCATGTCTCGAATACACCACTGTCGCTAGCTCAACCATATTGACATCAACGAGCAGTAAGATAGCGCTCCTCTCCCGTCATCTTCGTGCGTACGCTCACGTTGCGATAGGTGTCTGGACTCTGATCTTTGGGGCATTACTCAGCGTAGAGAAGTTCACGGTAAAGAAACTTGTCGGCGTACTCGCTTCTTTGGCCGGCATCATCCTAATTTCTAGCATCGACATAAGCAGTAATCAAGACAAGAACCGGGGGTCTTTCCCCCATAAGTCTCATAAAGAAATCGCCATTGGTGACGTCCTAGCTTTCACTAGCGCTGTTATGTACGGGATCTACACTACTCTCATGAAGAAACGGATAGGAGACGAATCGAGGGTGGAAATGCCTTTGTTCTTCGGATTCGTTGGACTGTTCAACTTCATCACACTATTACCAGGCTTCTTCATTCTTCATTTCACTGGCATCGAGACATTTGAATTACCTCCTACAAAGCGTATTCTGACTATCGTGTTGGTGAGTAATCCTAGCTCTGATGAGGAATTGGCTAAGCCAATCGACCAGATCAACTCTGCGACTTCTCTAGTTTCGGACCTTTGCTGGGCGTATTCAATGTTGCTCACATCACCTTTAGTAGTTACAGTGGGACTTAGTCTGACAATACCACTGTCTTTGATTGGACAGATGATAGAATACTCACAGACATCAAGCGTATCTTATTGGATCGGGGCTTGCGTCGTCCTCTTATCATTTGTCTTCGTCAATCACGAAAGCAGTCAAGACGAGGGAACAGGAATGCTGGAGGAAGAAGACTCGATGAGGGAGGCGAGGTCCTTTCTACAGAGAACGTGGGATAGGATGAGGCCGAAAAGGCAATGAATCATGTCTTTTTATACGACTCATGCGACTTTCGTGCTACATTTGCAATATTGCATAGCGACGGTTGATCTGGAGAGGAGTCGGGTAGCTTCCTTACGCTGGGTACCTGTTGGATAAAACATCCTAATTGCCCTAGCGCTATACTCACTGTCGAACATTCATACGGATAGCCATGAACCATCGTGCTCTGATGCACTGTCACGCATCACTACTACTATTTCTTCTTCGCCTTCTTCTCTCGCCATCACTTCTGTCCGCCACACCGCCTAAGCTTTCATCGCAACTCTCCCATTCCGCAAGCAGCTGCTCTATTCTTGGTCCCCACACATCTTCTCCCTTCTCCAAGCTTTCGTATTCTAGCACATTCTTGCCCAGCTCGAAGCCGCCCTGCCGGGTTCGCACTAGCTCGCACATGCAAGCCAGTGAGCCTACTACTTCACCGAGATCATGACTGAATGAGCGAACGTAGAACCCTGATGTCGCGGTCATGCGCAGTTTAACTGCTGGGGGGCTTTCTATAGGTGGCGACGAGTCCTGTTGCAAATGGGTATCCATATGCTTTGGGCTGTAATCAGGGCTTTGGAGGCCTCCTGACATGAGGCATAGAGATTCCCCTTCTTGCCCTGGATACGGCTTTTTGTTGGGCACCACGCCATCACCGTCATCCACTGAACGCTCCCTCTTTCTCCCTATCCTTTCACATCCGTTCATGGTTTGACTTTCGCTTGCGCTTTCTGACGTCGCAACAGCCTCTCTAAGATGCAATACTTTCTCGGCAAGATCCTTGGCCTCATCCTCCGCTTCATTATTAGGAAGGCTGTATCTGTGGCTCCCTCCCTCCATCCACTCCACGATCTCGAGTTCCCTCACTTCTACCGGCCGCTCTTCGATCTCTTTCGGGACCTCTTTGCCTTCCCTGGCATACTCGTAGAGTCTTTTCCCCTCCACTCTCAAAGCCGAATAAATAGGCGGCCTCTGCATGATCTTTCCCCTAAATTTGCTCAACGCCTTCTCTATTTCCTCTCTGGTTACATGTCCATAGCTTGCCCTCCGGAGAACCTTGCCTAGTATGTCGTAGGTATCTGTAGCCGCCCCGAAAAGCATTGTAGCTTCATAAGTTTTGGTACACTCGAGAAATCCTTGTAGCCGCTTCGTACCCTTGCCCACACCCATGATGAGCACGCCGGTGGCCATAGGGTCGAGAGTGCCGCCATGGCCAATCTTGACCTGAACGCGCTTATCCTTTCGGCGATTACGGTGAGTGCGTTGCTCCTGCGTAGATTCGAAAAGTCAGCATCAGTCTGATATCTCAAAGACCGAGTAACAAGACAAGCCCTGTGAGCAGGAGATCTCCTCTCTAACGAAACATGGCATTTCACATAAATCACAAGACAGCTCTAGGTAGTGAACGCAGACTTTTCCTCCCGAAAGATGGCAACTGACCCAACCTTGCCACTAACTAGGAAGGATATAATTTCTAATTTACGTACCTCGCTAATGCGATTGGAGCGTTCAGCAGCAAGCCAAGGGGCGAAGAGGGTGGAAGGATTAAAATGATGCTGAAGATTGCGTATCACTTGGGCGGAGGAGATGGAAGCGGGCTTGTTGATCGCTATGGGCCAATGAATGGATGGCGGAGACAGAGATTTGAAAAGCAAAAGTGAAAAGTCTTACCAAAGACACCTTCAATAACCTTACCTTTCGGTTGTTTGGACATGGCGTGTTTGACGAGCAGGGTCGCACCAAAGTCGCTTGGAGACAAGAGGCTAATTGTTCAAGGAGTAGAATATTACACAGATTAAATTCACACACAAGTGTAAGTTACCGATCCCTTACTATATATGATTTGTATCAATATCGAGCGAAGAAGATTGATTGTCGATCAAAGATTACCATCGAGGATACCTAACATTAAGCGAGAGAACTCTAGAGTCTAGATAAGGCAAGCGTTCGAAGCGATTGCTTTGATATGGCCACCCAGTGGCCCTCCCCGCGCACGCGTACAGAAGTCAAGAGAGCCGGGCTCGATGGACTTATGCACTCCACCCCCAGACCATTCAATCGCTCCCAAACCAATGGCAATTTCAGAGGAGGACGTACTCGAACCAAAAGATCCTTCTCTTTGCAATTCAGATGAATGGCCGACCTTTAATCTCAAGAAGATCAGTGTCACCTCTTCCAAGACTGGGGAGCAAGTAAGTCTGCTGTCAGCACACAAAGGCCATCCGGTCGTAGTATTAGGGAGATTAGACAAGGTCGACAGAAACCTACTCCCGCTTGGTGTGATGAGAAGTACTCCCTAAATGGCCAGGAAGACGAGACTGACGCGTCAAAATAGTAAAAGACAAGAATTATCGCGAGAAATCCATTGAGCTCAGGAACGTAACTACATACGCCTTCGCCGAATATGAAGATGGATCTTACGGTTTCTGGGCGGCAGGCAAGGCAGGTTGGTTTGAGATACAAAGTCCAGCAAGCTCGTTCAAGGAGACATATTCCCTCATGAACGAGGCGGCCTCCATATTTTATATGCTCGCAGACAAATTGAGGAGAGCCATTAAGAAGCGCCCAAAGCTCAATGCGAAAGAGTTGGACAGGTACACCCGAGTGTTGTTCAAAGAAGTACCGAGGCTTTGCCAATACCTATCTCTCCCCACGCAGACTTGCTGATAATATATAGTACCTCGCCTTGGGGAAATCATTGCGCCTGTCTGATGTGGACGACGTTCGAGAAGCGTTCCACGAACATCGAGGATTCCTGATTACTTCCATGCTCGAATGCCAAGAAGGATTGGACTGGGCGCAAACTCCGATGCTCAATTACTATGAGTCTAAGTTTTCCGTAGGTCACATACGTACATGGAAAATAGGTCATATTTTGACCTTGCTACAGGACGAATACAGTAAAATAAAAGCCAGGGTCATCGGCGCCAGCAACACTCCTAAAGCCGCCTCGTCGGAGAACATAGACAGCTCAAAGAAGAGAAAGTCGGTATCACCACGTATGGAAGGAACAAAAGACAAGAAGACGCGTAAAGGCAAGCTAGTAGCCCAATTGGAACGTCACTTGCCCGAAACAGCTCCCTCAGAACAAGTCCTAGATTCGCTCTCTTCGGACGAAGATGGCGTCCCTAATGTTCTGACTCGCAAGCGCAAGTCAATTTTGCAACCAAGCGGAAGCAAGACCGCACGTAAAGCTGCTGGACGTCGAAAGAGTTTCCTTGCGGTGGACGGACTTACTGAATGCTTTCACAGTAAGGAGGAGAGTGACGAGGAACCACGACCCTCCGATGAATCTCCTATCACAGCGATACGTACGGCCGAGGACTTGGAGTTCCTAACGAACTCACTAGGCGAAGGCTGTCCGGATGATGATCACTGTCTGAAATACCTTCCCCGAAAGTACCTGGAGTTAAGAGTAGTTGAGTATGACCTTCCGTCCGCCGAGTCTCAAGGTCCCGGGGATCTATGGACTTGCACTTTCGAAGGTTGTTTGCACCGAGTACACGAAGCCTCGAGACCGGACGGCAAGGCAAGAATCATGGAACATTTCAAATCCCACGCAACTCAAGCCCAAGAGAAGATTGATTTGGCTCTCAACGAGAGTAGGCCGTACTTACCAGTCAAGTAAGTTTCCAAAGTCCTGCTAATATCGAGTTAAGCTGTTAATATCCCCTAGCAATCTGGTACGCCGATTGCAGGCATTTGCTCCAGATCCCGGGACTAAGCTCGCTCTGGGCAGCCTCCAGCGCAAGTGGCAGCCTCCAATTAGACGGAGATATTAGGACGATAGGGGACGGGCTCAACCGGTTGGACACTTTTGTGTACTGCGTATTATACCCACGGTGATTTGACCGCGTGAATATGTACCATGAAAGAGAGCTCCCCCAAACGAACGCTGTCACGTGAAACAGACGGGCCGTGCAATACAATGAACTTTCTTAGCCACCCATGTAGGTGATCGACATCGGAGAACGCCACTTATGTTTGTCCATTGGGTATCTTGCCAAAATCCACCGACGACGCCAGAGATACGGATATGATGACAATTCACTCCTGTGCTTTGACTCGTTCCCTTGCCATCACTGCTTAGCTCTTCCTCTTTCCCAACCTCTGCGGCCCTTTCTTTCCCTTCATCTTCTTCGCTGAGAACCCACGCAGGTCTGAAGTCGAAGCGGCATCTGTGCTTTTCGAAAATCGCTTCTTGCCGCCAAAGCCGTGCTTATCGTCTTTCTTTTGCCTCTTGCTCTGTTTTTGCGCTACAGCATCCCTACTTTTGGCAGATCTCGATGTCCGAGCTTCTCTAGCAGCTTCTTCCAACTCTACATCAAAGAGATCTTCTTCATTCGCGGCACCCGTGTCTGCGTTCTTCCGTTCTGTGGACGAGTTGTCAGCCCAAATTAACCATGCGGTTCGAGACGCAGGATACAGTACTTCTCTTAAGCAAATTGATCTTATCCAGCGTCTCCCTCTTCGCCTTATCCCTCTCCTGCAACTTCGCCACCTGTACTTGCTTCCCAAACTTCTTCAGGTCTCTCTGCTTTCTTGCATCCGCGGCCGCCTTCTTATTAGCTGCTTCGTCCACCATCTTAGATTTGATCTTTTCCATGTGCTCGTCGCTCTTGACCATCTCAGCGAAGTAGTCGGCGGGCCTTGAGAAAGGGACTCCCTCCTTCTTCAGCATAGTTCGAGCTTCATTGGCTGCGTCGATGCATTGCTTGTAAAAGGCCAGTTCCCGGGTTAGGTCGTCGTTGACATCTGATATTGCTACAGGTTGGGAGGTCGTGATCGACTGGTGCGTGGAGAAAGGGAGACCGGAAGGTAAAGCTATGCTCTTCAAAGCTTTTGTTAGAGCAGCAGTGTTATTGATTGTGAGGCGTTGATGGGGAAGAAGATCAACTTCATCTTCTGAAACAAGGGATTCGATGTCTGAGAGGGGAACGCCGTCTTCGTCTTCTACTCCTTTTGGGTTTGAATCCCCCGCATCTTCACCGTCTAGGCTGCTATCGCTGTAGCTTTCATCTTCGATTATCCTTGAAAGGTCAATCTGTGGCCTTGTCAGACCCAAGTAGATAATTAGAGTAGATGCTCGTCATACAGCTGTGGCTTCTGTTGCTTCATCCTGATCACTTTCCCAGCCGTCGCCCTCAACTTCAAGCATAGATGCTGAGCCATTGGCCTGTGCCTCAATGTTTTCCTTTTCCTCAAGATTTGATCCTGAAGTTTTCGTGCGTTTCTTCTTGGCAGCTTGCTTCTGCTGTTTCTTTTGCTTCTCTACCTTGTAGTCACGGCCTTTGTGAGCGTCGAGCGCTGCCAGTAGTTTGCTCTTCTTGGCCATGAGGTGCTGTGCGTAGAATCCGGTACTTTGATGAATTGCAAAAATCACTCTCTGTTCGCGGGTAATATTTGATTGTATTTGGTTCAATTCGTAACCGCGCTGGTATCTTACAATAGTGTAAGTTAGCGGTTCCTCTTTTTTCTCTCAAGCCACTCAAACGGTGGTTGATATTGCAACGCAGACATCTTAAAATTGCGCTAGTCCAAAACCTTCCGAGCTTCCAGCGCTCTGAGTCTGTGTCTCCGGCCGGCGACGAGATCCAGCTGTACGTGCTGCCGGCTACGAACCTGGTGCTACTAAGGTAGTCATCAGAGCCAAGAGATCTCATGTTGTTTTGGGCTCGTCCCAATGCGACACCTACAAGGGACACTGGGATATGAAAACCACCCGACGCGTTGTTTACCTGACTCGTACTCAGGCCCGAAGCTGGTCTTATCTACCAGTGAAGTGATATCGTTCTATCAACGCGACAGGATACCCTTGGATCCGGAGCCCGCTCTGAGACTGCTGAAAGTAGCGAGGGCAGGGAAGAACCGAAACGTCTACCTCACTCGCACTGAGGCCCGAAGTCACTGCTGGGTGTGAAGGCAGTGATGGATGTGGTGTCGCCTAGACTATCGGGGTACGAATTTGGTTAGTGGGAATACTACAACTGCGTGGTCAGGGAGACGCAGCGGAAAAGTGGTGTTCTTGCAAGACATGGTCGGTCTGTATCAGCTGCTACTATGTAGGGAAAGCCCAAATAGAACACAGTTTTTAGAGGGAGACCTCTGCAGATAACGCGAAACAAGCTCTCTACGGGAACTTGCGGGGCGTGGTATATAATGGCAGCGACTGCTCAGAGCTCAAGCACGCATACATATGGCCCCAGGGACCTCATCCCTTCAATGGGCTCTGACCCCTAGTGGATCACTCTCTTTCGCGAGAGTGGGACAGCCGTAGTTCGTCGAGGCCCTGAAAGACACTGTCTGTATAGCCCGAGAGGACGGATGCGCATGTCGGTGCGTGGAGTGTAGGGACCAGAGTCATCCGGTACGCCTAATACCACGTGCTTAGGGAGCAAACAAGGATTCGGCGCTGAAGCAGCGCGTAACGGCTTCTGGATAAGCAGAAGCATGCCTGGACGTTGCAGTACAAATGCCTGTTGTAGAGGGTGCAAGCTTTGCTGGGCGTACGCGAATTCTTGCCAGCAATCCAAGTCATTCCAGCAATCAACAGACCGTAACGTCTCTATACTGTCAGATCTCAACATCTAGACAATACATTTCACTTCACATCAAGCCTCCGCAATACCGACACACCCTCTTACCCCAAGAGGGCATATTCTTCTACCGTCATCGACTACCTATTCAGCCTACAACACGAGCGAATATCCACTCTGTCCTCTTCCGGAGTGCCTCGATATATACGGTTTCCAATCGTTCGACTTCGCCCTATCGAAACGTATCCGCCGTCTCATTCCTCGATAAAGGTGATACCGGATCTTGAACCTCGGCCGCCTACCGNCAATAGACTCTGAGAAGTAGTGACCCTCAGAGTCGTCAGGGCAATCCCGTCTAGTGGGCTGAAATGGAAAAGAGTTGGAATTGGGATACTGTTCTTTGGGACCCCCGGGCTTAGAGGGGTCCCACCCCATACTGAATCTACAATATATCAAAACACCAAGGGTTTCGGGTCAAAAAGCAGGAAATGGTTCTTTACGAAAGGGGTCCGGCGACCGTAGGGTAGCCTCTTTCAATGGTTCAGAAATTTAGGTAGATTATTTGATAGATAGCACATCTCGCATAGTCGGCCAATCAGGCAAGACTCCTGGGTAGTATGAAGCAATCAATCAATCAATCAATCAATAGAGCACCTACCATAGTACATTATCAACTACATACTTCTTACACTATGTGCATACATTCCCATATGACAAAGAGTGTATCGCAGAAAAGNTCATTCCAGCAATCAACAGACCGTAACGTCTCTATACTGTCAGATCTCAACATCTAGACAATACATTTCACTTCACATCAAGCCTCCGCAATACCGACACACCCTCTTACCCCAAGAGGGCATATTCTTCTACCGTCATCGACTACCTATTCAGCCTACAACACGAGCGAATATCCACTCTGTCCTCTTCCGGAGTGCCTCGATATATACGGTTTCCAATCGTTCGACTTCGCCCTATCGAAACGTATCCGCCGTCTCATTCCTCGATAAAGGTGATACCGGATCTTGAACCTCGGCCGCCTACCGAGCAATAGACTCTGAGAAGTAGTGACCCTCAGAGTCGTCAGGGCAATCCCGTCTAGTGGGCTGAAATGGAAAAGAGTTGGAATTGGGATACTGTTCTTTGGGACCCCCGGGCTTAGAGGGGTCCCACCCCATACTGAATCTACAATATATCAAAACACCAAGGGTTTCGGGTCAAAAAGCAGGAAATGGTTCTTTACGAAAGGGGTCCGGCGACCGTAGGGTAGCCTCTTTCAATGGTTCAGAAATTTAGGTAGATTATTTGATAGATAGCACATCTCGCATAGTCGGCCAATCAGGCAAGACTCCTGGGTAGTATGAAGCAATCAATCAATCAATCAATCAATAGAGCACCTACCATAGTACATTATCAACTACATACTTCTTACACTATGTGCATACATTCCCATATGACAAAGTGCTCTGCTCTCATGTAGTGCTCTGCTTTCATGTAGTATTCTGCTTTCATATAGTGCTCTGCTTCAATGTAGTGCTGTTCTTCAATATAGTGTTATTCTGCAATGTAGTGCTGCTCTTCAATGTAGTGATCTCATGCTGCTCTGCAATGTAGTGTTGCTCTGTAATGTAGTGCTGCTCTGTAATGTAGTGCTGCTCTGCAATATAGTTGCTGCTCTGCAATGTAGTGTTTAATTACATTATATGCGGAGCAGCAACTACATTGCAGAGCAGCACTATATTGAAGAATAATACTATATTGAAGAATAGCACTACATTGCAGGATAACACTATATTGCAGGGCAGCAATTACATTGTAGAGCAACACTATATCGTAGAGAACCACTACATTGCAGAGTAGCATAAGATCACTACATTGCAGAGCAGCACTACATTGCAGAGTAGCACTATATTACTACATTGAAGAGCAGCACTATATTGCAGGATAACATTACATTGCAGAGCAGCATAAGATCGCTATATTGAAGAGCAGCACTACATTGCAGAACAATACTACATTGTAGGGCAGCAACTATATTGTAGAGCAGCACGATATTGTAGAGCAGCACGATATTGTAGAGCAGCACTACATTGCAGAACAACGCTATATTGAAGAACAACACTACATTGCAGAGCAGCATAAGATCACTATATTGAAGATCTAGCATAGCAGCAGCGCAGCATAGCAGCAGCAGCGACGACGAAAGCGACGACGATAAGAGAGACGAGCAGAATATGTTACACCAAGGATTCAACGATTATAGCTATACTAAGGCTTCAAATTTGGACAATCAGGCCATATCTATCTATTATTCTACATTTGCCCATTTGGTGCTGGGAGGTAGTTGGGTACCCCACCAAAATTAGGTGCGGGAAGCATCTGGTTCCCGCATTCGCCAATGGTTTTGAAAACAGCTGTAACAGATCTCGGCGTTGGTATGATTCCATGCACGCACAATGATTCTTCTGCACCCCAACGTGTAGGTCATTATGGGGAAAGGATACTGTGGCATAGCATGTAACACATCGAAGAGTTTCTCTTCCAAATCAGATCCCTAAGGTTTCGGCACCACGAAATTGCCATCTTGCTCATAGCACGCCTAGCTGTATAGAAGCCTCCCTGCTTCAATTCTTTCAGAACCGCGTTAGCCAATATAGAGAGGCAGTTTGCTCCCCCAGTTGGAACTTGGTACACGGGCGCCCTCAACCATAAAATGGCAGCGATGCCATAAAAATCCTTTCCACATCATAGTCAGCCAAGCCTCCTCCACGACTTCTGGTTGGTCGAATCCCCTAGATCGCATATCTCCGATGACTTTTGGTATATTGTCGAAGTAGATGTGGGCGCCCTCGGTAATCCATCCAGCGACTCTCATTCCGTAATGGTCTCGTGCTCGCGAGGGTGAAGCGTTGATTCGTTCAAGAGCATCAGGGAAGTAATTGACTGCGTGCCGTATGTGGGAATACATGAGGTCCGTGTAGCGAAAGACCTGCGATTTCTCGCCTCTGTCATTGTAGCGAGCCATCAAGTCTGTAAAGTATTTCGTAGCAGCGAGATGCTTTTCGGATAAATCATCCAGGAACTCCACGGATCGATCGTTCAGCCTCTGGTTGCATACTTCCTGATCCTCCCATTGCTCTCCGTAGCGGTTAAGCAGTTCTGAATATTGATGGAGTACCAACCGAGTCTGTTTAGACACAGATTCGTGTTTTGCGTCTCTTTCAGCAACGAGATCGGATAGACGCTTGTGAAAGACGACAAATCCTTCTTGTTGTTGTGTCAAGCCGGTTGCGTATCCTGCAGGCTGAGGAACGCGGACGATCGTGGAGAAATATTGGCGAACCATGGGCGCCGCAAAGCCTATGATGTCTGATATGCCTGGAGTCCAGCCTGGGTTTGCTTGCAGTATGCCTTTCGCTCTCTCTGCGGCTTCACGGCTTGGGTCCACTACGTTTCGTAACGTTGCAAGCACCTCCTCTTCTGTACCTAACTTGTAGTCTGGCACGCCGAGGCTTGCTTCACCAGGTACTATGCCGAAGCCCATTTTGTCTGCTGCTTCGGAGGGAATATATAGCTCGTTCAAGTCTTCGGCAGGATCTGCACTTGGCAAAAAATCACTGATGCCAATTTGCGAAACCGTGCCCATGGATCTTACAGCCGTAGAGGTGATCGTGTGTCCATTGCCCTCTGCCCTCAGGTTTCCATCCAGAGGCTCGAATTGCTTCCATATCATGCCCAATCTCCTTGCCATAACTGCGAGGTCACAGACCGTCACGGATGCCAATGGCCGCACAACCTCCGGTGGTACAAAGTCCCACGATCTCCTTTGCACCTTCAAGTTTGGTATCAAATAACGTTGCGATCCAAATGCATTCAGAGTAATGTTCTCCAACGCCTTCTCCTTAGCCACTAGTTGTGTTCTGTTCCTCAGCTCCTTCGACGGAATTTCATGAACTGAAGCCCCAAAGAGTTTCAATGAGTCTATTGAATTTCGGTGCAAAGCTTCTATAAATCTTAGCCAGGAAACATTCTCGGTGCTGCCGACAAGATGTGATCCCGCTGGGGTTGCGCAATATGTGGCCTCCTTAGACCGGCGGGATCCATCAAGCTGGTAATGCGTTTCTTTTGTCCCGTAGACGTCTGTCTCTGTTGACACTGACTGGCCGGGCATATAGGGAAAGAGATCAAACTGTGGTGTCGTATAGAGCGTCTCGAATCGCATCTCACTCCAACGGAATTTGCGGTGCGTCAACTTGGCCCAGCCTCCCATGACTGAAGACTGGCATCTTCGGTAGCCATCTGCTGTTGCCAAGAACTGGCCGAGGACTTGGCTAATAGTCGTGACGAGCGCGACTAAAGCAACAGCCAGAGCTATAATGGAAACGGTAGTGTCGTTGGCCATAAGTACTGCACTCGCTGTAGATGTATCTGCGGAGGTGCACACAGCACCGCAGAAGGCCTATCAAGATCCTTATCTTATCAGATCATGCAGTAAGGCTGGCTAGCGAGGGCTCTAGCTAGAGTACCGTAACCGAGACATAGAGTACCTTGGTCAACGACTCTTACCACCATAGAATTGTCCCATGACATAGATGCTGGATGAGACTCAGAAGAAGCATACGTTGAATAATCCGAAAGAAGCCGTTGAGTCGCTGTGCAAAGCTTTAACGGCGGCTACCAAAAATAATAAACCAACCACCTTACTACAATCCTCTCCCTCACAAGGTACTCGTACAACATATTCGGCACCTCGTAATCTTACCTCACTTCTCCACGGACCAGAGATCTAACCCTCCGAGTCACCTTGCAGTATCGATTACCAAGGTATTCAGCTCCCTCTCAAATATCAACACGCTCCGCAACTTACTCTAAGTACCTTACTAGCACAATCGCGCCTACCTTGACTAACAAATTTCTGGTCACCACAATTCTCCGCCTCTACTTTCCACCCGAACTTCGATATTCAATCTGCGGCCTACGTTGAGCGAAGATTTCAATGACTCTCAAGCTTCAGCGTCTTCTCAATAGTATATCGAATCCAAGCGATAACCGCTTCGAGAAGCGTGGGAAGTTTAATCTATCTCTATCATAGAATATATCCATATTCAACGACGTGATTATCGAATAGATAATTATACTAAGCAGAGAAGAGCGATCGAGGCCAGCTTGGTATCCCTGATGACCAACCAATGCCAACCCGCTCGAGCTTCAGCCTCCAACGCTATATATACTCGTCTTCGCCAGGCGTGTCTGTGTACGACATGCTTCTTCGACTGTTCTAAATGAATTCTTAGAATTATTTCGAACAAAGGAACCATGACCCTGTGGTCTCTGCCGCTGGTCTAGAATCGTATTTAAAATTGTCGACGAGTACTAAGAGCGTGATTACGCTGCCTCTAGCGCAATAAACCTTCCTTTTCATCTCTGCAGCACCTTCCGCTTCTCATCAACCACCGTAATAGATTCCTTTCAATCCCCATCTGATCTCAAGCAATAGTCCTGAGCTTAAGATCTAGTGGTATAGACTTATACTATGTGCCCGAAGCGTTTCAACTGGTAGAGTGTGAATTGGAAAGTCGCATGACAGAATGAGCAGCAAGCCGTGTCCGCTAATGGCAAGCAACATGGTATTAAATGGTTTTTGAGACCGCAATTCCAATAGTACGTTCCTAAGGCAGATACAAAGATGGCAGGCTGGGAAAATGGGGGGACTTGATCCATTATCAGTCGTCAGTCAAGGAAACCACCACAACCACCACACCCATCTTATATGTCATCTTAACAGCAAGTCATGTGTTGCTTTAAGTCTATCACCGGATCTTGTTGAGCTCATTCGCCAACGTTAAACTCATTACTGCCTCGTACATCAGCGCGCGGCATCAAAGGCGCAAATCCACGCTCTTGGCAACGGGTTTTGTTGCAATTAAATCCTCATGTACTGGAACAATGAAAAAGAAATTCCTCAAGTGACTCACAGTTGGAAGGGGCTTCCCAGAAGGCTTCCGCAGTAGCCTTATGCCAGAGCCTTTTCTAGAAATTCCACATCTTCTTCCATCTACATCGAATGCTACCGGGCCACATTTCTTCTCATAGCCCAAACCGGAAAACACATATTCTGCTGCATATCAAACGTTCGCGGACTTTAGCAAGAACTACAGATCATACACCTTACCTGATAGTTATCCCTCCACTTGACCTTACATGACATACACCACGCGTCACAATCACACCCAGCAGGCCCCTATCATCCACCATTCCCAAGATCCCCCGTACAACACTGGACGCTTCAGGTCTCAAAGCTAGGATGACATACGGCAATAAGCTCAGACAAGATAGAAATATCACGCCAAGAACAGTGGGGTTCATAAACTGGTGGAAGGAGCGATGCGTAGCGATGCTGCACGCGACCCCGTTTACGAAGAAGATGGTAAAGGAGGTCGAAATTCTTGACGACGAAACGCAATCAAGATACGATAAGATACACGGACACGGCGGTCTATGCAACACTTTAGTGGAACTGTTCAATGCAATGGCGGAAATTAGAATGAAGACCGACTATGGAGACTACCTCGCAGATCCCTGTTCCGCTCTAAAAGCGCAAAGCATGAACGATCTGGTGTGGAAAACCGACACGCACGACTGGCAATCTGTCGCTGAGCAGATAATGAAGGAGGAGAGGATCAAAGAAGAGCAAGTGGCTCGTCGGCTCCCTATTTCGCCTACACCATACTTGGACGATATAAACAAAGCGGCGATCCAGACTAGGATACGACACTAGCCTGGTCAGATACCAAGTTCTCGCATACGCCGGACGCAATAACTTCTGTCACAGCGGGCTGAAAGCTGAAATTGAACAGGGTAGATTTCAGGAGTTGGCAGAAAGACTCGTGGAAGACAAAAGATCTCTCGGAGTCATCTTGCGAGGCAGACCGCAAGTGCAAATAGAGATGCGCTGTGTCATCAAGATTGTCGAGAGAGAGTGGTTCGAGAGTTTGTACACTGACGAACGGGTCAGATTCGTCCCTACGAGCAAAGCGCTCGGGAAAATGAGACAGATGGCAGCATCAGGCAAAAATTGAATTTGGCGACCTTTGGAACGGAAATGACGAGGGCAGCGCCGGTTTTGGTTCAGCGATTGGCAACTGCGATGTGCAAAGTATTGGCTTTGATTACCTTTGGCGTTGTTGATTCGTTGGTTGGGCGGGTGCAAGGACCCTTCGAATATGTTCATTACTGCAATTATCGCAGAGACAAGTCAATCCACGTTTCCGCAAGAATCCTTCAGAACCTGATTGCTGCAATAAAGTAGGCACCAGTATATCCTCACAACTTGAATTAAATGCCACTCTGGAGTATTTTGTGAAATTTCGGTCTCGAATCGCCTTCTTCGCTTCTTTGTCCCTTGCCGATTGGAATTAATTGCAGACTGGCAGAGTCTTTGAGGGGGATGGTGGTGGTGGTATACTAGAATACTATTTCTTCAATGAATGATTCAACGTACGCAAGGCCGCCTGCCGCGTGACCTCATCTGGCGTCCTATGACTTCGGCTTTCTACATGGCAAAAACGAAAGGCGGGCAGGCCATATTGCTCCTCCTTGGTGCACACCGCTGATCACTCTCCTCAATCCCCCTTCCACCTGCCGAACCTCCTGTAATCATCATAAAGCGCCTTGAAGACGGACCGACTGCTCGAAGCCATGGCCGCGTTCATCGTCCGCATCACATCTGGCGACATGACCGCGAGCACCGCGTACAGGCCCGCGTTCAACGCCGCCCTCATCCCGGGCAGCAGACGACCGGTGAGCTGACAGCCGCAGAATTCCATCACCACGTACGGCAGATGCTGTCCGGCGATGGTGCGTGCTTTCTTCGTTTCGTCATTCAGCCCCAGTCGCGATCGCTTCTTCGATCGTGTCACCGACGAGACCGTGGGGTCGCAGATCATGCTTAGGATCCGGCCATACGCTGCTGCATGACTTTCTCCAAACACTGATGCTTCGCCTTCCACTGCTTCGTCATCTCTGTATGGGATGAACAAGCATCGGAGTAGTGCTTGCAATGCCAGCACCACCAGGTGGTAGCGACCTCCAATTTTGGCTCGATGGACAGCGAGTATGGTGCAAAATAATCGGCAAAGACCAATGTAGAGCCTGCCCGAGTTCCTTTCCCTTCGGTCACCCAGTTTACACGCTTTGGTAGTGATTGCAGCAAGTAGCTCGTCGATATGCCATTGTGAGATGACGTGCGTATGACTTTGTAAGAGCGTGTTGACGCACTGCATCGATAGCATGCACTCTGAATAATCTGTCCGTAGAGAAAGGCCTCTATACAGGTGAACCAACAGCCGAGATAGATCGCCGCCAAGCTGTTCTAGCTGTTGCTCTGAAGTTTGGACAGCCAGCTTGTTGGATAGAGGGCGAGAATCTGCATTACCATTCAACGAAGCTATCCCGAGCTGTATTCGAAGTAACTGGAGGTAATCAAGGTATTCGTTCTTGTCAACGTGAAAGTTGAAACAAAGCTCCTTCTTGCTTTGTACACCAAGACTTGGCATAACATCTTTGAAATGGCTCAGAAGGTCATTTCTTTCGCGATGTGAGTGTAATTTCTTGAACATTTTGAACAAATGTGTCAAATTCGGATGATGATTGTAGTCGTAAGCATACAGACGTAATTCCACTTTGGCAAGACATACTGCCAGATATTCGATGCTGCAGCAGTCCATATGTACGCCCGCTGCCTCCTCAGAATCTTCGTCGTGGCCTAGAGCTTTCAGTGTCTGGAAGGGCCCGTCACCGCCAAAGAGTCGACCAGAGATGTCTTGTAGATTTGGGTGAATAGCAAGAAGGTCAGAGTAGCCGGCCAGACATTCCAAGTTGACTCCACAGTTGTGTCTGCTTTCCGGTTCTTTGAGAAGAGTCCCATCGACAGCATCGAGACTCTTGAGAATACTCTCCAGGTGGTATTGACGTGTAGTGTCCAGCCCCACTGGTTTCAGAAAATCGGGTAAATCGTCTCGATGACGAAAAAAGTGGTTCAACGACACTTCTAACAGAGCCGAGAAGGCTGTAGTACAAACGATTTCGTTCTTGTAAAGATTTTCCAAAGTCAGCGCCATCTGTAGGTATAAAGTCTGGAGGTACTGAATGCTACTCTGTTGATCGAGGGTCGAGAATAGATAGCTGAAAATAGGGGTCAGTGATTCTGACCTTTGGCAATCTTTTCGGTACCATACCTCATCACTGAATGTGTAAGCTGTTTCAAAGCCTTTATACTGTGCACATTGTCCTCTGACCATCCTACAACGCCATCAATCCCTCGTGCAAGACCAATCAGACCCATATCGTCTCTAGGCTTTTCAGAGCCCTTTCTTGGCATTTCGTCCTCATTGGTAAGTATATTTAATGATTTGTTGGGTGTTTGGATGAGCTTGGTCAGTAAGACCAGGTGGTCCGTCGTCTTCGCGAGATTCGACATGTTTGCAAGCAGGAGTATGCGAAGGACACGATTTGCCAATTTGCTCTTCTGTCCTCGATCGAACGCATTGGTAGGAGTTGCTTGGATGCTTCGAAAGGCTATTCCGTAGTCCGCTGCCCCAATCTCCCAATATTTAGGATTCCCAAAATCTGATGTGTTCAAGTAGCGGTCAACCTGGAAAGTTCGTAGACATCCTATGGAAATTAGCCAATGATCAGATCCTCGTCCACTTCAACCACGCCTACTCGTCAAAGACCCATTCTCATCCAGTGCATCATAACGTAACAGCTTCTTCCAGCACGAAGAGTAATCGATAGATGGACCGTCCTCTGATCCCAAGAACCTCTGCTGAAAGACTGACGACCAGTATAGCTGCTGCACGAGGCGTCTTTGGGTTCCCTCATCTAGATAACTGTACAATTACTAGGTCAGCATGACGAGCAACTCAACTAATGCAGCACCTCACCTCAAAATACCTGGGGACTCGATGATCTCATCCATACAATCGAAGTGGAATTTGTCGATAGGACTGATCCTCAACGAGGACTGCTCGCTCGTGGCGTCAGCGCGCATGATGGTCCCAAAGTGATCATGGCTTATGCGATGGCAGAAAGGTTCCATGATGTCTAGGAGCCTTGCCAACGCTGACAGGATCTTTCGACGCGACGAAAAATTGAGGTCCTCCCAGAAAGAATCTTCCATCGCTGTGAACTTGAGCAGGAATTGGACGGCATAGAGCTCTTTTTTCAAATCGACAGCGTCACCGAGCGTTACTTCTGGCGAGATACGATTGATCAGTCCAGATGCCATACATATCGCAGGATGGGCCTTGCGTTTGAATGGTGAAGAGTTGCGCAAAGATGACCATCGATCTGTAATTGTCGCTTTGATCCTCCAGACTCTCCAACCATGGGGCGATAGATTATTTGAGGGTCTGGAGACAAGGACTCCTAGCAAGCTGAACACTGACAGGGCTATGGATTCAAGCTTGACTAATGTTTCTTCCTTGAATAATCCAGCACATACGCAGTCAAGTATTACCAAGCTCGCTAGAGATACCGATTTGTCGCTGAGTACATTCGGGACGGAAGGCGCCAATTCATGAGCCGCCGTTGAGAGGACTCGATCAATCTGGCCTGCTGTGAGAGATGGTTCTATCGATTGTGCAACGTACAGAAGCAGTCTCTCGTCTTCCCAGATGCTGGAAACAAGATCGAAGTAGTTTGCTTTTGATTCTTGTCGCTCTTGAACTATGCTAAGCTGCTCCGTCCAGTGCCCTAGAAACCCAGTCAAGTCCCGCGCACCTATAAAAGCGTTGCAGAGCGGTTGAATGACCTGTAGAATCTTGAGGTCATAGTTCTTGTCCTCCTCCAATGATTCGTAACACGTTTCGTCAGTGATATTTCGAAGCAACACTGTTAAATACTTATTCGGTGGTCGGTATGCATACTTCTCACTGTCACTAATTGAAGAGGACGGAATCACAAAGGTGTTTGGGTCGTTAAGAATGCACAAGCTGACAAGATCCCATTCAATCTCAAAATCATCGTCAAGATCATTGCGAGTCTCGGCGTGACTGTCTTCATTGCTTCGAGATAGACCAGAGGCTTGGTCCAGAAGTGCCTTCGTGGTGGAGAGGCTCAATTGCACCTGATGATCCACAGCCTTGCGCAACATCCATTTGATCACGCGGATATGGTCTTTCTGCGCTCTGACTGGCGAAAGAGGAGGAAAAAGTGTTTCAGCGCACTTTGCAAGTCTGATGAAAAGCTTTTCTAGCCACGGATTCTCAAGCCTGCGTAGTTTGGGAGTATTTCGAGGACGGCATGTAATTGCAATATCGAACAGAAGTGATATAAGCGAGAGTGCAAGGTGCTTATCAGTCTTCCAGTCTGCCCGAAGAAATGGGCTCTCTAATTTTGGAAGGAATTGTTTCAACAAAGAGACCATCCGATCACTGAAAGAAGCAAGAGATATCCCGTTTTCAAGCTCAGTAGCAGGCTCCAACTCTAGGAAAGAACCGCGAAGCGGCAGGATAATATGATCGATAAGCAACCCTTCAAGAACTTTGATCACTTCTGCCATTTCCTCACTCGGTGCCGGACACTGCCGACATGTATCTAGGAGCTGAAGAAGAGGCAGCATACAACTAGCCATGAATGCGCTCTGACAAGAACATAGTTAGTGCCAATTGCTGGAAGAATTCTTCGGGTTGCATACATTGCTTGAGATGGGTGAATGCTGCCCTGCGAGGTATCGTAGGTTCCAGAGATCAATTACAGAGAGTGTGCAAGACCTATAGCCAGTATCCGCTAACAACTTTTGAAGCTCACTTGTAAGCTTTCTTTTCTGTTGCCAATGTCTCTGATTTCTCTGTAAGATGTGATTCGTAAGGTAGAAAGAGCTTCCCAATATAAGAGCAGCATCTTCCGGAGAGCTTCTCAGACTACTCTTCAAGTGCTCCACTGCAAATCCTTGTATTTGTTCAGGGTCCCGTGTCAATGACTCCAGCAGCCTGATAGTACCGAATATTGCCGAGTATAAAACCCTGAAAGCGCCAGTAGCAATCTTGACCGTTTCTTCAGACGCAGGGACCTCGGTTCCATCAATTTTGCGCTTTTTCGATGTTCCACGCTCACTGGAGGAGCTCTCCACCGTGTCGGGGCTATCATCCGGCGAATCCAAGGACGTTTCATTTACAACTCCCACCTCCGAGAATACCGTTGTGCGATTCACTCGCTCTTGAAGCCACTGCAAAGTGTTTCGTAGAACACTCATGAATTGGTACGCGCTGAGTAGTCGCGCTACGCTGGCACATGGAGTACGTACAGCTAGCTCCTGAAGCATTATCCATAACTTGGGTTGTAGGTGCGGACTACCAGGAGATAAGTCCGAGGAACGCAGTTTCTTGAGTAGCCATCGCAGAGCCCATTCCGCTCTTGGGTCAGATGAGATTTGTTGCTGCAGCACTAGCCCATAAGCTGAATTTTGAAAGGCCCTCTCGTGCTCCTCAAGGTCTATCTCGAGGATGCTGCACGCCTGCGCAATCTGAACGGCCAAAGGTTCCTCGCTTTTGTCGAGAGAGAGAATGCTCTTTTGTGGCCTGCGGCGGCTTGTCGCCTCGTAAAGTCAGCATTTGGTCGTGAATATTACAGGATCTTTGCTCAGAGGCTTACGGAAGTCATTGAAGTCACCAGTTGACTCGTTCTCGAGCGCATATGGAAAGGAAGATACCTACTCATAATTAAGAGGAAGGTGCGCCGAGGTATTTTTCGAGATCCGGCGCCAAAGGTTGATCCGTTCCGGAATCCGCTCTTGGCATCGCAGGAGCTACAGCTTTTGCGCACACGCCGACAACATCCCTCGTTAGGAAACACGATCCCGTGAGCTCCACATCTTAAAACCTTTATAGCGGCTGCTAACAGCTTTCGTAGCCAGGCCATCACACAATGGCCGACGAGCCGCCCCCACTCACGCCATCGACGCCCGCAACGCGAACCGCGAAACCCGTCAGCGAGGCATTGCTCAATGACAAGGTACCCACTCGTCCCTTCCCCGCCTCGCGCGGTGTAAACTCCGAAGCCAGCTCTTGCTGACAACAAGGGAAATGATAGTGGGACCATGCCATATCCTCCCTTCTCATCCGCTCCTCCATCGGCCTCTCCTTCGGCGTCGTCTTCTCTGTCCTTCTGTTCAAGCGAAGAGCGTGGCCCGCGTGGGTAGGATTGGGTTTCGGAGCTGGGAGGGCTTGGGAGGAAGCTGATGGTATGTGCTCGTGTTACCAGAACGGGGATTGGTTTGCGAGTCCGGAGATGCTGACTTTTGGCTGTGATGTAGCTACGTTTAAGAGGGGAGGTACACCGATGGGGAGAGATGGGCTGAGATTAGTGAGATCATAGAGAAGGGTGTTTGGGGCCGTTTGAGTTGTTTTGCTAGACAATAGAGGTCCGGCGTGTACGATTGGCTGTACATAATGATGGTTTCAAACCCCCAAAATCCCATGGTTCTCCCGGACAAGACAGTCTTTTCGCCTCGATGATTACTGCCTTTTGATTGAGGCCAAACGACTGAGCGGGCACTGTCTCTTTGAGTTCTACATCATGGGATTTACACCAGATTGACAGCCGCGGAAATGATGAGTCGCCATTCAGGGCAGCTAAAGCTGCGATTTACCCAAACCATAATTGAGATATGGATAAGTTACCACACAATATCTCGGAAATCTTCGTGATATCACTCCTGGTCAGGTCCAAGTTCCTTTGTCAGATAAAGCCATACCTCTCGAGATCTTCTTAATCAGCGCCTTCTTCAAAAATTCTTCTCTGGCCAAGCTCCTTGTTTGCTGCGGATAAAGTAAGCACCAGTGTGGACGAAACAACTGCATTCACGTACCTTTGCCCACACCCCACCCCCTATTCTCCCCTTATCCAAAGCTTTACCCAAGACACCTCTACTTTCTTCAATCGCCTTCTCCTCAGCTACGCTCTGGTACAGCTGCCCAGCTACGACTGTCGGCGCAACGAGTACCTCATCTACATTGGGCACCGTCCTGCGCTTCGCATCTTCGAGAACCTTGTCAGCATCACGCATCGCCTGATGCAGGATGTTCTCATTTGAGGAAAGCATAGCTTCGAGGTCATTTAGCTGAAATATTTCCCTATTGATGGCGCTCAACGTTTGCGTCAAGGCGGCTTGTTGAGCACGTAGCGGAGGCAGTGCAGCAAGGTTGTAAGCATGACTTGAATGAATCTGTTGTGTGAGAGTCTGGGAAATGGCCGAGAGTATCGCGTCTTTCTGCGGGTTAGGTGGTATTGGAGGTGGATCAACGTTCGTTGGTTGTGCAGGTAGTGCAGTTTCGAACGGAGATGTAAGCAGATCTTCTGGCGCTTTAGGCTTCGGTGGTTGCAGAGGTTGCTGAGGAGCGTGTCTTTGAGTCTGATACGACTGTGAGGAAGGTTGGTAGCTGGGCTGAGACGGAGGCTGCTGATCACGATCCTCGTATATCGGAGCATACCCTTTACCAAACTGACCAGCCGGGGAAGCTCGTGGCTCTTGTTGGGAGTATCGGGATTGATTGGTAGTGGCGTGATCATATGGGAAGGTGTTTTGCTGAGAGCCAGGACTGATGGGACTGATATCGTCGAGCCAGCGCTGCTGATTCGGGTATTGAGAAGCTCTATTTGATGTAGAGTGCGCCTCGTGATCGTGTTGCAAGCTGGTGCCTCTTTGTGGTGCTTGCCGGGGTATTGGGGGTGGAGCTCTCGCGTACTCATTCTGTTGGGGTGGGTGAGAACCGTTATACTGCGATTCTGGTCTGGCCGGAAGGGGTGGGAGCGGTGGTGGGCCAATTGATTGAGAATTCGATGGACCACGAGCATCGAATGGCTTTGGTGGTGGAGGTGGAGGTTGCTGCCCTGTTTGAGAACGGGACTGTCTTACACTACTATCCGACCTTCCCAGCTCTGGTGGCAAAGGTAGTATTGGCGGAGGTGCACTGTTCTGCTGTGATGATGATTTTGTCCTCGTAGTTTGTTCTTGCTTCGCAATTACAGGTGGTTCCTGCGCGAAGGCGTTTCGTAGAACGGACAAGAGCTCATCCAAATTGGACCTCTAAAACGAAGATCAGCAGGAATCCTAGCATGTCCATTTCAAACACCAAGCGTAGTTTGCACACAATGGTCTCCTCGGCATCCCAGCGAAGTAGCCCTTCCTATGGCAACTCACATCATCTCTCCACCGTGCCAGATATGGATGAAATATCCTCCCTTCCCCGCTCACGTATTGCCCAGGCCGGACCGCCATATCTTTGGTCGGTGTGACGAATCCAATGGGTCCCACGTGTGGATACTCTTGAGGTACCCATACCGAGATTGGGAAGGCATATGTTGTACCCCGAAAAGAAACAGGTAGTGTACCTCGCAGGTTGAGCAAGAGGGAAGATTGGCCGTTCTCGTATGCTTGGATAGGTCAGTGGCCGTAAGACTGCGTATGAAGGGGTTTTTTCTTTTTCATACTATAGACATCTGTCCGGAGAGCGAAGTTGGGATTGTGAGACAGCGTTTGAGCGACATCCGAGTAGGTGCGCGGAATGTTTCGGTATTCCTTATACACTGTTAACGACAAGAAGCCTGAAGATAGCGGTCAATCATCTCACATTGTTTATCGCACCATGAAGCCAGTTGAGGACTTTTTGGGGAACAGCGCTCATATCTTGAACCCTTGAGGTCTCCAAAGTTTCTTGCGACTTCTTGATACCATTTTCGGCAATAGGCTAAGGTAATCTTAGCGTAGTGACCATATTTTTTTCTTTTTTAAGACCCCCGGTCTTTCTCTCCCTTTTGCTTCCCACCTCTTTTTTCATTCATTTTTTGTTTATCATTCGCGGGGAGTAGGGTGAGTCTAGGGTGTGCTGGAGGATCTCCCCTTCATGAAGCTCTACAAGATGAAAATGAGATGATCGAGAAGTCTGCCCATCTCTATCTCCTGGGCCTTACGAGTAGCCATATTCAGGCCTAACACCGGCTTTGAAGGCCACATTCTCTTTCGTGGACTTTGAGTCTCTAGGAAATGAGTTAATCGACCATTAAGCAAATGGAGCTCAATTAGATATATAATTCAATTCTTGTACCGAATCACCAGTGAAGTACTCTAAAGATGCTCTACCCTTCTGACGCACCCACTTGTCCGCCAAATACCAAATACTTGAGGCTCTTTCCACAACATAATGATTTTATTTGACAGCAGGCTTTAGTCTTGGAATTGAAGAAATCATGCAGGTGATCGATCTCATTGTTTGGTTACGGTGGACTAGTAAAAGCACCTTTTACGATGTTAGACGGAACCCTGAATGCTGAACCTGTCGGCGGTGCCAGTGGATGGAACCAAAACAAGTTCGCAAAACCCTTGACCGCCGATACGCAACCATCTTTTCGAAGAAATCTGAGGGTGCACCAAGGTAGCCGTCGAAAAGAAGCAGAACACAAACACGTGCACGGAGAAAATGACGGGTCTTAAGACTGAGCACTATTATTGCTCGGCCTTGCTAGAGTCGGGGTGTCACTTTACCTGCAACCAAGGTTCACTTGTCCTTAGCAACCTCAGGCTCGTCCGCGGAAGCTGGGACCACTTGTTTTAGCAGAAACAAGCAGGCTGAATGGATAACCATCTGGTCATCAAACACCGCTTCTTCATCTTTTGTTTTTGGAAGCTACTCAGGATACTCTTTCATGAACCGTTCTCCTGTTCTCCTTGCTGCTGTCCTTTGCTTTTGTGTCCGTGCTTTCTCGCCAAGATTCTCCAAGACACGGGCGTAAAAATGAATCGCCCTCTCGCTACCCCTTCTTCGTTCCCACGCAGCGCACTGGCGCCGCTCTAGACATCGATCAAGATCTATGATGCTTTTCCCTCTGGCTATCTACCTCACCCAGCCTGGAAAAAACTGCCCTGCTCCGCAAGTAATCGAGCACGGGTAGAATAGCTTTCCATGGTGTATTGGCTGATTTCCCCAATGATCTTGCGCCGGCCTTCAAGAACCGATTCATTGATTTTGAGCCCTTTTTCGCGGCTTCCCAGCACGCCATGTACGAAAGCCGGCAATGAATCGCATCAACTGCGTCATCGGGTGCATGAATTATCGCTCGACTAGACCAAGAGGTCGCCACAATGGGTGATAAGGCTCAATGGACTCCGCGGGCTTGCCAGCGGCCACCAAACCCACCCCAAGAATCGGTTAAAATCGAGGGTATCAATAGAGTACGGGGTCCTCGTCCTCTGCACCCCATTCGTGATACTTTGTTCAGCACCAATCTCCACGATCTCGGCAGCAGCTTCCAAAACCTTCGTGCTGAACCGGCCCCCGTAAGCCATATCTGACTCGAACTATCCAGCGTTTTAACCCTCATCGTCCCTAACTGACCTTGCTCTGGTGGCATGGCGTCGTACGACGGCTTCCGCGCAACTCAAGTCGTTGAAATTCCACAAGACGGCTCCCGGACCGGTTGATGTATCCTCCTATGGATGCGATCATTGACGGTAAGCCATCAACCTCATCGGAAAAAACCCCCTGGCTGTCTCCTCATTCTCGTCAGCCAGTTGTTCCCTGATATACTTGGACGAGAGTACCGCTGCATCATCTCGACCAAGGACACTTGATAGGCACAGTGGCGAAACCCATGATCACAAAAAAAAAAACGGTTTAGTCTCTAGGTCATGGTAATGATTGAGCCGTGGACAATTGTCTCGAGCGCTAGATATGGATTGAGACTGCATATTGATATGCCTTGCTACCGAGTTGGTACCGAAAATCCTCGATCAATGCAACGACCCCTTGACTCTCCGTCTTGATCATCACTCGTTCGATTGATATCTCAACTCAGCTAATAATCGTATTAATTGAATGACCTTCATTTGCGAATCCGATCCTGAGTTCTACCCAGCACCTTCCAAAAGGCAGTTTCTTTTCTAAGCATCGAGTACTAGTAAACCTATCGCGCCGTGCCCCGGTGAGATGGAGAGAGGTGGCAGTGCGTTCTTGTGGGTAGATAGATGAGGATTGACGATATGTGATGGAACGTCTGCAGTGAGAGGAAAGCCCATCAAGTCAGCAAAGCTACCTATGCTATATCTGACTAATTTGCAAAAGACTGCAAGCAGGAAGCACTTTTCAATGCGGTGCTGCAACCTTTGGGAAGGCACTGGGATCGTAGCATGTGATTAGGTTCGTTGGAATTCAGAGTCAGAGGGCAGGCAGAGTACACCAGGATTGATTAGCCTCATCGCTTCAAATCGCCACACCAACATAAGCTCAATTTTTCGAATGCCGTGGACAGCATGTTGAACAAATTCACTAACGAGTCTGGGGCTCCCAGGGGGAGATCTATCCAATTGCTAGCCAAGAGACCGGTTGCCAGAGAAATAGCACCGGTCTCATTCCCAAAAAAGCATCCAAGGCTTCGGCAAAGAACCAACAGCGCCATTCGCTAAAGCCAATATCTACCGCCCGTTGACGTGCTTGACCCACATCATCAGACAATCCACCGTTCCGCACAATATCGAAATTCTATTATCCGTCTGATTTCCATCACCAATGGCACAATCCCCCTTCACTGTCGTCCATCTTCCATACCCCTGCAAGACCCACAATCTCCATTTCGCCTTCCGTGTGTTCGTCCTGCTTTTCCCAGGGAGCAGAGGAGGACACGGTCCGGTTTTCAGCAGACCCGTTACTCAAGATTCGTCTCGCCCAGGCGTCGATGGCAGGTTCGCCAGTCTCATCTCTCGCTTGTTTGAGGAACGGTATCAGTGACGTCCCACCCGTTCCTCTAAGCTTTTTACTGCCGGGTTTCTCATTCTTCGAGGATTTGTGCGTATTGGCAAGATTTAGTGGCTGAGGCTGGTTTGGCGCATTTCTTGGTGAAAGCGACCGAGAGTGTGAACGCGACTCGCGAGACTTGACAATGATGTAGCGGGACACCATCTGGATGTGTTTATCCCGCAACGCGCGCACCATAGCCAGGCATGCATCGTACGCGATACTGAGTGATCGGTTCGGTTTGTGTGCTTCGACGTACTCACGAATATTGGCCACGGAGGAAACATGCTCCAGAAAACGGCGGTGGGGTCCAGGCATATAGGATCGCATTTCATGGATAAAGTTGTGGCGAGAAGGTGGAGCAGTGGGCCCTTCCACGTCACTCTCGGTGGAGGAGTCTGATGACTTCTGGGTGCCAGTTGGGCGATGCTCAACCCCGAGCACAATATCGAAGAATTGGACTAGGGAGGATTGAGCGTTACTTCCGCCACCATATTGACGGTAGGGTTGGTCTCCGGTGCCAGTGTCGAAGACGACACCATTGGGAAGCCCTGCATCGGCCATATTCTTGCTACCAGCGAGAAAAGGACGGATGCGGTGGTAGAAGACGTGGGGATCACAGTTTTCGTACATTTTCGTAAGCAGTGTGCCTAACTCATCCAGTCTTTCTGCAAATGCGTGGAGACATTCCGTCACCGTACGACTATCATTTGCACGAGCGGCCTCGATCGCTTCTAGCATGAGAGGGATTGTAGGTCCACCACGAGCCTCGATGGCGACGGATACTAGGTAAAACCAAGACTCGTCGAGTGAGCCGGTAAAGGTTGCAAGGGTTGAAAGATTGTCAAGGGTATCAATCGGCTCGTCGGAGAAAATCGGCTTGAAGTTCCAAAGGCATACGCCCGCGTACGTTGCCACCGTAGGTAGTTCCAGGTAGCCGCAAACCTCTATGAAAGGTATAGAGAGTGATCGAGGAACTCGCTGTAATGGTATGAGTGTTAGCCACCAACACGCACAAAGTATCCAGGACAGCATCGCGGTTCTACGTACCTCTGCCGGTTTATCTCCTCCCCATATATAGGCGTGAGTCATAAAAGACAAGAGCACATATGCTCTTCGCCATTCCGCAGGGGACCGTAGCCTCGAGGCTGTGATGATATCCAGGTCATCCACCACATGTCTCAACCTTTTGCTGAGAAGCAACGCTTGTAGATTTGACACTATTGCCTCCCACCGTCTGTAGTATGGATCGGGTAGGACCTCGAGGGGGAATGTATTTGGGAGGAAGCCGTACTCGGAAATGCCGTAGTCGTCGAGAGAGGGGACCGGTGGTAGCATACTCTGCAATGAATTTGTATCCTGCAACTCGTGAGCTCCAACTGGAGCACAGCTAGGCGGGCGAAATGGCAGCGATTAATTGTAGCAGTAGCGACTCAGGGTTATGTTGATGTTGGGATTTTGTGTTGAGAATATGGGCGGTAGTGGCGAGTGGGATGAGAGAAGCTTCACTGTCAGTGGATACCAAAATAGTGGGGTGTCACAGCGCAAGTGATGCCCGATTTATATGGTGTTAGAAAAAAAATGAGGACAATGAGAGAAAAATCTATGACATTATTCAGCGGGCAATAATGAGTTACCTTAGTCGGAGGGAGATGATGAAAGCTTGCGCACACGACTCGGAGGAAAGGTAAGCATAAAAGAAGAGATTGGCCAAACTGAACCAATCAACGATACCTTGAGGGCCGGGTAGAAGTGCGGGTCTTTGTGGTAGTCTTTGACTCTCTTGGCTGCTGTTGTTGCTTGAGGTAAAGTACCTTATTGTGGCAGACCCATAAACCCCCCCGATTTCGGACACGGCAGGCTGGGCAGCATGTTCAGCGGAGAAAGGGAATGAATGCATCATAACAATCACAAACGAGCAAGAGCCGGGACGGAAAGGGTACTTGATCGTATAGTCACTTCGTTCTCTTTCGTTTTGACTCCAACCAACCAGATTGGAGAAGAAGGAGTTGCTGATATCACACGGAATGTTCTTTTTGAATTAAGTAAGGCGTGGTAAAGATATGATCCGCGGCGGGGCAGTCGCCTCAGCCTTATAAGGCGATTTTTTTGAAGAATGCCCCACATAGCATTTCGATGACGCTCTCAATTTCCTTTACCTTAATGAACAACGCATTTTATACAAGAAGGCATGAGAAAGTATAAGAAGTAAGGTAGAATGTGCGGGAGAAAGAGGTGGCCTTGATCTTTAAATGACGTCAGGCCATCTGGCTCAATTGATACTGTTACTCGAGTATATAATGCCCCATGTATGTCTCTTTGTATCCTTGACATGCTAACGTCATGAGAGACACAAAGGTTTTCCGGGGAGGCGGATGTTTCCTGGATGGTGTTTCCTGGGTGGGCAATGAGAAGCTCTTTCCAAGTATGTATGTAGCTCAATGACAGGCAAAGATGCCGAACCAGAGCCATCTAAACACCTTCTAACCTATCGCAACGTTGCCACCGCTGAGCCATTCACCCCAACCCCCCTCGGCCGATAATGAAGCAGGCTCCCCGCCCCCACAATCCCCGCCTCCTCATCCAACACCGTGAACTTGACCGCCATCCACCCAAACGCCTCCATGAACTGTACCAAGCCCTGAAACGTCTGCCCCAGCATGAGCCACCGCATCAGCCCCCGGCGCCCGGGCTCGATGTGCATGTACAGCTCGCCCGACCAGAACGTGAAGGCCAACCGTTCGATCCGCGCGTTGCCGTTGCTGGCCACGAGGCCGTCGATGACGGCGGACTGGCCCTGGAGACAGAGGTCCTGCACTTCGAGGCGCTGGAGGGCGGGGCCGTAGGCGGAGAGGATGAGGCTGGTGTCGGTGTTGTAGACGCGGATTTCTGCGCACGGTGGGGGGTGTGTGTCAGCAATTTTCTCCTCCTTGAACATGGATGATTGAGTTGTATGACCGGTCCTTGGGGTTGGAAAACTGCTCTCCGAACGCGTCTTGCGACCCGTTCTCGAAACAGATTGGGAAGGATGGGTCTCGAAGAGATGCGTACGGTATGGATCCGGGGGCAGGCCGGGGCTGAGGGTGGGCGAATTAGCGATCAGCATGGGGGTGTACAGATGTAGAAAGTGATAAGATGGTAGATTATCGGCTCACCGGGACAGCGAGGTCGAAGATGAAAAGTTGGACAACAGATCGAGTCCGTCCGTAGCGCTGATGGGAATCGTAGGTGGCGCTGCCGAAATCAGAGCGCAGAATCGGAGTAGGGCCGCGAGCGAAGATCGGCCGCGATTTTGCATGGCGATGGAGTACAGGCTTGTTGCTTGATCGAGCTTGACGACAACAGAGCCGGGGGATCGCGAAATAGCATGTTTATAAGTATGCGCTGCTATTATTCATGCAATGGCATTCAACCGCATCGCGAAATCCGAACGCGACTTGCGATGGCTTTCTGAAGCGTCGGCTTTTGGGATGATGGGAGCGTCCAATCTCAGAGTTTCAGTGCTGGTAGCGGATGATCAAGTTGAGGATGGATCTTTGATAAAGCGGCCGAGTATCGCCTTTCTACTCGTAGAGTCTGGGACATATACCATCGGAGTGGAAGAAAGGGGCTGAGGGTTCTGCTCACGCGTAAAGAAATCAAATGATATTGTTTTGAAACAAAGCCTGCAGGTATGTATATGTGCATTGATTCTGCTCATGCCTTGCTCATGTCCTCCAAGCTGTGCTAAATGGTGTCTCCGGATGTGCAAGTCGAAAGCAGTCCACTGGAAAGCAAGAGGCCTGCGACAACACCGCGCAATGCCCGCAAATCGTCAAGTTCATAAACGTGCAAAGAAACCCAACCCCTTAGTGCTGACTCCACTCAATGCTATCAAGTGCAATACCGTCCTGTACCAATTCCCACAAGGGACTGAGCTCCCTCAGGAATGTAACCCTCTCTTTCACTGCCTTAAGCACATAGTCGATTTCGCTCTCCGTGGTGAACCTCCCAATACCGAAGCGGATACTGCTGTGGGCACTTTCATCGCTATTTCCGAGGGCTCGTAGGACGTAGCTGGGCTCGAGTGATGCTGATGTGCATGCACTGCCGGATGAAAGTGCAATATCTTTCAATGCCATCAGTAGAGACTCGCCCTCAACGTAGGCAAAAGAGACGTTCACGCAGCCGGGGTAGAAGCGTTCTGGATCTCCGTTCTGAGAAGTATGTTCGAGGGATAGCAATCCCTTAAGGAGACGGTCCGAGAGCATTTGAATTCGCTTGGAGTCGTACTATTGGATACAGTCAGTAAAGTAAAGAACTTTGGTCGCGCTCTTATTACTCACAGCCATTTCTTCCTTCGCTATTCTGCAAGCTTCTCCGAAGCCAACGACTAACGGCGGTGCAAGTGTACCACTTCTCAGACCACGTTCTTGGCCTCCTCCGCTGATGATTGGATCGATTCTGACCCTGGGGCGTCGCCGAACGTAGCACGCACCAATGCCTTTTGGTCCGTAAATCTTGTGAGCGGAAATGGACATTAGGTCCACATTCCATGCGTCCACGCTGATTGGCATCTTTCCAACAGCCTGTGCTCCGTCTGTGTGGAAGAAGGTCTTCTTGGCTTTGCAAAGCTTGCCTATCTCCTCCATCGGCTGAATGACCCCAATCTCATTGTTTACCGTCATGATACTGACGAGCGCGGTGTCGGGTCGAATCGTCGCCTCCAGTTCCTTCAGATCCACCACACCACTGTTCTGCACCGGCAAATAGGTGACCTCAAAGCCTTCCTCTTGCAAATGGCGGCAGCTGTCTAGCACGCACTTGTGTTCCGTTTGCGTAGTAATGATATGCTTTTTCTTCCCGCTCCTTCCAAAGAACCTTGCCACTCCCTTGATGCTCATATTATTGCTTTCTGTTGCTCCACTGGTGAAGATGATTTCCTTTGGATCAGCCCCGATCAGATTCGCTACATGCTCCCTTGCCTGCTCTGTGGCCTTCTCGGTCTCCCATCCGTACGCATGTGTTCTTGAGTGAGGATTTCCGTAGAGACCGGTGAAGAAGGGGAGCATAGCGTCCAGAACACGAGGATCGGTAGGGGTAGTGGCTTGCATATCGAGGTAAATTGGCCGTATTCCTTCGTCCATGATTGTAGCTTGCTTGAGAATGCCCGCCGCTGGGCTCATCATGACGTCCGCAGACATTCCCGTTCCTGGCACCTTTGCGTTCTCGGGTAGGACGCCGGTTTGAGCTGTGAATGCCTTTTGATCTGCTCTAATGGCTGTGTCAACGCTCACTTGAGCCTTGTCTGGCTTTGACTCCGAGACGTAGCATCGACGCGCCCCCTGGTTTGCTGTTGCTCTGAAATGGGACGCATTTCTGATGAAGGAGCTCGCGGATGGAAGGCGCCTGGATGAAAAGCATGAGACTTGCCTCAACCCTATACTTGCCGAACTTGTCATCGTGTGAAGCTCTACAATGGAGGTGAAAATGAGTGTAGATTGATCAGATGCAAATGCTCGCATTCCTAAGAAAGCGAGCAAACGCCTTCAGCCTTACGTCAACTAGTCTCCGGATGCCAAGAGCTCGTCCGATCCTCGTAGCAATAAGATTTTCAACTATTCTTTTGAATTGAATTATGTACACCTGGATAACCAGACACTTATGCTGCGTATGAATTCGGCGAACACGAAACCCTGGATGCTTTTGGTAGACATTTGTTCTTTTCTTTTTGTTCTCGGACATGAAAATGCGACTCGGACAAGAAGCAGGTCGAGCTGGCGCCCCAAGCAACAACAAAAACTTTCCAGACTAGCTTTTGGATGCTAGGAGATTGTTCCACATTGAAAAGTACTAGAAAAGACTCTGCGGACTCATGCACAACGTAGTACAGCGCCATATTCCCGCTAAACTCACGAATGACAATTATCAACGTTTTGAGTCGACGTGAGAACCTTCTTACTTTCAAAATCACCAGTCTGAAGATCGGTCACAATGCCCAAGGTCTTTTAGAATTACAGCGTTAGCTGATGCAAGTATGGATGCTGTTTTCTGTCATTGTTTAGATTGTGTTAAGGACTTCCCTTTGCAGATTGGCGCCTATTTAGCGCGCTACTCTGTCGGGACTTCGGAACGCCAAGCCTCTTCTTCACCGAGTCTCTAAGTCAACGATTGAAGAAGAACCCTCGAGATTACTAAAGTATTGGGCAGAACAGCTTGCATTGAAGTATACCATCGCAAGGGCTCATTATTAGCTGTACAATATCTTTATCCAGAGCTTTGGCCTCCTCGTGCGCTGCGCTACAGCCTAAGAGTCAAGCCTCTCACCATACATCATCCCGCATACGACGCCCGGGCTGTGCGCCAAACCCTTGGCTGGCAACCTACATCTCTCAAGGACCAATACGTGGTACTGCCGACTTGAAATTAGAAGACCTTGGGTGGGGTTGAGTGCGAGGAGCTGATTGTGTCACCGAGCACAATGAGTTTAAAGGGCTTTCAGAAGGCAGCCGTTCGGGTAGGTGACAGGGTGATGTGCAGACGATGAGCGATGAACCTACCATACTGATACTTCCGTCTCTTCTAGGCACCGCAAACGCTCAAGCAAAGGTTCAACGTTGTGCGTACTGCCAATCGGACTGTTTTAACCACGACCGTAGCTGGAGCCTAACCCTCGGTCTGTAGGGCGAGCATACCAAGGATGCTGTCTACATCGATTCAGAGAGGCGGTTTCAGGAGCTCGAGAAGGCATGTTACTCCCAACGAAGTTCTACAAGCCTTCCGCCACTAATCGAGGCA
Source organism: Evernia prunastri (assembly GCA_003184365.1). Classification (NCBI taxonomy): domain Eukaryota; kingdom Fungi; phylum Ascomycota; class Lecanoromycetes; order Lecanorales; family Parmeliaceae; genus Evernia; species Evernia prunastri. Next base: position 75,504 of record NKYR01000136.1, read on the forward strand.
TTGGGGAGGTAGGAGACGAAGAAATTGCACGATGAATCAAAGAAGTGAGTCCATTTGCGTACCGATATCTGCATATCGAAGCTGAAATGTTGCAAGATATTTTGATGCTATTAATGGTTGGTGCTACCCCGATGATACCTCTGTCCGTCCGGCTTATCCTCGTACAGGCATGCTAAATCATCAGATCGAATTCTCCAAAGCCGTGCAGGAAATCTACAAGCCGATATCAGGGCGTGTCTCTGATCCCGATTCGATAATACCGGAAGGGAATCCTGAGGGCATTCAAGCATGTGAGGAATACGAAAGCATTGTGCGGGAATTGCAAGCAACACTGGCGCCGGAGCTGGAAATGATACAAGCAAGGGTAATAGGGCCTGCGGATGAACTTCTCAATGTCATAAAGGTTGCGCAGAAGTCGCTTCAGAAGAGAGCGCACAAACAACTTGATTATGATCGGCACCGGGCTACCCTCAAGAAGATTCAAGATAAGAAGGACAAATCATTGAAGGACGAGAAGGCTTTGTACAAGGCCGAGAATGATGCAGAGCAAGCTACGCAGGAATTTAATTACTTCAATGACCTCCTGAAAGACGAGCTGCCTAAGCTGTTCCAGCTCGAACGCGAATTCATACGCCCGCTATTCCAGTCGTTCTACTATATGCAACTCAATGTGTTCTATACGCTACACGAGAAAATGCAAAGCATCGACATCGGCTACTTCAACCTTACCCTAGACATCGAGGACGCTTTCGACGCGAAGCGTGGAGATATACGAGAACAGACAGAAGCTCTGTCCATTGTTCGATTCAAGACAACGGGGGCGAAGAAAGCCGGGCCACCGAAGTACGGTCCTGGCAGTAGGATGGCACTGGAGGGTCCGACCAGCCGACTGGCGATAGAAGGAAGAAAATCATCCGATGCCCCAACGAGAAGATCAACGCACGACTTTGTCGAGAACCCGCCCCCACCATACAATGCATCTGCATCACCCAGTCTCAACGGCGATAGTTCCATGGCACGCGCGAACAGCACGGGTAGTTCTTGGGGGGCAGCGGCCAAGGCGAAGGGAGCAGCCCCTCCACCCCCCAAGCCAAAGCCTTCACGGTTGGCTGGAGCCCCCGCCGTAGCGGATCGAGCCGAGGCTCTGTATGACTATGAAGCTCAAGCGGCTGGTGATCTGAGTTTTGCGACTGGAGATATCATCGAGATCATAGAGAAAGGGGCTACGGAGAATGAGTGGTGGACCGGCCGTCTCAATGGCCAACAAGGGCAATTTCCAGGTACGGAGTTTCGACAGGTCATTGGACACAGAACAGTGGATGCTGACAGAAGACAGGCAACTACATACGAATGCTATAACTTGACGTTAATGTTCTCAGACGGCATGCTTAGAGGTTGACTCAATTGTATGAAGTGCCTGACTGGTCCAAGATGAGATGCGGCGTTCTGCTTGCCATATTAATGCTTGCCCGGCATTAGTTATTATGTCGCAGCATAGCCAATGCACTTTATTTTGTTGATCAATCACAATTATTATTATTATTATTCTCAGCTGATATGATAACAATAACAATATAACCAAGTTATAATCACTCTACTTGTCCAAGGAATAGTAGTGAATGATAAGTTGATAGATACAGTAATCACATGCCTTACACAAATATATACATAAGAGATACCGTAGGTACCTAGGTACCTTAGATTTAGAAGGGATCTCGATCTTGCAGCCCTAGAGTGGCTTGGAGTGTGGGGGACATTAAGCTAGATAGTAACCTTGGTGGGGTTGTGTAGCTGTGTGAGAGGCCCGAGGTCATCCCCCACAAAGTTCATTCAGCCCTGCCTTTCCCCAAAATTTGGCCTGGAACTGGGAAGCCAAAAAAAATGCTCATTGTCCTCTCTTTACTTCTCTCCATCAGTGGCTTTGTTGGCTTTATTAGAAGAAAGCTTCCATTCCTTCATACACTTTCCCTTCACCATTTCTCTTCATTCCCTATCCTTCCGCCTACACCCTTCTTTCTTTCCTTTCTTTCCGTTTAGGAACATCCCATAACCTACCTACCTTACCTTCCATGCTGGAAGCACACACTGCTCGCCACTCGCACGCACGCGCGTGACGAAACACACACGATTTCCCCAGAACGACCAGGCCCTGTTGAGCCCTTTTACTCTTGCCCTTCCCTTTCTCCCCCCCCGCCAAAAAAGTTCTCCTTCCGTACCGTCCCACCTGTCGAGAACCGACGACTAAGAAACCCTACCTACCTACCTACCTCGCCTTGGTTTTAACCGCCATGGCGTCTTCAACAAATCCCTCCTTCTCCTCCTCAGCGCCCTTACCCTCCCCGCCTCCCGGCAGCAGCAGCAGCAGCCAACCGTGCCAATACGTCCCCTCCTACCCGCAACGCCGCCACCGGACCTCCACCTCCCTGCCGCAGACGCAGGCACCACCCTCCTCCTCCTCCTCCCAACCGCAACAGCCGCAATCGCAGCCACAGGCCCAGCAGCAGTACGGCGGGCACGACCCCGGCCAGGGCAAGGGCAAGGATTTCTGCCTTGTGGCGGAGGCGGCGAAGAGGGCGCAGATGGCGTGTCTGATGCGGGATCTGGGGGAGGTGTCGTTGTGAGGGGTTTCACATGTGGGGAGTGTGCTGTGTGGTTTTGGTTTTGGATTTGGATTTGGCGGGGGAAAAGGAAGAGCATGCATGCATGCATCATCCGATGTCGGAGTTCCTCGCATGCGACCCACCGTGCTTGACTTCTACCGGCGGAGGCCTGCGGAAGGATTTCAAAGTCAAGGCCAATCAAAACAGCGCCAATGGATAGAGAATTGGGAACAATTAGAGCGTGTCTGCAAAACCAAGTGGAAAGTCGAAGTTGCCTTGAAAGAAGCTGTTTCTGGTGTTTATTACGGAGTACGGACGGGAAGGGAAGGGAAGGGAAGGGAAATGCTTTTGTGCCACTATTCTGTAAATTCCTGGGACCCTCGGCGTTTACAAATGGGGTTTGGAGTCGGGGGGGAAATGAATGCATTGGTTATATACCAGGGGTGGACAATTCTTCTGTTTTCAGCGTTTGACAGAACGGCATTGCATTTTTTCTTGCGCAAGAGTGGGTTCACCACCCCGTTTTCGGTTCTGTATATAGACCGTTTCTCCTTCTCGCTATGCATACGGTAAAAAGAAATATTCGGTATCCGTTCTCTCTGGAAACTTGACTTCCCATGCGATTTTCAGAGGAGATGTGGTGGATGACTTCAAGAATGGGCATCTGTGGGCTCACAAAGAAGTGCCCGAGACCTTCCGGGATGGGAAAATTGGCCTGACCTGCCCACAATTTGCCCACTCCGTCGCCAAGGTCGACGGCGCCCACTTACTACTGCTCCTCAATACTTAGCTAGGTCCCGTTCGGACCCGCACCGTCGTCGTCATTATTGCTTCCCAGCAAGCTCTCATGAGCCCGAAGTCGAACAGGGCCTTCTACTCAGCGATCAGTCCTCGACTCAACAAGGCTCGCAGGACGTGTAAGTGATTTTGGGGGTTTCCCTCCGGATCTTGCTTGGGTTTGGGGGGCGATCGGAACTCCACCCCAGTCTGCTCAACTTCACCTGGCGGTCGGGAGATCCATCTTTCTTTCAATCAGCGCAACCGCGTCATTTGGCATTTCCTTCGTCGTCCACAACGGGCATCTGCGCCCTGGCCCTCTCCACTACATCCACCCAGATCCCAGGCCTGCGTCTGCTACCCGCACCCATGGTCTCTGCGTGCGCCCCCCACCCCAGCAGCCCCTCCTCATCCGCCCATTCCGCCATCCCCATCAACCCCACCGGGATGCCCCCTTCGTCCACCTCTTCCCCGGCGGCTTTGTCCCCTTCGGCCCCCACGAAGCCCGCCGGCACCGACAGGGCGGGAAGGCCCAGGAAGTTCGCCATCCACGCGTACTCCATGGTCGATTGCGTCGTGTCCCCGTCGCTGATGCCGCCCTTCAAATCCACCGTGGGTCGTCCGATGCGCCATCCCGCGCAGGGCGTCGTGGGCGTCACGATGACCATCCCCGGGTGCTGTTCCCAGAGGCGGGACAGATGTTGCATCAGGAGCTGCCGCAGCTTCTGGGCCAGGATGTAGTCCGTCGACGGCGTGACGGTCCCGAGGGCGACGAGGATTTTGTTCGCCGGGGTGAGGTTGTGGGTTGAGGGGAGTAAGGTGGCGGCGTCGGAGAGGACGGTCATGGCGTGGGCGCTTTGACCTTCGGGGAGGAAAGGTATTTCAACGGGGACGAGGGTATAGTTGTAGGTGGAGACAAGGCGGTCGAGAAGGGAACGACAGAGGCGCTGAATGGCGGGAGTGGAGCGGGCGAACCAGGTTTCGGGGATGCCGAGGATTCTGCCGTTGCTGCTTTCGGTCGGAGATGGTGGCGGAAACGGAAGGGCGTGAAGGAGCGGAAACTGTGAGGAGGTGGGACATGCGGCATCAGGGGCACCAACGATGCGGTAAAAAGCGGTCAGGGAGATGATGTCGGCGGCGAGAACCGCGTTGACACCGCACGTGCTGGCGTGATTCACGCCCGGTCGGTGAGAGAGTCGACCGTGTGAAGGCTTTAGACCGTACGCGGAACAGAAGGCGGCGGGAATGCGAATGCTGCCGCCGCCATCACCGCCTAGCGCGATGGGGATCAAACCGGTGCTGACGGCGTAGGCGCACCCGCTTGAGGAGCCACCCGTGTAATACCGGGAATTGAAAGGGTTTGGAGGCGTGCCGTAAATGTGGTTGTTGCCCGAGGTGTCTAACAACGTGGTTGGCGAGATTTAGATTTACGGAAGGAGGTTCCTTGTCTTTGAAAAAAGGAAAAGGAAAAAAGGTAAGATACAAGTATTAAGGGAGATAATTGCGAATGCTCTTCAAGTGATGAAAGCGAATACTTACCCAACCCAAACTCGTTCATCGAGAGTTTCCCAAGATTGATGGCACCAGCTTCTTCCAACTTGCGGACACACCAACTGGTCATCGACTGGCCTTGAGCAGCCTCCGGGGTGTAGTCATTCTTCGAACCCAGACAGGTGCGGTAGCCATCCACATCGTACTCATCTTTGATAGCCGTGGGAATACCATCTAAAATGCCGATTGGCCGCTTGTTCCTGAAACGCAATGTCGAGGCTTGAGCAGCGGCTAGAATGAGATCCACTCGACTGTCCCACCATGCGATCGAGTGTTCGCCCGGAGGAGATATGTCCCGGCGGACCAAGAGGAGTATGGCTTTCGCGACGGCCGTTGGTGTCAACTCGCCGGAGAGGTAAAGGGCATGGTAGTCGGCGACGGAGTAATACGTCTTTTTCGACAGATTCTCCAATATGGAAGTGATTGAACCGGACCGAGGGACGTTTTCAGCATCGACAGGAGCTGAAAAGTCAGCAATGGGAATGACGGTTGGATCGTATCGAGGCTCGTAGTCGTCCAGATGCCTACGAATCCTGCGCAGGTCTCCGAACCCGGAATTACGCCAGATGAATACCCGAATGAAGTTCAGCCACTCCAGCCTGGGGGACGCATGAGTTGGGGAAATGTCGGATACGTCATTCTGGCAGGGGGGTAAACGAACAGGAAAGCAGCGACTACCAGAGTCAAGCCTCTCAATGCAGGGTTACTCTTCCTTTCATGTTGGTAGCGTACGTCGGGTCTAAGCAAATTCAGCCAATTAACTTAGCATTGGGGTGGAATTCGGTTTGATGGTGGATATCCTTACCCGCGCCTGGCCTCTGGATAGTCGTAGTAGCTCAGTCGTGGTGCTATCTCTTGGGTGCTCATTGTGAGATTGGAATCGGATCCACGAGAAACACGGAAACAATGTTCAAGGATTGGAAACTAGACAGAAGGGACGCCTCATTTTCATCACTGATGTACAGAAGTCGATGCTCTCAGCAATATAAGTTGAAAATGTAAGGTGTGCAAGGTAAGATCTTACCGTACCTTAGGCTCCAGTATTCGGGACACTCGGAACGCGTTCAACCCTATCTACAATTACGAGTAATATAGAGTAAGGTAGGTAAGGAAGGCTCAGGCCAGAAGCATTTTCGAAGCAACTCTAGAGCAGTGTCTGGGCGGCACCTTCCTGAACATTATTGTTGGAAATAGTGGGCGAACAGCCCTACTACACTAGTGGCTTGGCATGGCACACACTTGATGTAGCAAATCCTCCATGTACATAGATCCTTAGTCCACTCAATACCACATTATTCAACAATTATATTCAGCAATTCTATGCAGAACGACTTCACACGCGAGAGTGGCGTTGAGTCTATCTGCGATTGGCTGCTAATTTTACTCTACCAACATTTCTACATGAACAATTTCATACGGGTATGTTCTTAGGTTGTTCTGGGAGATTCGTAGGATCATATATACCACAGATTGGTGTATGCTAATGAAGTGAGCTGCTCTCGTGCCATCCAGTGCGTCCGAGGGTCCAGATATCCAGATTCAGAAGCTTAACTCAAGCGGGATTAGCAGCGGCAGCTAAAAGAAGCTTACTTTAGATCTTCGTCGACATGAACAACCGCATTTGCCGAAATCTATCTTTCCTCGTCTCTTCCATGAGACATGTTGTAATCAGCGTGTCGTGCGCTCGACAACATGGCTTTGCTAACTAATCACCCTGTCGAAGGAGTGTTCCCAAATCATGACTCTGCATCTCTTCGTTGAGGCTTTGAGGACATGAATGACCGAATTGCCCAGACTCCGCGTCTCCTCACGTCTCTTTACGGCTTCGAGGGCTTGAACGACCGCACTATGAATATTTTGGAGTCCTGCTTTTCTGGATTATCATGGTGTGATATTTAGCAATTCAAGAGCTCAACTTCCAAAATTTCGTTGAGACACTTCTGCAAGCCTTTCTCTCTGCATTCAAACATTGCCTTTACTAAGACCACGTTCACCTCCCTTCAAGTAACCAGATAAAGACTCCAAGACTTCCTTTCTCATAATCCGTATGGTTTTGTGGCTTTGTCGACGGCAAATTTGATCGCAATTTTTGGGGTTCTCGTCGGTGTCCTCGTTGGTCTTCCTTCAGCCATCCTGGCCATTTGGACCATCTTGAAGCGCAACGATAATCATTGCTTTTCCCGAGGCTCTACAGATCGCGCTGCTTCCGATCAAGTATTGCAAGCGCTTTATTGATGCTGACGCTAATGAAGGCAATTCTCCACCACCATCGGCCGCTGAGGAAGCCCCTCATGCCGATACTGTCCTCTGGAACTGCAGGTACGAATCTGTCTCTGAGACCATCATACTAATATCCATGTTCTCACACTTGCTACAACTCGCTATTACTACCGGATTCTGGTTGAAATGTGATCCTGATGTGGCTGTGCGCTGTCATGGTGACAAGCACTTGGTGATGTGTTGACAGGAGGATGCTGCGGTCTCTGTGTTTTCTATAGGAACGCTATCAACGCAAGGCTAAGATCAGATGACGATGGCCGTAAGAGCTACGCCTCCGGAGCCCCCAACGCACAGCACGTAGCACATGCAGCCCGTTACAGCCGAACCCGACACCCCGAAGCAACTGTCAAAGTGATAGAAAGATTCTCCCTCCAAGGCTCCTCATCAGCCGGCTCCACTTTCTCGAAACACTGCAGCATCCGAATCAGAATGTACTCAGCTTCGGCAAGTGCGAAATCCTCTGCTCGCGACACGCAGTTTTGATCAGCTTCCAGTCCATCCTACTGTCAAGCACTATAAGGAGATGGGGAAAAGAAGAAGAAAGACTCACGACCGATGCATAACCTAGGCCCACCTCCAAACGGGACATATGCCCATCCCCCTCGCCGTGCGTTGGTCTCCCACCGTTCAGGCTTGAATTCCTCAGCATCATCACCCCACACGTCTCGCCGTCGGTGCATTGCGTAGATATTTATGAAAGCATTTGTGCCGCGCCGGATAATCAGTGGTGAGGTTTGGTCGGGACCGCCACCACGGGGAAGGATTGTGTCGGCGTTGGCCCAGCGCTGGTTTATTGGGACGACGGGGTGGAGGCGAAGCGCTATCGCAAACAATGGTCAGATGAGGAGCGGGAAGACCACTTCGTTGAAGGAAATTTTACATTCTTGCAAACATTGACGCGCAAATTTGGCGATTTTCATGCTCTCCTGCGTCAGCGGTCCTGGACCTAACGATTTCGCTTCTTCTCTCAATTTCTGCCAGATATCTGGGCGGCGTGCAAGAGTGTGGAACAGTTGACTCAAGAGACTAGAGGTCGTGTCGCGTCCACCTAACAATGCGCTCAGCAGCTGGTCGCGAAGAACTTTTGGATCTTGTGTTCGTTGTGCAAGGTTTTCCAGAAATATGCAGTGCTTTCGGTCCTGATTCGGGTCCTTCTGTGAGTCTTTCTGTACCTCCAGGGGCGGCCCTTGCTCGACAATTCGCCGTACCCATTGATCAACTGTCTGGTGTAATAGTCGCCTTGACCGGCGGTCTTCCCGGTCAGGCAAAAGAGTACCAATCCACCCGAGCGCGATTTTCCGCCAAACGACCTTTTGAGAATACTCGCAAGCGTGGGAGAAGGTCATGAGCCCTCTTTCGTCGCTTTCGGATTGCTTCAGGGTATCTGTTGAGGATCCGAATAGCATGTCGGTAATAATATCCATACTCAATCGTTTGAACAGCTCCTGAAGGTCCACTGGAACGCCATTCTCTGCCGGTAGCGCTTTCGAAAAGGCCTGGAAATGGCGCTCAAACATCTCAGCATCACAGATTCGACTTTTGGCAAAACTGGGCCGGAGCAGAGCGCGAGCTTCCGACCACTTTGCGCCGTCGGCAGCGAAAATTCCATCCCCGAGTAAGGGTCCATAGCCATAACGTCTACTTGGTCCATGGTCAAAGACTTCAAATGAGGAAGCTAGGATGGTTTTAACATTCTCCGGCTCTGATGTTACGAAGCCGTGGTTTCCCAGGATCCAGAACGTGAATGTGTGGCCAAAGTTGTGGGAGAAATCCTGCCAGAGTTGTAAGACAGTACGAGATTGGTAGGCACGTACGACACGGGAGACGAGACCGATTCCTGAGTACGGATCATTATGCCTGTATTTGTTTCCAGGGAGGCATCCATTGCTGGTGGCCAATTGGCGGAGTTGAAGCTGTCTTTTCCCCGTTACGAACAACGTTGCGACCAGGAGCGATGAGCAAACGAATGTGATCCAGTATATGGAATGGTCGAGCTCGCTTGGCCACGCGGTCAAGGCAGTCTTGTCTAACATAAGGAAATTTTGATATGTTCACGTCAGAACGATTGGTATAGATTTGTAAAAAGTAAGTGGGCATGAATGAGTCTTTTTCCCCCACGACAACATTACTAGCAGAGGGAAAAGAAAGCGCGAGTACTGTAAGTCTCCCACCTTTCATTTTGGTATCTCGTTGCCTCTAATTGGCTTAATAAAATTAGGCAATTCCAGGCCTCGAACCCGATACGATTAAATACCACCAGCGAACAAAAGGTAAAGGAAGGCGTCCAGAATGTCTGGCAAGGGTTTGGATTCTCTAAGGTCATTTAGACCAGGAGGATAAGTAGCGTTCCTCATGGATTGTCGATATCCTGGCAAGAAAGGTTGGTGGCAAGATGGTATGATCAGCTCCACACACACTTGTTTTAACATTATGGCTGATGGCATGTTATAAGCTATCGGAGATACTCGATGAAAGGCTTCAAGACTTTTCATCCCAGTATAGGCTTCTAATAGCCAGAACGGCTTGACTAGACCTACCTTAACAGACCATTTTGGAAAGTATCACTCTTCAGACGTCATAAGCTACCTTGATGGAGATACTCGATCGAAGCTTTCTGATGATTTGATCTTATACACCATCTTTAACATTTTTACTAGTCATTTTTACTAGTTACACGTTATAAGCTAGTGGAGATACTCGATGTGCCTAAAGTAGGTAAGGTAGCACGGGCCTCGGGCCGCGGCAAGAGTCTCGGCCCGAGTACTCGTACCCTACCAAGGTACTCTACCTTACAACCTCGGCTTCTAGGAGTGACCTACCATACCTTAGGTATCTCAAGAAGTATTCCATCGAAGCTTTTCCCTACTCTATCATCCAAAGTATCTATCGTTCCAAATCGCCAATGTATAAAGCATGCATGCCATCTTGTGACTTTGTAACCGGATATTAACAAAAGTAAGGCACCTTAGGTCGAAGAGTATCTTACTAAAATCATTAATCAATCAAATCACTTTACCTCAAACATAGTGATACTCTTTGTTAGCTCAACTATCACATCTTCAAACCTCATGCCAACTCAACTAAATTACCACATTCCCCATCTGTCCCAGTTCAAGTACACCAAAGATTTCATACCACTATCATCCAATCATCACTCCAGATGTCTCTTTCCTTGACCCCCTCTACTTTCGTCTCATGCGGCGACGCTACCGTAATGATCACCAGGATATCATCTAGTCCTTCTGCCTCCTTGGGCACCCAGTTTCACGCATTCAAACTCAAGAGTAGGTGGAAGAACAGACCTCAAGTTGCGGCATGGCATTTCCAAGCCAACAATACTTTCAAGACCAATGCGTGTTCCTGACTGGAGCCACTGGCTTTCTGGGCTCTGTGTTGTCATACAAGCTTCTGGGTAGCTTAGAGTGCAAACGATTAATACTACTGGTGAGAGGTGGAGAAAAGTGAGGAGTCTTCGGTATCCGATACGCGCAATATCAAAACCTAACCACAAAACCATAGACGTTTTCGAGAGTTCTCAAAGACCTTGCTACCAGCCCACAAATATGAAACCGTCTGGGAGAAAGACAAAATCACGGTCTTCGATGGCGACATCGAACAGCCGGGGCTGGGTCTGTCGGAGGACGAGCTGTCGGAGATCAAGTCCACTGCGACAATCTACATCCACGCCGCCTCCTCCATCAACCTCCAACGTTCTCTGGCCTCGATTACCAGATCAGTACTCTCACCCACCCTCACCATAGCAGACGTCGCCCTCTCCTCCCCGCAAACCCGCCAGTTCGTCTACATCTCAACCGCCTACGCAAACTCCCACCTGCACAACCTCCACGCCGGCATCGACACCCACGTCTCCGAGCTCATCTACCCGCTCCGCCCCAGCGCCCTCGACAGCACACATCTCGAACACGCGGACCTCCTCATCGCCTCCACCACCCCCGAGTTCAGCTCGCAAAACTTCCCCTTCCCCTACGCCTACGCCAAACACCTGACCGAGCGCCTTCTCCTGCAACGCTTCGACGCCCAGAACAAAGCTCCCTCACTGCTGATCCTGCGGCCCTCGGTCTTCGGCCCTGCGTTGTACGAACCGTTCCCTTACTACGAGACCCCCGGCTCGGCTCCAGCGACCGGCTTCATCGCCGGGGCGATCACGACGCTGAGTCTGCGTATGGATTTTGCGTCGAGGTTCCCGTACCCGTACCGGCAGAGCAACCTGGACGAGATGCCGGTCGATCTCGTCGCCAACAGGCTTCTGATGCACCTATCCCGGCGGACCTCGGGACTCGTGCACGCGGTGGCCGGCGCGGACGGGAGGCGTAGCTTCGCCAGCCTTTGGGAGAAGGCCATGTCCGAGCGACGGCTACCCTGGTGCCCGAGGGTGGTGTGGCGCGGCGATGTGGATTGGAGGGACAAGCGGGTGCTGTGTCCGATCGCGAGGGCGTTTGTGGTCATCGGGACGAGCTTCGCTTTTGCGAGCGAGAGGACGGAGGAGCTGTGGGCGTTGGGGGTGGAGGAGGGGGGTTTGACGGAGGGGGAGAAGGAATGTTTCCCGTGCTGGTTGGGGGATGGGGAGTTGCTGGGGGAGGTGGAGAGGAGGAGGGGCAGCGTGAGGATGCATTTGGGTCGGTATTTCGGGAAGAGGAGGTGGAGGAGGGTTTATGTTGATTTGTTTCTGAGGGCTCTTGTGAGACAGGGCTGAGGGGTGGGACTAGATTAATTATCTTGTTTTATCATGGGAGGCGTATTTTGGTCGTACAAGTTGTACTTGTTAGGATGATTTCAGATCTGAGGTCTAGGAATTAACGTCATGTAAAGGCGAAACATGATGTAAAAAGTCGCCTTCAACGCATTCTCACACTCCAGAACGAGGCAGAGACCATTCATTCATCCCCCTCACGCGGCCCCAGAAAGCCGCTTGCTTTTGAAACATCCAAGCCACCCTTCAAACACCAGCAGCTCCCCCGCAAACAACGCCGCCACCACCAGCCAAAACGCCTGGGAATGCCTCTCCATATGCCGCTCCCACACCTCCCTCTTCGGGTACGCCACGCCCTGGTCCCCCTCCCCCTCCCTCCCCCTCCTCTCGAGCAACTGCTCCCGCTCCACAAACGGCGGAGGCGCAATCGCGTACCGGACCGGCGTCCACGCATTCTTCACCACGACCAGCCAGAGCAGGAACAGCGGCGGCCAGGCGAACCTCACCACGAGGCCCTCCAGCAACCGTCGTCCCACCCGATCCTCGCCATCGCGGAGCGCCCGCTTCACGGAAACGCCGGCGCCGGCGAGACAGGCCCACAGCACAACGACATACATCCACCCGCCACACTCCCACAGCACAATCCTGACCAGACCCCTCCCTTTCCTCCTCGCGTCCCGTTCGGCCTTGCCGAGCGCCGCGTCGATGCCCGTCGGCGTGAAGCGCGGCACGGCCCGTCCTAACAGCTTCGGCGCGAGAAAGCACCGCAGCGTGATGGCGAGCCGGTACGGGGCGGTGTAGAGCGCCGACACGGGGGCCAGGAGCGACATGCGCCACCCGACCAGCGAGCAGAGGAGCGCCTGGTACGCGCTCTGGGCCACGAAATCGAGCACCGCCAGACGGAACAGGACGGGCAGGTGCGATGATGGGGTCGGGGGCGGGAGCAGCGGACGCCCGGAGAGGATCAGCAAGGGGAGCACGAACATGGTCGCCGTCCAGACGAACGACGCCGACCCGTCGATGGCGCCCCACAGCGCACCCCCGAGCCGTACGGCAACGGGCAAGTCCCGCGCCCGCGCCGACGCCAGGTGCCGCGCGACGGACAGGATGCCCGCGGCCCAGCGCTGCCTCTGCCGGACCCAGTCCGCGAACGTGGACGCCGCGAGCCCCCACTGCAGGCACCCGGGCACGTAGACCGTCCGCCACCCGGCGGCCGCCAGCGCGAGCGACGTCAGCACGTCCTCCTGCAGCGAGTCCTCGGGGAAGCCGCCGCCGCCGACGGCCTCGAGGGCGGCGCGGCGGACGACGAAGCCCGAGCCCGTGCAGAAGGACCCGTCGCGCGTGTCCTGCAGGTGCGTGAGGGATTCGATGGTGCTGATGTCGTGGCCCATGCCGAGGGGGTCGCCGGGGGGGATGTTGTAGAGGCGCTGGAAGGGGCAGGCGAGGCCGGCGCGGGGGTCGGAGAGGAGGTGGGGTAGCACGGTGGGGAGCCAGTCCCGCGCGGGGATCATGTCGACATCGAGGACGGCGAAGAAGTCGGCGGGACCGCTGGGAAGGGCGCGCGCGAAGCGGGTGCCGAAGTTCAGGTTAGCGGCTTTGGAGTGTGTGTGCACCGGGACGTCGCGGCTGGCGTAGTGGATGTTAGGGAGGTCGTTTGAGTGGTGCGTCGAGATAGCGGCGGCCAGGTCGTCGGAGCCGCTGTCGTCGAGGACGATGACTCGGAAGAGGGAGCGCGGGTAGTCTTGGGCGCAGGCTGCTCGGGCGGTGTTGATAACGACCCCTAGTCCTTCGCCGCAGTAGGTGACGAAGACGTCGATACGCGGGAGTTTGGTGCCATCGGGGACCGTGGGGCGGAGTCGGGCGCCTTCGGCGGTATGGGTGGTGGACCATACCGACAGCTGGGTGAACAATCGGGGTACTGGCACGGGTTACGTCAGCCAATATACTCTTATCGAGCAAACCTAAAAGTGCCGGAGGGAATGCTTCCTGACATGCACTCGCTATCTCGATCAGAACAGCAGCCAAGATGACTGGATCGGCCGTCCGGGCGGACAAGACGCCCCATGCGCGAACGAAGAGGTACGTGAGACTGAGGACCATAGATACCACAGCAGCTCGTGGCAGCCACTGTAGGCTGCGGTTTTTCGTCCCTCGCAGAGGACTGGTCTGGCCATTCGATTTGCTCACAGCTGTGGCCGCCATGTTTGAAGTAAAGTGTTGAAGGCCTGAATCGTGCGTGCTTCGGGTGAATGTAGATTCGGATCCCTGGCTTCGAAAGAAGGGGGAAGCCGCGTTGCCCCATCACAGAGACTTGGAGAGGAATGGTTTTTTGGAATAACATTCGGGGTTGCGCTTTGACAGCGTCTAGACTCTGCCATCACGGAGCTATGGGGTTCATCGAGCTAGATTGAATGGGTTGCGTCGGTATCCATCTGATATTGTGGAAGAGAAGCACTACGGCGTCTCCACAAAAGAGTAGGACTCCGGGCTAGTAGATCTGATCCAGGGTATTATGCAGGGCAATATATGCGTTAAACCGACTCGTCATGTTGCTTGGAAGGCTGCAGATCCTTCGTTGAGGATTTGGGGTTCTCCTTCCTCTTGATTCGATCTGGTCTCTCTCTAAGAGCTAGTGGGTTGGGCCGCTCAGAGCACTCGGTCTCTTTGTCCCGTCTCAGCCACCCTGTACATAGCTTGAGAGTGTTGGTGAGAAACAAATTTTCGGTCCATGTCGACTAGACATGGGAGTCTTCCAGGGCTGTGGCATGGGAATATGCCTGTCGGGACCTCTGTTTGCACGCTAGCCTGAAACTTCAGGCATGAGAGAATGAACCAGGTGTTGGAGCCAGATCAGGTGTCTGTTGATTATCCTAGCTAGCCACACTGATTGCCGTTTTTGGGCGAAGACGTCCGATGTGGGTCTAGCGAAACTAGGAGGATCTAGTCTGGACTATATATTGCCTTTTCTAGTAAAGAACGCTTAGCGATGCTAGGTTCAGTCCAGTTTGAATAGTGGCAACGTTATCTATAAAGGCAGTCTTTGCGCGAAGACGTCCGCTGTATGCCTGCAGACCCTAGATCGATCTAGTCGAGAGTGTAATAATACTCTATATCTGCTGTCCTTGAGCGAAGAAGCAATGAAGAAAAAAGGTGTTCCGAAAAAAGGTTTTCCGACAAAGTAATATTCAGGCAATCAGTATGGAGAAAGCCTCTCAAGAAAGCAAGACGCGGTCAAGGCCCATGAAAGTGCTGTTGATGGGGTTTGGAAGGACAGGCACCACATGTTCGCCTCTTCAGCCCTTGAACACATTCACAGAATCTCTTTCCTAATGACTAAATCGCATAGCTCTCACAGCAGCGCTCACAGAGTACGGTTTCGCACCTTACGACTTTCCTGATCGCTATTACGGGGGGCACATGCCGCAATGGACCGCGGCGATGATGGCAAAATTCTATGGCGTAGGCAAGCCTATTGGGAAAGAGGAGCTAGATCGTCTCACAGGAGATTATGACGTTGTCTCCCTCGTCCCGTCTCTGACGAGCCTTGACGCTGATACTTTGGCAGTGTGTTCTCGACACACCGTGTTGTTTCTTCGCAGAGGAGTTCTGCGCCGCCTATCCCGACGCCAAAGTGATTGCAAATTATCGAGACTTCGACAGCTGGTTCCGATCAATGACAAAAACGGTATTTGCGGTGATTCAATGGCCTTCTTGGCAGGTGCTTCGGTATACTGATCCCTATGTTGCCCGACCTTGGTTCAAGCATGTCGAGTTGACTATGAAAATCTTCTGCGACAACGACTATGAGGATCGTGATAAGTGCAAGAGACGCTTCGAGGAGCATTATGAGAATTTGAGGAACATCGTTCCTAAGGAGCGGTTGCTGGAGTATCATATTCAAGACGGCTGGGATCCCCTTGTCGAATCCCTGGGCTTGAAAGACAGGAGTGGTAGTATATCTTCATCAAATGTGCCGGAAGACTTCATATTGTATCACGCCGTGGGATGGAAGTCGAGCGTAGTACGCAGCGTGAAGAATGTAGCCAAGGTAATGGTGGGATTGGTTGCTGCTGTGGACGTTGTATTGTATTTCAGGGCTTAGAAGCCGTAAGTTGGCTCGTCTAAAGAATGCCTGTATGGCCACAATCGCACGCCAAGGCAATCTCATCGTATGAACAAGGCCAGAAGTCTCCAAAACGAATTCGGCAGGCTTGCGATGAATATAAGTCTGTGATTGGCTGTAGTGTTTTTGAACTGCTAAGATCTTGAACCCTCTGATACGCTCGACAGGTCTGACGCGAAAGATCTCCGGTCCACGAAGTTCTCCGAAGGTGCACACCTCCTTCTGGAAAACCTAGATTCAATAACATTAACGAAGCGTGATACGAGCTAAGTGTGTGGCATGATTGCACGGCTCAAGACTTGGTTTAGTGTGAAACTCTCCTGCAAATGCTTTTATGCCTCAGCCATCTCCTGCTTCCATTTCCGAGCAGCTACCGTTCTTCATTCTCGATTTCTCACCAAAAGCGCATAGAAATTTCAACAGAGCTTTGATCTTATTTCTCACCGGATTTTGAACTTGCAGTATGCATAGATACGAAAACCTAGTGCAACCCAAGCTCGATGCCCTGGGCCTTTCATGGGCAGTCGACGTGGAAGATGTCTATCCTGTGGTGTTACCAGCAATGAAAACCTTCGTGAAAGGAATGCCCAGCCCTCAAAGGAGGGTATACTCTTCCTCGACCTCGGATCCAAACAGGCTGTACGAAGCTCTAGTATCATCACTCAAGGCATGGTCAATCCACCGAACCATAGCAGTAGAATCCGAAGATGGGACAGCACTGCTTGTTGTATTACGCTTTAGCAAGAAATACTTGGACCAAGCGATCACCTCAATTGCGGAAGTAGAGGACTACCAGACTCTGATTGATGAGCCAATGCCTGGCAATCATGCAAAAGGGCAATTACCCAGAGGACTGATGTTTCGAGCAGTCGTTGCCAAAGTAGCAAAGCACAACACGACCGCAGCGCTCGTAATGGTTAATCATGCCATTATGGACGGTAACTCATTCATACTGTGGCAGAAAGACGTGGCAGCTCATCTTTCCCTGGATTCAATTGCACCGAAGGTATCGCACAGACTCTTTTCGGACATATATCAACAGTACAGCACATCCTCTTCGGCTCATGATACGGTCGACTTCCATCTCCGACGCTTGCGCGGCATTGGCGCTTTGGGCAATGCATCGTGGCCTCCCAGTGACAGGCTACGATCCGCCACTAACCGATTCGAGCGTACGCAGTCACCGACCGACAATAATGTCATAGGGAAAAGTCAGCAGAGTGAGGCGACCAAAGGCTCCCCAGAGAGCATCCTTCAATGCATCGAAACAAGACGGTACGCATCGCTCCCAAGACTTCGGAGCGAGCATGGTGTGAGCGCGTCAACCTTAGCAAAAGCAGCAGTCGCAATCTTCAATTGTTTGCAAACGAATCAAAATTGCGCTCTCATGTCGCTTCTCTTGTCTGGAAGAGCTTGGCCGTTCTTGCACGAATCGCTCGCTAGGCTCCTGCCAAGCCCAAAGGATATTGCTGGTCCCACGCTTTCTATGGCTGTGGACGTCGTGAACGTGGACTGGAGCGAGAGCGTAATCGATATGCTAAAGCGCTTGGAGCAGGACCAGCTTCAAATCAGCCGCCACCATCATGTTCCTATCGCGGACTTGGTTGCAGGAATGAGTCCCCAGGACTATGCCGGGTGGCAGGCTACATTCAGGCAATTCTTCAACTGGCTTCCTTTCGGCAGCCACGTTCATGCGCCGGATGCTCAGCTGAGCAGTACGACAAATTTTGATCCTGCTCTGAAGCTGATCTCAGCTGAGGCATACAGGGTGGATGAACCTATGGAAGGATGCACGTGGGAGCCTCGTCTTGTCGATCGCGACCGTATGCAATTCCGTCTGAGGATTAGCCCTCTGGGCTTTTCGCAGGCAGAAGCAGCTTCGATCGTATCCTCGGCGATGGATATGGTGGGATTTCTGTGCGAGCCGCGGAATTGGGCGAGGGAGGTTGGAGAGGTCAGGTCAACTGGTGTCTCGGGTACTGGCAGTCAACGACATGGAGGCGCAAAACTTTGACATAAGCTGTTTGCAGTTTGAGAGTCACCGAGACTTGTCATCATCGGGGGTTGAATGGCTCGACAAGATGGAACATTCGATCGGAGGTACTGTTGGGGAGGGATTCCACAAGTAATAGGCGCTGGTGGTTCTTTTTCAGACGCTCCGCAGCTGGTATACTTCATTGAGCAACCTTCAGCAATTCGACTTTCAATGATAGGTTAAGTCAGATCGTCAAGCTCCCCTTTTCCTCCTCCTGTCTCAGTCATCAGCTCTGTCTTCGTAGTAGAAAATTTGGCGACCACTGCTTCAACATGCTGCTAGTAGGTTTGTTGTAGATTCTACGCGAGGAAAGCTTGAACACCATACAGGCCGGGTGGTCTTACGCTAAAACCGGATGGTGTGATCTTCGTGTAGATCATTCTTAGCGAAGACCAGCCGAGGTTTATTGATTATTAATGTCTTTAGACTAATAACGTTTATCGATCTCATAAACTTAACGTTCTTTGTTATTTTTTCACGCAATTAAGCTCTTTATATTTTCAATGTATTTAAAATATAATATATTAATTGCGTTAAAATATTATCTATTTTCAAATATTTTCTGTCATGGTTCCAGGCCAGGCCTACCAGCCCAGCCCTACCGGCCTGACTAGTGGCCTTGGCGCACCATGATATCTCAGCACTCCACTGTACATAGACACCTCCATACATGATATTCTATTCATTCTATGACATTACACTCTACCAGTCCGGTACTACGTCTAGACCCTGACATTTTCAAACGTATTTAAAACGCGTTTTGAATATATTTCGCTTAACGACATATCGAAATTGTCTTCAACGTCTATGAAACGATTAATTCTTAACGATAATGAAGATTAATGAATTGATCAAGATGACTTCATTAGAATATGAGGTGATTTTGAATATTCTAATAATATATCTAAGATCGAATTTGAGGATATACGCATTGAGAAAGAAAGGATATGTGTGAAGATAAGTTTAATATATTTCAAACTTATTATAATTTTTATTCTAATGTATTAGACTTTAAAAGACTCGTAGAATACTTCGTTACTTTCTCGAATTTCGTAAACGTTAATTATAATAGATCTAAAGAATGAACTTTTTGCTGAAGAAGTTATTGATATAATAAATCTTTTTGATTATTCGAAAATATTAAGAACAGAAGTTATATATATTATTAATATCACGAAAATGAAAAGTTTAGAAGATATTAGTAAACGAATGCAATCTATAAGTAGATTTTAAATATATTATTAAAATATTTCTAATATATTAAAAATTTATATAGTTTCAATATTATTACAAAATTATCAATTCTTCAATATCTTCTCGTTCGGCTCTTTTCGATTACGTCGAACATAAACGAGTTCGTCTTTATTGTATAGAAGTTAAAGTATACGAATATATTCGAAACGATATTCTTTCTTTTTCGCATATATTAATTCGTATTGAGGATTAAGAGCGAATACGATCGTAGCGTCAAGCTTTAGAAGCTACGTATAAGATGAATTATAAAAAACGAGCTGCTTATGCGTAAGTAATTCATTATTAAAGTCTTTTAAACTTCTAGAAAGCAATTTCAGCAGGGTCACGTCTATAAAGATATAACTTAAGAATATCGATCGATATTGATGAAAGACAAACATTTAATTCGTCTCTAATATATTTTAAATAGTTTTCTAATAGATTATAGACGATTTTTGACGATCGTTAATTCTTTATTAACTGTGTAGTATTTAATCAAAATAATTTCAATCTTTATCTTAGAAAAAAACGTTGTTTAGATTCTAATAAGTTCGATCAAGATTATCTTCTTGAGCTTTTTCATCACGAATATCGCGATGTTAATAATTAGTGTTAAATTATTAAAAAAACAACGACAGCAAGAAAATCGTGTGATAAGGATATTGTTACGGACGTACCCTAGCTGTCAGGTACAAAGGGAGTGTTTATGGCTATGTGTCAGGCACATAGAGTATTTATTGGTCATTGACACATTCTCATTATCACATAGGCTAGCGGGGATTCTTCCTAGTATTTAAGCGCTCTTCTCCTGTGTACATATTCGCTCTTTATCTAGTTGTCTTATTCAATTTACCCCCATTAGACTTGACTCTGGGCACGGTTCTGACAGATATGTTTTTAACTTATTTTTAACTTATTTCTAATGTTTTATTAGATTAAGATCACGATCAAAAACAAGAACGATTACTCTCACTCTCGTGTGATTGTCAAGGAACGAGGCTAGGCTAGGACTACCACTTGGTATACTTGGTCTGGTAGGGTCAGGTCTATTTACAAGACGAAAGACGAAGAAGGAAAACAGGAAGTGGGCGACCAGCGCCCCTATATGAAAACAGATGACACGCTAGACTAGCTTATCGCATCTATCGCATAGATGCTCGCATCTAACTGTTGGAATGAGGTCCTAGCGACCCTTGGCTGACTGGGCTAGATCGGGGCTAGGGTAGGGCTGACTTCACACCGTGACATACGCTAGAAGTCTTCTGTCGTTTAAATCTCAAGTGAAAGAATTTGAAAGAGGATATTAGATTCTACAAATACACGATATTTCCTTCTATAACTTGTTTATAATAGATTATTAATTTGTTAAAAAATCTCAATATACGCGAAATCGTTATGAATTATGTGAAGACTCACAAATTTTATAACGAGGTATTTTGTCTTTGACTCTTTAATCAAACTTATTTCTAATATATTTTAGTTCTTATCAATTACTTCGTCTTCTATCGACAAGATATCGATCGACATTATTAGCGTAAACGACGATAAGTCTATATAAATATCGAATATTTGAAATCTTTTCGCGTGAATTAACGTATTTATAATATATTAGAGTACTTTATTCGTGTGATGTAAGTATCTAATAAAGAGTTAAGTATAGAAGAATTCTTAAGTTACGCTTTAAAGAATAACTTTAGATTAACGAAAACGTTAAAACTGTAAATATCGATTTTTTGATATTATATTCTTAATGTAATAAGAATATGTTACTAATATTTTTCTTTGTTATTATAGACATTCAAAAAGATCTCTTCGATAAGATCTAGTAATCTATTTCTAAAATGTTACTAATACGTTATTAAATTTTAGAAGCTCTCTAAAGTTTATGTAGATATATTGTTGACTTGAACTGTTATAATTGATACTAATAACTTTTCTTATAATAGTTAGTAGAGACGAAATCTACTGTAAGTTTAATGAATATATTTAGTAAATTACTAATATATTTATAATATATTAGAGCGTCTCGAAACTCGCTATAGTGATATAATTAGAAATTTTCTATTTATTATAAACGATTATATATAAACTAACACTATACTAGACGAAGTCGACTTTGTTACGGACGTACCCTAGGTGTCAGGCACATAGGGAGTGTTTATGGCTATGTGTCTAGCACCTAGAGTGTTTATTGGTTATTGACACATTCCCATTGACACATAGGCTAGCGGGGATTCTTCCTAGTATTTAAGCGCTCTTCTTCTGTACATATTTCCTCCTTATCTAGTTGTCTTATTCAATTTACCCCCATTAGACTTGACTCTGGGCACGGTTCTGACAAATTAAATCGATCGATATTGTTATTATTAGCAAATTCTAACTTATCTGACGAATTTAAAGTTTTTGATAATTCGAAAGATTCTAACTATATTCGAAACTACTTTATTATTATACGTAGCTTAGCGAGTTATGCTTCGATAAATTCTTAAGTCATAGTAGCGAATAGCTTAGATTTAATTAATAGATTATAAATAACTTCGTCAGCTACGCTAGCAGAGATATATTTAATAAATAACTTCGTAACGAAAGAAATAGATTTCGAGTGTGTAGAGATATTGTCTATAGAGAAAGACTTATAGCGTCTGAAGAAAAGTTAAACGACTAAGATAGTTCTAAGCTCTATAATAAGATCGTCGAAGACTTTGACAGAGCGTCGTAATAAAGTGAAATTCGTCTATCAGTGAGTCGAAAAAGAAGAGAATTTCTCGATAATGATTTTAATAACGATCGACTTTAAACAAGACTATATAGTGATAATGTAGAGAGCGATAATTGTCGTTGCTCGAGAAATCTCTTAAACTCTATTAATGACTTCGACGAATACTCGAAGCTGATAGATAATTCGTGTGAGATTATTCGATAATATGTGAATTAAAGATACGATAGTAGCAGAAGTATTAGTAACAGTGTTATTATTTGAAATAATTATCGTTATTATAAACTTTCGTCGATAACGTAAAGATTAATATAAAGTAGTAGACGTTCAGTGAAGAAGTCTTCGCTAATAGAATTAATATTAATGTTGATATTAATATTGATAAGTCGCTGAATCTTTTTATAAGTATAACATAATACTTATAAATAACTGAGATGTTATTATTATAATATTATAATCAGAGTGTGAAATAATAAAAGAATATATTATTCTATCTACAGAAAGCTATTTAGTAGAAAAGATCGAAGACACTAGTACAAGTAAGGTCTAGACTCTTTCGTGCTTTTTCAGATAGACAATAGTTCTTTACAAGAGACTTTCTGAAAGTCTTTGACAAGATTATATCAAATTTTCGAACGACGATGAAAGATAAATCTTAATCGATAGATAGTATATTTATAAAAGAATTATAATATATTAATTGCTAATAGATAATATAAAGAACTCTTCGAAAGATTAAAAAAATAACGTTTTTATAAAATCTTTAAAATTTTAAGACGACTAGAAAAATAAAATATATTAATATATATATATATAATAATCGAAGTCGGAGAGCGCGATTAATTAACTTAAAAGATATATTATTTACTACTTAGAGGCGAGAATCAGCAATGAGGGGAGACGTCGCAGTCGACGGCGAAAA
>NKYR01000137.1:219-98201 GCA_003184365.1 Evernia prunastri
CAAGAACGATTGATGTATGCATGCGAAATTATGAGTCTTGAGTCTTGAGTCTTGAGTCTTGACCACGTCAGGTAACCAGCTCGCGCAGGGCATGTGATGAGGCTTTTTTGAAACCCTTGTACTAGTACTATTCAAGCATTCCTGCTTTTCCCTGTATGATTGTGGATTGTATCAGCGGGAAGACCGAGATCAATCATCATTCATCACAATTACTACAACTCCGGGCGGGGCTTTCCCGCGATTAATAATATTAAGTTACGTATCAAATAAACAATTAAATAATAATATTAAATAATCATGTTCCGCGCCTCGTACGCAGCTGGCTTTTTTGGCTACTTTCCTACCCTACCACCGACCTCTTCTTCCCTAAAGGCATGGAGGGGAAAGATAGTTGCTTACTGATAAGGAGGGAGAGAGAGGGAGAGAGAGAGAGAGAGAGAGAGAGAGAGAGAGACAGAGACAGAGATGTGGCCGCGTGTATGCTATGGCTACAACTCGATGCGGGGCTTACCTATCTAGTATGGCAAATACGGTAATTCGGTGAAGAAAGCCAAAGAAAACCAAAGCAAACCAAAGCAAGCGGTGTGAGCCTCTGAGGCAGCGAATGTTGCGCTCGGACATGAAGCCATGTACGTAGAGTAATAAAAACAATAGGTAAGTAGGTATAACTAGAGTATGAAAAGACTGGGCAAGCAGTAGTACTCTAGTGAAGAACACGAGAAAATGAGAGAACAAGAAAACAAGAAAACAAGAAAAAGACTCGCATAATTTGTAATAGAGTAGGGAATCTTCTTTTAAGGTTGAAAGCGGTCCACTTAACATTAAGGTAAGGTAAGGTAAGGTAAGGTAAGGGTGAACATTGATTGCAGAATCTCAACGGCAAGCTGCAAGGCAACGGACCACGCGAAACTAATGTACCTAAGGTATCCCTCTACAGATACTTTGTCAATATACATAGTACATCGTACATACTACATACCGCATACGCGTCCCGCCCGACATGAGCGTGCACTTTCTCCAGCAAAATTATTGTGTCATTGTACAGTTACGAGGTCAACAAAAGTTGGCCAAGGAATCTAGAAGAATTCGTTTAACGGCACAGGCAACCATTTCCAAAACGCCCCAGCGCCCAGCTTTCCCTNCCCCCCCCCGGCTCCCCTTCTCCCCCACATGATCCCGTCAGTGCCATCACTGCATAAAACAAAAGGTAGATCTTCACCTACTTTACCATTTTGTGTGTCCATGACATGACAAACAATTGCGGTGAGCATTTGTTTCAACCTCCCAATCTTGTTGCTTTGATCAAAGGAAGTCTTTGCCGCATACGAATCACTATTCAACCACATGTGTCCACCGTCCCAATAATACCATATTAGCGTTAGACCTTCAACTCAACATGCAACGTTGTTGGTCAGATACCAAGGTCCGAAAGTACCTGAAATGATAATTATAATAATAATCATCATCATCATAATACTTATCTCCTCCAAATGTATTCAAAGCACACAAGTCGCTATACGTCGGATTTCCCCGAAAAGGTGAATCCCAAGTTTAGATGTTGTCGGCGGTGAAAGATAGAAATGATTAGATAAGCACCCTTCGTAGAGGAATGGCCAGATCAAGTCAATCTTTGCCACCATGTAGACTCAACCACAAAGAATGCTTGATCACCAACGCTGTTGCTTTGTACATGTTCTGTGAAACAGATCATGCTATTTAGGGGATTGCACAATCCATTGCATAACCGCTTCGATGGGCGGTGCTCCAAAGGCTGTTGGAAGCCACCCAGTGTCAAAGGGACTCCGCCCACAACACTGACGCGGAAAGCAACTTGCGATTAGATGCCGTGTCTGACGAGTCGAAAAAGGCACTGCCAGCTTAGAAAGGTGGCTCGTCAGACCAAACATAGCACCGTACACAAATCGTTCGGAGTTCAGAGTAGTCCACGCGAAGATACACACACTCTGCGAGGAGGGTACCTATAAGTGTGCCTGCCACTGTTGGACGTCTAGACCGGTGAGACTGGATCATTGCCATCTATCCATAGTTAATAGCACAACATGGCTAAGGACGTAGTGTTCATCGGGTCCCGAAACAACGAGAAAGCGAGTAAACGAACCACGCGAGCGGCAGGTAGATAATCAGATTGAGATCTAGATGCTTATTTCGGTCTTGAGATCTGAAACACATTTTCTTTCGTAGGCGGAGTAGGAGGCTGTATAAACCGAGTTCGGATGTGGATCGAATTTTGCAACGGGCTGGATCAATCCGGCTTGCTTGTCGGTTGCACCATAGGCACATGAATGACCTGTCCAGGAGCTGCAATTTCCGTATTTGCATGATCTGCAGCAGGAGGGGAGAGCATGTTTCCATTGTAGTGTCCACAAGTACTGAAAGGGCATTGCCAACACGGGCGGCTGGGACTTAGATGTCCGGGAATGGTGCATTACGCGGCACTTAAAAGTCGATTCCGCGATTTCTCGACTGGTTTTGCAGCATCGAACCCTCTTTCGCTTGGAGGTCATGATCGTGAGGTACCGTTAGTGGCTCTTGAGGAGGCTCTTATGCGATCATCGAGTGCTTCGTCTCAGCAGACGAGTCGACGCCGCTTGTGGCAGCATTATAATCTTAAAACGGTATAGTGACAAAATTAGCATTTCTATTCTTGCCAGCAGTGATAGGCAACCTCGAACAGGGTGGCAAGTTCTGTGGAAATCCCGTGTAATATGAGTGAATGAAAAGCCACGGCCGCAGCCGCAATCCTCAATCTTACAAACCCCGGTGTATCACTTTGAGGATTGAAAAAGCAAAAGCAGTACCTAAGCAGTACCAATTTGAGAAGGACCGGATCAAGGTGCGGTGTTGTGGTTGCGCAGCAGATATCATGCTCGACACGGTAGTGTCCCTTGGCTTTGCAGTGACATGCACAGCTGTCTCTTGAGCACGTAGTGAAGCAATCTCTGACACGCTGGGCTCATCATGCCTTTCAAATGATCTGCCATGGCATTAGCGAGTTCGAAGCGAATCGTTGGCTCTTTTCAGTCCTAAGGATGGAGCAGGGCCAAGAAGTGAGAGGCAAAGACGGTGACCATGTTCTGAACAAAAGCGTAAGATCGTAAGTCAGAGTTTAAGGTACCGTTCTTGGAGGGATATAGATGGAAGAAGGAGCGAACGTGGAAGATGCGAGGACTCAGAAGAGTGAGTACCTACTTTCGAGGGGCCTTACCCAGTTGCCTCCTTCGCGCCGGCGTCCTACCTTAGTCCCAAAGGCTAACAAGTTAGCGCTGGAACTAAGCTCAAAAAAGTCTAGATCGCTTCGCGGACTTTTGTTGTAGGACGCCTGCTCCAGAAACCCCGTTTTTATCCAAAACGAGCTTCGTGTCAACAAATTTTTGAATCAATCACAGATCCATCAATTCTCATCAAAACCACTTAGAAATATATACTACGACGCGTAGAATTATATAGCGAATTCGTTAGTAACAAAATCTAACTCCCTACGGCAATATCCCGCGTTGTATACCTTACTAAACTTCGAGGACAGTTGACACCAGACCTATTACGTTCCCTATCTAAATGACCTAACCAACGGGTTACCTCTTTCCGGCAACGGGTCTCGGCGCTAGATTTCCTATCTCTCAGCGTCCGAGACCCTCCAAACACGGCATTCAAATCGAATTATCAATGATAGAAAGGGGGGGAGCATGTTGATCAAAAGTCCTAAACATGCCAAGACTTTTCGGATCCGGACCCGGACCCGATAGCCAAACTTGGGCCATCTTCCGAATATTACTATAAATTTCAGTATTCTAACTAGGGCAGTCGATTTTCGCTGTAGGCTTGGCATATTTAGAATAGAATACAAGAAACAGGGGGTTTTTGGTGCAGACCCCCTGCGGGGACCGACTCACTATGCAGCTAAAAATTAAAGTCACGGTCTAAGCAGGGGGTCGAAAGCTAATGGAGACAATGAAACTGAAACATAAGGTACTTTAGCCTTCACCAATATCTTACCTAAAGTAGAGTAGTACCTTATTAGAGTAGTAGCTCACCGCAAAGCTGTGCACTAGCTACCCAGACGGCCTTTCCTGACTCCCCTGCACGTCAGGCTCCTACCACACCATCCCGATATACATCTCCATTTGCGGGCAAATGGCTCCTAACCGCTGAAGAATCATTATCATCATCACCATCATCACCATCATCTTTATCACCTATCTATTCCTTTCTTGTGAATGAGAAGAATATCCTGAATATCTTCCGAATCATCACCAATACTTTCTACTTTGCCCTCTGTCCCAACCCAACCGTCGGCTGGGTTGTAACAGTTCAGTAAGCGAGCATCAAAGTCGGGATCGCCTGCTTGAACGTTTCAACTGTTGAGAAAACGTTGACTTCGACCTCCACTTGACGGATATTGAAAAGGGGCCGAAGGTACAACTCATACCAAACGACAAAACCAGTCAAGAGAAGGGACACGTCCAAGTCGTGGAGCGCAAGCACAGCTACAGCCAAGTATCATCATTACATTGCGATTCATTGGACTGCGCCTTGTACGTACCCGAACCATCCCTATTGCTGAGGCGGTCTTATCCCGGTCGTGTGGGGCCCACATGCACTTTATGCTGACTCCTCTTCAGCTTGAAAACCTTGCGGTCCTGACGAAACTCCGGATCACCCGTTGAGACCAAAATTGGCTCCATGGTTTTCAACATGTGCTTTCCGAAGTCTGGAGGTAACGGCCTCGCCCGTTCAACGAGCGAAGAGAGGAAAAGAAACATGGAGATCGAGAAGATGATTCGGAAGGACAAGAAAACGCAAGCAAGACAGGTCAAAATCTTACTCCTCGGAGCTGGCGAGTCCGGAAAGTCAACCATTTTGAAGCAAATGCGCATTATATACTCCGAAGGTTTTCGTCTGGAGGAGCGAAAGGAAGTTCGACAAGTCATATTCTCAAACATGATAGTCGCATTCAAGATCATCGCAGAGGAAATGCGGGAACTTGGCTTGGAGTATGAGAACGACAAATCCCAGGTACGTCGATATTTGTAGTTTCCATGCATGTCTCTATGCTAATCCTGTATCAGGAGTACGAGCGTGTCATAGCGTCTGTTGCTGATATTGGTCCTGATGATACATTTCCAACACAATGCCAAATGGCTATGAAGGGCTTGTGGGAGGATGGGGCCGTTCAAAAATGTGTACGGCGTGGTAATGAGTATGCTCTACACGATAATATACAATAGTAAGTCAACGTTCCAATGCCCCGGTGCTTTAGGGCTGCTGACGATTTCTAGCTATTACTCCAACATAGATCGACTATTTGCTAGAGACTATCTTCCTAGTGATCAAGATGTCCTTCGTTCTCGCCTTCGCACAACTGGTATTACCGAGACGCTCTTTGAACTGGGACAGCTCAACTATCACATGTTTGATGTTGGAGGCCAGCGATCGGAGCGAAAGAAGTGGGTCCACTGCTTCGAGGGTGTCCACTGTCTCATGTTTGTCGCCGCGCTAAGTGGTTACGACCAATGTCTGGTGGAAGACAAAACCGCGGTATGTGACTACCTCTGAAGCATCTGTCTTATTTACAATATGTTGACCCGACCCTTTCTCGCAGAATCAAATGCAGGAAGCACTGCTTCTCTTCGAATCTATAATGAGCCTGACTTGGTTCAAGAGCTCTTCAATCATTCTTTTCCTCAACAAGACCGACCTTTTCAAAGAGAAGATAGCTGAAAAGCCCGTCAGTGACTATTTCCCGGATTATAACGGAGCCTCCAATGACTACAAAGCCACCTCTGAATACTTTGCAGACAAATTCAGAGCGCTCAACCGGACAGAGGACCGGGAGCTATACATTCACTTCACCAATGCCACAGACACCAATCTGCTGAAGCTTACGATGCAAAGTGTACAGGACACGATAATACAAAGCAACCTCACCACGCTGATCCTATGATGACGGACGGGTCTGATACAGACCGATGGCTCACGGGCCAACACCCGTGTTATTTCCATTACGACGCTATATTCTTCGCATTTCCTAGGCGTACTCTGATTTTGTTGTCATGTTCTCAATCCTCCTACGCATATTGTTCCTGATTTAGATGAGAGGAAAGCGTTCGCGTTTGCACGGGATGTCTACTTACTGTAGATACTTTGGCACAGGAGTACAACTGAACGCCATTAAATTACAAAGGCAGAGTGGTCTGTATGTACTTGAGTTGTAGTAACAGCCTCAATATTGTTTTTATCAGACGTAGACGCATCTCTGAGTGCTAGTAGATGACCAGATATCAAGGCAAAGATCATAGCAAATTCGTCTTGGCTTGATATGGCCACCGTAGAGTATACCATAAAAAGGTCTTGGCACAGCTCCCCTCTATGCCATGATACAGTTTGTATAGTAAAAGCTATGACTGAGGAGCATTTTGCTTAGTGTGAAGCCACCAATATGCTCTCGCTTTACTCGAGTGAGTTTGTTCGACGAAGCACCTGGACATGCTTATCATGCTCCGCGCTTTCCAAACAATCCCAAACCCTCATAACAGGCCCGCAGAATCGGTCACCAGCACACATCCACCAACGCAAACAGTCTTCCTCAAAGGCTCCAAGCTCACCAAAAGATGAGACCCAGGCCATCACTTCTCCCTCTGATCCCAACGGCAAAGATGTCAAACCCGCGGTCAAGGAAAGCATAGAGAAACGCCCCAGTACCCGCATCAGCAAACGAAAGTCGAAAGATGGCATACACGACACGGCCGCGAAGAGCAATGATGAGTTAACTTTTACCCTGCCAAGTGTGCCCCCGACAAATCACTTGCATGCCGGCGGTATGGCTCTCCATCCTTTGCGGTCGGTAAGCGCCTTGCTAACACGGCGCTAGATGTCCACATATCAAACTTCTTTTCCTTACACAGGCCTATATCCGTCACAACGCCTATACCGCCGGAGTCTTCTACTGCCGAATTCTCCTCGATCTTCGACCCGAAGCCGTTCTTCAAGCACAAAAGTACCGATGTTACCTACACCCTCTCATCCACCGTCGATGCACTCGAGAATGCTACCTCCGGCACTCAAGCCCAAAGCTCCCAGCATATGACCCAGGAAGAAGTTGACCTGCGTGCTGCCGTCACCCAGTCATCACCATCCAACGCCGACCCGTCTCCTCAGCATCTCGACCTGCCAGCCAAAGCTTTCAGCATCAGCCTTCGAGAGCTTGCGGAGAATTTTCGGCCCTTTATGAAACCACCACCTCCCGTTCCAATGGACTTTGCTCTTCCTGAAGAAGCCCCACAGAAGAATTATCGGCAAGCGGTACCCCAATCTGAATTGGTCGTTACGCAGAAAACCTACACTACAACTCTCACCATACATGAAAATACGTACCGCAACGGCCGTAAGTCCTACAAGACGCATACCACCCCTATCGTCGAAGGTTCAGGCCCTTCTGCAGCAGAAGGGGAGAAAGGAATATATCTGCCACCTGCACCTCGCGGCCAGCCATTCCTGGGACGGATGCGGGACAGGCAGTTACAGTACATCGATAGATTAGGTGACGGCGAGTTATGGCAGACGATCAGCGTGAAGAGGCAACGGAAGTTGAAGATGAAGAAGCATAAATACAAGAAATTGATGAAGAGGACGAAGAATCTGAGAAGGAGGTTAGATAGAACATGAGCGTTTGGATTGGTCAGTGAGTGTGAGGCGCGGACTGGTAATGTGCAGTTTCTATCATGGAAGCCAAGGGGACTGGGTGAACTTCTCGGAGAGCTACAGGTTGCTTGATATGATTTTCTTCCTCTGTTCGGCTTTTGTTCCCTTTATTCGTGGCATTTTGCGGGAGACGATCAACTCTTCGTGCAACTTTCAAGGAGCTCTGGTAAATAGATCAATTTAGGCAGTTATAGTCGCTTTCATACCGAGGTACTAGCTATTGCTAGTCACGTTTTCCACTGGAACCGGCAACTTTCCAACTCAATGGCATGATCATGGGAGCAAAGAGACTAGTAATTTACTAAAAGATCCAGCTCTACAGCCCCTTATCTACCGCATCAACCGAGTGCACACAACGCCGAATTTGACTTATTCCACTTTCCTCCATTTCTCTCTACTACCGCGATCCTGTCTTTGTTTTCATACATGGTGGCGAAGGTGATCGAAGGCCAATTCGGTGTCCATAGATTTCCGCTGTCAATTCCGGCGAGCCTGCAGTAAGTTGGTTATGTGCAGCGAGTATCCGTCGTGCCCTTGGAGTTCATAAGTAGGGCAACAATCAACCCGTACAAACCCAAGACTTCAGCGAAAATGAGAATCAGGATCATGCCGACGAACAGTCTGGGTTGCTGAGCGGTGCCACGGACACCTGCGTCACCAACAATACCAATTGCGAAACTAGGGATCGGAGTCAGCATGTGTCCGCGCGGCGGTCGCCAGAGAGAAGGAGGTCAAAAAATGCATACCCGGCAGCAAGACCAGCCAAACCGACACTGAGACCGGCGCCTAATTGGATGAAACCGGTGTAGAGAGGCATTTCTTGCTTCAAGTCGTCGGAGATGAGGACGGAGACGACGAGGCCGTAGATACCAATGATACCAGCCATGATGACGGGGACGATATCTACAACGATATTTAGCAACGTCCCGATTTGTATTGGACCAAGCCAGTGATTTTGAAAGAGGCATACTTTTGACAATCAGATCAGGTCGTAGAACACCCATTGCTGAAATACCGACACCGGATTTGGCCGTTCCATAGGCCGCGCCGAAGCAGGTAAACACGATGGCAGAGGTACATCCCATCGCACCGAAAAAGGGCTGTGATGCGGTGTTAGCTTTGGTGCTCTCCGGTATCATCAGACGGTGGGAAAAAAGTCTGGAGCCTGGGCTTCGCTGGCTCGAGGGTTGGGCAGTGTACTAACAGCATATACGGGGCTGTTGGGATTTCTACGTCAGCCAATGGTTTCGAAAGAATGATATTGCAAACGTGGGGTCGTAGGAGCAGGTTGCAAGCTTCATACAGCTGGTCGCCCCACGGACAGATAGGCAGAAAAAGGAATAAAGTCCACGACTTACCAGAGATCTGAAGACATCTTAAAGGTTGCGTACGAAAGCTCCTCAGGTGAAAGATGAAATTGAGGACCGAGGATTTATTAGTCGAGCAACTATGATGAAGTGTATGCTGTCGGCGTTGGATGTGGTGACGATTTGAAGGTTGAGGAGGTTGACGCCGTCTACCAACCCGAGCTAACAGCGAGTCACGTGATTTGAGCCGATCTTAGCGCATATCGAATCTAAAGTAAAGTAATCCGAGAGATTTTGAGCTTTGGCTACGATACACATTTTCTAAGACGAGTGCGAAGGGCGAGCCACGGCAGTGAACCCTTTGCATATTACCCTGTCAACGTCTATTTCTCCACCCAGGAGTCCGCCCGGTATTGCCTTTCGGACTTCAACCAGCAAACGACGAGCAGCTCGAGCTCTTACGCAACGAATTTGGAGGGAAACCTCCCCCCCACAAAAGAATGACGGACCAGTCAGCAGGTATGCCTTTGTCTTCTACTCCTTCAATGTACTTGCTGATTCTTACAGCGTGGCCGATGTAATTATTCCCAGCCTGAAAACATCCCTTACCTTCGAAATAGTTGGTCCTGATTATTGCTTTAGTGCCGACACGGCGTTGGCGCAGGAAATACTAGATCTTGTCCAGCAGGCTTCACACTACCGTGAGTCTGCTTTCTGCTCGGAATGGTCCCTGCCTTATCCGTGCCTTATCCGTGCCTTATGGGATGGCTGTCAAGTGTCCCCTTGGATTTGCGTTGTGAGCTGCAGACCTTTCCGTGAAAAAGCTGACTCGGGAATTCGTTCAGGCCAACTCAAGAAGGGGTATCTATACCTTACTTTCCTCATGCTTCAATACTTTCGTGCTAACATTCAACCCGCAGAGCAAATGAGGCTACAAAGACTTTGAATAGAGGCACATCAGAAATCATTGTTTGTAACACTGTGTGCATTCATCATAGGAAGGCGTCTAATACCAGCAATAGGTCCTCGCTGCAGATACTGCCCCACTGGCTATCTTGCTACATCTACCGCTGTTGTGTAAGTGATCGTGCTCACGTGCTTTGTTGCCATACACTGACCAGCTGATAGGCGAGGACAAAAACGTAATTGAGTGTCATTGAGCAAAGCACCTGCAAATGCTGATTTTTAAAAGGTCCCGTATGTATACGTGCCTTCCAAAACTGCTGTAAGTGCACATCTCAAAGTCATTCTTTGAAAGACCAATGCTAACTCGGCATTTCCTAGTTGGGAAGGGCCTGTGGTATGTACAGTCTTGATGCTTATACTCCGTATCATAGACTGCTTCTCGATGGTCGCGGCGCGTTCCAGCTGCAAAAGGCTTTGACTGCTCCTTTGAGCCGCCTCATCGCCCGACATTTACCTTGAAGGATCATTGCTGACCCCCAATTACCTATAGGAGTCTCGAGGGCCGTGATTAGCGCAAGTATGAGATGTTACCTCTCCTAACTGAACGATGGAGTTGCGGAAAGCTAACCGGGCAGTAGGCATCACCACGAACGAGGCTAGCGAGCTCATGTCTCAGATACGCTCATTGAAAGACAAAGTAGAAAGACTGATGGTCTGAGGAGTGGAAGATGTGGAGCAGCGTGAACTTGTGGGACCTTCTTCGAGTATGAGGTGGCTGAGGCAGACGACTCAGGAGACCGTGATGACCGGATAGCTTATGTAGTAGAGTTGACTAGCCACGAGGTACTGAACTACAGTCCTCCCCTGCCAGGACTGACCACTGACTAATTGGGTTGAAAAATACATCTCGCAGCCTCCGCCTTTACCTCTGTCCCGGAGTATTACTCAGGTCTGGAGAGTTTCCCTCTGATGAAGCAGTTGTTTTATGGTCCTGCCTTTACAAGCCACTGTGTTGAATCCTTTCTACACTTTGACCTTATATCTTCAACATCTTCCAGTCCTGAAGATCTCATAATTGCCTTGACTTCTTTGGGAGGTCACCGAACATAAGCATCTTACCCACGGATCTCCACCGTCCACCGCGTTGAGTCTGATCTGCACTCTTCTTGACAATCAACTCCAGTGACGAATAGTCTAAAGGAACATCTGATCAGGAAGGGAAGATGATCTTATGTCTCGCGATTTTGAGAAAAAGATTTTCACCCTTGTCTTCTTGTTCGTTCTTCTAACTTCGCAAGTATCTGCCGAAGGACCATGATAATGTGATAGCCTAAAGCTCATAAATGACGGTTAATGTCGTGTATGGTACATGTCAGCATGGAAAATCTCGTCCTAGAAGGAAAGAATGGTACGGACCTTGGCTGGTAGGCATGCTGTTTGATTGCTGTAAGCGAGGCCGATGCCACTTCAGGTTCGGGAGACAAATCTTGCGCGGTTTTCCTCGTAGAGGGCAGTCGGTTATCGGCTTACTCCTTCACCAGAACAAGGCAAGAAGAGTATGTGATGTCTTCAAAGTATTGGCCAAAGGGCAAGTATTATGTATGTGAAACCCCACTTCCTCGCTTATCAACAGCAAATCGCATGTGTCGGATCGTCAAGAAGCAACTGTTCATCTTGCAGCTCGGGCACACTCCTCACTCCTCAGGATTCAAAGCGGGGCATTTACCTACTCATCTCGCACCCTCTCACAGCAATGATGCACCTGTCACCTATGGGAACCAAAACTGATTGCCCTCTTGGTTTACCTGAATCGTCAAACCAAGGATTAGTCGGGCTCTATCTTCCAAAACGCACGTAACGTGATATCGTTGTGCTTGGAGACCCATGCAAGACCTCGTCTGGACTTATTGACGCCCCGTTAATATGTGAAGGGTGAAGGCATCATGCGCCTCCCGTATCTGCTAAGGCTGCTGCTGCTGCTGCAAGCACGTGCAACCCTCGCCCGCGCCTGGTCCCCTCTTTGCACGTGGACACAATGCGGTTTGTAGAAGCAAACTACGTAGAACAGGCTAACATACTTAAGAATCCTAATAGGCCCCTCGCCTTTCTACATCTTAATCCCACAAAAACAAACCACGCCACCTGAGACTCATAAGATACCGTTTGCAACATGAACGAGGTTGCTGTCCAAGGTACACAGCTGCCTTCTGGACAAGGGACGAACTCAAATGAGAGGCCGTCGGACATCATACTCAGCTGCAAGAAGTGTACGCATGGGAACAAAGTGACAGTAGAGTTCCAGGACGCAACTTTCACTTTCCATGCACAATGGCTTCATGATGCTCGTTGCGACGGTGGCGCAGCTAGGAATGCTACAACTTCCATCTTTCGGCAGCCCCTCTCGACTGTTCACGTTGAGGGAGTCCACCTTTCTGGGAAGGGCACCAATATGACTTTGGATATAGCTTGGGATGACAATCTTACCTCAAGGTTTCCTGGTCCCTGGTTACGAGTCATGGCGCCGTTGGTGGGGAGGTCCGAGGGCCCTCGGCCAGCTCTCGAGGAGGAGCGCATCCCGAAAGGGTGGCTGGTCGACGCACTGCAAATTCCGGAGATCTCCTATCACGACATTTTTGCCGAGAGATCAAGGCAGGGGGAGCGTCCCAATCACACCACTATCGAAGTGCTGAATCTCCTGCTGGACATATCCTCGCCTGGAATCGTCAAGATTGTCGATCTCCCAGACCCAGATCTCGAAGACGAGCGGAACCACAAGAACAACATCAACACTCTCGTGCTCAAGCGTCTGTTCGGAAGCGTCTTCGTTCACCCCATTCGTGGCTCCGACCAAACCTTTAACGTCTCCTCGCACAGCAAAGATGCTGAAAGGGCAGTTGGGGTGGCCAATTATGATACCACGCAACTGCTTCTTCCACATTCCGACCACGCCTTTTACGACACCCCCAACCAAGTCCAAGGCTTCTATGGCCTCGAGGGACAGAGCGAGAACACCTGGGTCTCCGTCCTATCCGCCCTCGCAGCTTTCAGAGAGGAGTGCCCCGATCTCTATCATCATTTGTGTGACACTCCAATGACCATTGGCCGTGTCTCCCGCTTCTACGGCGATCCGCTCTACCAAGCGACCTTCGATACCGCCATCACTTGTCAGCCGGGGTCCCCCACCCAGATCAAGCGCGTGCGATGGCATCCGAACCTGACGGGGTCGCTGTTGGCCCCGTACAACGCGTACGAGGGAGCTCGCCTCGCGCACCAGCGCTTTCAGGAGATCATGCGCCGCGACGCTCATCAGCTGAAGCTCGTCCTCGGGGCAGGGGATCTGTACAT
This sequence comes from Evernia prunastri, assembly GCA_003184365.1. Classification (NCBI taxonomy): domain Eukaryota; kingdom Fungi; phylum Ascomycota; class Lecanoromycetes; order Lecanorales; family Parmeliaceae; genus Evernia; species Evernia prunastri. The sequence continues at coordinate 13,497 of NKYR01000137.1, forward strand.
CTGGGACAACTTCCGTCTGCTGCATGGACGGGAGCGCGTCTTGGAAGTGCCGAGGACGGGCGTTGGGCAGACGGTTCCGGAACAAGTCGTCCATGATCGTTATCGAGCTCTTCACATGGATGTACTGACACAGCATGTTGACGAGGGGTGGCTTGTCCATATGCCGATGCCGCAGCTCCGTGAGATGGCCAGGCTCTACAAGGGGACATTGGTGGATTGATAGGTGAAGTAGGTTTTGGGGGAAGGCGGGGGGGAAGGGAGGGGGGGGAGAAAGGAAGGCAGAATTGTAGAGGGGGTTCCATTCTCGGTGATCAATCAGTCTAGAATCTTGACGACATCCGAGCATTTTTTTTGGTCGTATTGGAATGGTCTGATGCCAGCAACCGTGATGTGGAGCCTTGTGCATGCTGTCTTGTATTATTCGTCCTCGATGTCGCCTAGTGAATCAATCCTTTGAGTCCACTTGCCATGAATAATTGATAAAAGACCGTCACGACATTCCTTGAGCGCTCCATATCATCAACGCTTACTACAACTCAAGCTTCAAGACTCATCTAGTAGGGTAACACGGGGACAGCCTCTGATAGTCGGAATAAAACAACGGATAAGGTTGCCTGCTAAAACACAACACGTCTAGATTTCTAGGAATCTCCAAGCATAATTCGACCGTAACACATTTCATCTCGTGAAATTTCCCGTCCTTCTAATATCAGTATTCAGTGTCGCTCAGCTACATGGATTTCACCTCCATTGAGTCCCCCTGTTCTGGAATCCCCGCGGGTTCCGACCTTGCAACCCACGTAGCTTCCACAACCTCTAATGCTTGCACCCATTCCCCTTTCTCTTTGACAATTACAGCCTGCCGCTCTACTACAAGTACTTCCTTTCTGATTCGCGGTATCAGATAAGCAAAACACAAGTAATAGACATACCCCTAGCACACTTCGGTGTCAGCATTCCCATTTATAGGCGAAAAGGTGAGTGATAAGGCATGTTGTGGGAGTAGAATAGGAGTCAGAATGGGAAATTTGCTACCGCAAGGTGTCTCGCGACTCAATCCGCAGTACCGAATAGGACGATGTAACCTGGAAAGGTGACTTACAAGTGCCAGAAAACCCAGGCCAATGCAAGGCACGATATACCAATCGACCCCCCTACTCTCCTTAGTGAATGGGGATCCAGCCGCGGGTGGAATCAGAAAAGCTATCAGGAGAAACCCAAAGACGGAGCTGTAAATCAAAGCCGCTGTTGGGCCGCCCCATGGGCGAAAGCCCCTGCTGGACAGCCAGGACTTTCCCTCGCGATATCGGAGATAGAGCAGCCCAGTAGCGACGAAGAAACGAACAAGGATCAGCACAACGTAGGAGTAGATCGAGACAAGCACTGTGTAGGCTACATCCGGTGTTGTAGAAGATGAGGCTGCGATCATAAGCATACAGAAGATCCAGTGCAGGAACAGAGCGGCGGCGGGACTCTGCTCCGGTGGCGTCCGCTGAGATTCAAGAAGCTTGGAGGGAAAGAGCCGTTCCTTGAGGTATGCATAGGGAGTCTATCCTGTTTCAGCACAGGCTTTTGCTTTCTCGTGGTGTGAGCTACTGACTGTGGAGCTGCGGGCGAAAAAGAGAGAAAACGGAAGCACACCTTCTTTGGCAATTTCCTGTTTGACTTCGCGTAAAGTAGAAAGATTAGCGGTCGTCGATGAGGAGTACTGATATGGTAAGAGATCGTACCTCGCGAAGCAGTAAAAGTCATTACTACAATATTACCGAATATAGAGAACGCAATGATGCCCGACATAACTCGTGGTGCTAATTCGTTACCAAAGACGTCTTTGAAGAAGACCGTGGCCATATCTAGACTGTCATACAATTCGCTATTGAACGAGACCGCGCAAAGCTGGAGGGGTGTCAGCGCTTGAGGATAGTTGGGTTTGGGGGAAAAGGTACGAATGATATATTAACGAGAACATTCAAGACGGCTATGAGAATCACTGCCCCGATGGCCGATCTTGCAAACAATTTCTTTGGCCTATATATCTCGCTCATCACCTAGGTCGGCTCAAAGAGTCAGCAAAATGGAGAGCCCAGCTTGGATGCCAATATCTATACTTACGTAGAAAGGCTGCTCATACCCACTGAAGCTACAAAGAACGAAGACTAACGAATTGGCGTAGTTGCCAACGTCGTGACTAGCGTGAAGGAATGAGGTGTGAGTATCAAAATTCGAGACCGGCTTATTTTTGTTGGGGTCAACAGTCATCCCGTGAATGGGACCCTATTTGATTGTGGAAGTCAGCCATTATTTTCTATCATCAACTCTAAGCAATGATAGCATTCTGGGACTGTCAAAGAAGTCAAAATCGTCTCGAAGTATACGTACATTCCCAAATGAAGCACCTGCTGACACTGCGAACCCGATAATGATTACCGCTAACAACATAGACACCTTGAAGAAGGCCAATAGGTTGTTGAACACTATTCCACCTTTTCTCCACAACGCATGGAGTATACATGCGAAAGTCAAACTTGTGACAGCCAAGCCACGTACTGCTGAGTCTCTGCCGGTAATGCCGGCGGCCTCCATCACGTATAGTCCGAAAGCGATGGCGTTTCCGGAGAGGTTAGCTAGGGTAACGTATATTACCCCGTACATACACGTGGTACGAGCCTTGGGCGATTTGAATATGTATTCGAGCTGTCAATCTAGTCAGAGACAGGGATAGATATTTTCAGGACGCTATATGGCTCACATAATTCTTCTCCCCACCGCTGGACGGCACATTCTCCAATTTTGTCCCTCCTCCACCTTGATGGCGAGGCTCTGTGGGATCTGTAGTTGGGACCCCGAATTTGGGAATCGATAGTCCGAGTTCGAGCCAGCACAAGAGAGCTGATATGGTTACGACCGGACCCACCGACCAAAGTAGTAGAGAGGCACCGACGCTGCCGGTACTCTTAAGTATGATGGCCGGCGAGACATAGATGCCAGACCCTGAGATGAGAAGTTAATGAAGTTAATCATGACGGCGTGATCTCTCGTAACTTACCGACAGTTCGATTTAGGATCATGCATATCACTGTGACCGGACCTAGTTTATGAGACTCTGAGGCATTGAGGACGACGAGCTTGGTAGATCCATCAATTCCTGCTTCAGTGATGGCTTCGTCGACTCTTTTTTGATCATCGTCTTCCAAAGGCATGATCACGGAGGTGTAGGCCAAGCAACAATCAGCAATGTGCCACCAACTGTGAGATAGAGAGGTGTGAAGAGAGTGTAAAAAAATGTTTGCTCGAGCAGCGGCTCCAGCTTTGAAGACAGGGAGTTGAAATATGGTCATTGGGGGAGAAGGGGAACATGATGACTAGGTCGCGTATTCACCAAGGCTGTAGGTCTTGGGGCGTATCGGAAGCCCTCTTCCACAAGGCCGACAGACTTGGAAGAAAGGCTCTCTCTTGAGGTTACCTCGTGGTAGCTGATTAGGCCGGTTGATGGTCCAGAGCATATGCTTTCACAGGATTAGGAATAAGAACGTTACATGCGCGAAGCAAGAAGCAAGAAGCAAGAAGCAAGAAGCACGAGGGAAGTGGCGAAGGGCAAAGGAAGCAGTAGAAGACCACATCATGATTCAATTTTAATTTGGAGCTGGGACGACTGAGGAGAAGGGAAAGGAGTACTCGGGCGCTTGGTATCCTGCAGAAGAGTGGCTAAGTCAACGGGTGGACCGTGGAAGGTTGAATGGCAGGCAGAATATCATTTGACTTATTTATTCATCCTTTTGCTCCCTCGAGGTCTTCGGTTTATCGCTGCGGCGCCGAGGCCGACGGTAGGTAAGTGTGGGTGTACACAAATGATTGGTATTCCTGGTTACCGGGAAAAGAAGAGTGGTGGAGTATAGGCCAATGTCTGTTTCATGCCTAGGTACTTTCATGCATGGTTTTCAGGCATCTGCAAGGCAACTGCGAGGCAACTGCGAGGCAACTGCAAGGCTTTTAGGGTACTTGGGAAATTAAGTTATCTATCTCCCGTTCAATGTCACGTTCGATGTCATCTTCTATCTCAGGGTACCTGGCATTGCGTGGTTAGGCGACTGTGTAGTGGTGATAGTGGCGGTGGGTGGGGAGGAATCATCGGAGATTGTGAGGTACTCTAGAGTTAGAATTAGGTGGGTGATGGTAGGTGGGGATCGCCGGGTTGTAGGTGGGTGCCTGTCATCGGTTGTCACTAAGGTAAGGTAGGCAGTAAGGGACTTTGGTTGTTATAGTGTGGTAGTAGGCACGTAGGGTAGTAAGTAAGTAATGTTTGATTTTATTTTAGGAGCGTAGGAGTGTGGGAGTTGTGAGCTTAGATATCAACTTAAATCAAAACATTTATGTAGCTACTACGCCCATGCCTCTGAAGAAATGAAATGAGATGAAATGAAATGAAATGAAATGAACGACCGATTCTTATTCATCCAAACAACTACACAGTCTGTGCTTTTAAAAACATGTCCTTCGGGTTCTCCCTCTCCGACGTCTTCGTCTCCTGTCAGCTGGCTCGAGAAATTCACTATCGTTGTTTTACAAAGACTCAAGGTGCAGGTGGGTCAACCCGCTGGAAAACGCAGCCTGCTTCTTCCTTCTCCTCAACTGACTTCCCGTATGTCCTCAACTTATAGACGTCAGATACCACCAATTCGGCCGGGACATCAAGTCTCTAGGCTCGAGCTTAGGACGCCTACAAGATATCATTCAGAATGCCAACGATCAGAGCCCGCAAATCCATTCAGACGATGACATGAACGGCGTTCCCGCTGGGGTTGTGGGCATCCTGTCAGAGGTCACTGGCGATTTCCGACGAACATTACGCGATTGCGATCTCTTACTGAAGGACAATTCCAAGTTTCAACGCTCTGCGGCTAACTTTGTCGACAATGTGGCCTGGCACACGTCGACCGAACGGGATGTTAACAGCCTCAGGGAGCGGCTGCATTTTCACATAATTAAAGTCAACTTTGTCGCTAAACCCTTCGAAATCCAGCTTCTATTAGGCATTCGTCGCGAACTGCAGCTACTGAGGAGGGAAGTGGCCGCTCTAAAAGCGGTTCTAGACTGGGATCCTGCTCAAGCAAGATACCCTACCACCTCTGACACCTGCGAAGAGGGCTTTTCCGTACCACAAGATCTATCAGATCGCTTTAGAAACGCCTTAGCGGCGAAGCACCCAGATTTCTCTGAGGCGCGAGGTGGTATGCCACTCAAGGAAGGCTTTGATGCTCTTGTCCATCACTTCGCTGGGAGTACGGTGGACTTCATACCGGGATTACAGCAGGACGTCCCAGAGGAACAGTACCTAAATCTAGTCAAATCCAGATGGATCATAGAAAGACTTAAGGAGAGCACCTACTTCACATCCTCAGGTCCAGAGTCCCTATGGGCTGAGTACATGAGAGAATTGGAAGACCGGGTCAAAGACCAGTTTGTTCGCTTTGATGAGGGCGGACTTCTTCGACCCCCGCCCGATATACTATCTCGACTTCCGGACAACTGTTTCTCCATCTGGGTCGACGAGGGGTCCTCCCCTCGTCCTGCTGCTTTGACCGAGCACAGGCCATCTGAGGAGAAGATCCTCGAACTTGAACTCCTGAGCCAATACAGCACTCACCGATCTTCCCTTACGGTTTTCCGAAGAAGCGATATTGCCTTTCGCCTGGTTACAGCAACCAAAGATAATCAGAACGATAGTTTCCACAGTGAGGAAAGTATGGATGTGAACATGATTCAGACTGGACTAGTCCCGGCATTCGCAACCTCACAAGACTCTTCAATTGTCAACAATAATGTGCTCCTCTGCAATCAGGGTCATGACACGAAGTACTATAATCTTCCCAACCCGGGGGACATTGCCGAATTCCAGCGTGCGCTGACTGGGTTCCGCGTCTCGCAAGATATGTCAAACATTTCATGGCATATTGAGTTCAATAAGTTCAGCAAACGCGGCATATCAGGCATGGCAAGGCTGCAATTCTGGCAGCTGAAACCTCTTCCCAAGATAGGGCAGTCCAAGGATAGTGAACCTCGGGAGCGTAGTAGCTCTTCCAGCGCAACTCCACATTCTCCACTAGGGAGCATAAATATGAGACAATTCTGGACATCGGGCGGGACTCAGCTACCAGGAAGTAGCATCGTGGCTCCAGTGAACGGGTCTAGTGGAGACGGCATCGCCGGTATCGCATTGACTCGTCCAGAGGTTCCTGTGCTGATCTTCTTCACAATGTGCGAGGGGAAGTACGCCTTTCTCCATCTTCCATGTATGTTACATGAACATAGAAGTGTACGGGCCTGTTCCTTCCTGCTAACGCGAGGCTAGTGGACAGAAGTATCTCCTATAAGCCACAACCGTGCGTGGACTGCAGAAACCAGAAGAGACCTTGTTCAAGGATCTTGATCCAAAGCACCTCGAAGCAATTCAGCATTCGAAGGCTCTGTGCCCAGCAGAAGAACCAAGAAGGTCTAGCTAGTTGGAATCTTGGATGCTTTAGATACCCGGAGCATCCCGCTTTCAAGAACATAGAGATACTCGGCAGGATCAAGTACCTGAGCCTACATTTTGATACACCGGACAGTGAGTCAGAATGCAGGATGTCGCTGAGACGCGCTAAGCTCCTTTAGAGAAGGACGAGTTCTGTAACGAGTTCAGATCGCTTGAAAACCTCCGGAACCGCGATCTCAATGACTACGAACGAACCATCTCAGAAACGAGGTATTTGTCCAACAACATGCGTCCCCACTAGCGCTTTTGCTGGACATGTTCCGAGCGTCGTCTCGGTCATCGAAGCATATCCAAATACGATCTACTTAGCGCCTTTGGCATAATGTGTAACGACATTCTAATGAGGCGATTAGTCGATAATCATAAGTACTTATGCTGTTTCCAGGTAATTGACTGCATTGCGGGGGAATCACTTACACGCCCCACACAAGTTGTTTTGATTAGTTGTTTGTCGTTGTAGAATGGATACAGCACTCGTGCTTTTACCTCTAGAAATTATCACAGGTGATGTATGACTCTGGTAGTTGGACACTGTCGATGTGTAGAGCTGATATGGAAGCACGGTCTACTTAGTGCCAGCAACCATAGCAGTGAGAGACCCTATCCTCAGAGCTGACGTGGCAGCTCTGGACGTAAGGGAACTTATATGCTGCAATGTAATTTGAGCACAAACATTACTTTATCAGGCTTGGTATGCATCATGCAAGGTTGTACAATCACAGGTCATTTGTCTTAAACTTGACGGATACGTCAAAAGGCTCCCCTCCGTCTAAACACCAGTAGACAATTCGAAAACATGTGACACTGAGCCTCAGCCTTGAGTAGATTCGTCGGCGATTCAGATCAGAGATCTACAGCTTCACTCTTGCGAAGCCAAACATCACCCTAAAGAAAGTATCTTCCCGGCATTTCTTAGAGCGGTATGCCGACCCATCATACCGAGTCCATTGACTTTCCCAATTTTGATCAGCCGCCAATCTTGTGACGCTCGTTCGGCCTATCATTGAGCCTTTGTTTCTTTACGTGACAAGACGGCATGAAAGACTCTTTGTAAACAGCTTGTGCTGCTACTAGCCCTAATAAAGCTTACTCCAGCTGCAAGATGGCCTCTTGGTGAGTTTTAGTACAAAGGAAGGTGTGAGTCATCGACCTCTATGCCAGCTCTCTCTATGGAGACCTGCGCTGGAATACTATCCACCCGATCAAGGTGACGAGGAAGACTGCGAACCCCTGGATGGGGTCTGTGACAATACCGCGTACGAGTATGAGGCTACTAAAGACGCAGAAAATGATAGGGTTGAAGGTCCACGTCCTGTAAGACCGGGTGAGAGCATTCTCGCGACGACGAAGGATGAATATTCCAAGGGCAGCTAAGAGGAAAAACAGATATTCAGATATGCCTGTTTTAGTTTTAGTATTCATACCTTCGTCTCAACATGTACGATTTGAGCACTATACCGATGAACGTTACAAGACTATCGAAAGTCCCAATGACTATGTAAAATGATGCAATACACGTATTCATTATCATTGCGTATCTACAATGCCAAGATCAACAATCTCCAGAAATACTATAGGGTTCTGAGATCACTTACACAGGTACCTGTTTATCCCAGCGCAGCGTTTCTGTTCTCTCGGCAAACCACAGCAGTCCAGAGACCGCGAAACCGGGCAATGACTGCAGTGCGTTCCTTGTGGAAGGCAAATCTTCTTTTCTTGTAGGGCAATGCCCGTTGCCGAGTGTTTTTGGGAAGTAATGACTTTTGCTTGCGGCGACACAGAGCCTCCCCGTTGCAAAGACGTTGGCGTTCAAAGATCCCAGGCTGGAGGCAGAAACTACTAAAGAATATATCAAGCCACCAGGGGCACCAAAGATTTCTAGTCCGAAGTCCTTGCCGATGAGTCAGTATCATCTCTCGTTGCCAATGATGATATAGAGACGAGTGAAAGCAACGGACCACAGCAACGACGCTTCTATCTCTCATCAATTGGAATGGTAACACCGTGAAAAGTGCAATATTCATGAGAACAAAGCCACTTATAGCGACACTCATTGCGGTGTTGATTACCCGAGGTAAGTCACGCCGCGGATCAGCCATGTCACCAGCAACGAAACCTATCTATAAAAGTATACGGCTGCATGTCAACTTATGTATCATCGACAAGCTGCGTGACCGAGAGCTTATACTCACCGTTTCCCATCCACCATAACAGAAAAGAGCGCCGTAGATTGCCGTAATGTAATCACCTACTTTCGCCCAGATGGGCATGATCTGACGATGTGGATCGGGGTCTTTTCCAAACCATTCGACCTCCGGTGGTCGCGAGCTCTGGCGCGACCTCGTAATGCCGGCTACTATGCCGATGACAGCAATCGAAGATATAGCGAGCAGCTTGAAGAGAAGGAACATGTTTGCGGCTCGCGCTCCAGCAACTCTTCCCGAGCAATTAATCAAAGTGATAACGCAGAGTCCTGCAATCGCAATGACCTTTAACTGCCACGGAGATGTTACGCCATCTGGCACGATAGCCACGCTCAGGTTTTCAGCGAAAATCATGGCTGTCAGGGCCATCCCACACGGTTTCCCTATAGCAATCCACACCCAAGAGAAGAGAAACCCGAAGAACTCAGTGTAGCAAGTCCGGAGATATTCCTGAACTCCTCCATTCCTTGGTATTGCCAGCCCAAGCTCGATGAAGGAGGCAGCTCCTGTCCAGACTAAGATACCTGCCAGAAACCACACAAAGACAGCCATCCCAGGTGACGGTGCATGATTGCTTACTTGCGACGGAGCAGAGAATATTCCGGAGCCGATCTGAAGACCGAGGACAAGAGCGACACCGTTGATGAACGTCAATGACCCATGCCCATGGCCTTGAGCATCGTTGTTGTGCGTTCTTTCATGATTGATCAAGACAGCGCTTTCTGCTAGCTCATCGGCGTGTAGGTCGAATGATGTAGAGGAATGCAGGGAGGAAGAAGGTCTAGGAAGGGTAACAGGAGAGTTAGTGCTATTGCGCGAAACGGTAGAAAGTCAGCGCTGGAGCGACGCACGGTCAGATGAGTGGATCGTACGGTAGCGAGCTGGTCATGTTCTGGCAAGTGCCGGTTGAAGCTTAATAGGAGAATAGGCTTTTATAGCGGTGTTCTACCTGGACCGGCGTCGAAAAGATTGCCTTAATAAGTAAGGTATACACTAGTAGTGAGTGAGAGGTTTCGTAGAGACGGTAAGGTAAAGTCGCGAAATTTTGAAGTAGAAATTTATCAGAGTACCCTCGGTAGTTTGCAGTCAAGAATATTTACAGTAAGTTCTGTGGACGGAGTACATATATACAAAGCACTGCTTACCCTCGGGTTAGACGTAGTTCCAAAAGCAGAAATATCGGATGCTGCCTCGAGAATCCTTTCGTCACATTGAAAAAGATTACTGGCCTATCGATATCTACGGGGCACGTGGCGTTCATTGGCAAAATTTACGTAACTAACTATTGTCCACATCCTCTGAGTCCCCATGTGTTGTATCAATGGCCGTCAGAACAGAGACAATTGATGGTCGACAAAGAAGAATGGCTTGTGGAATGAGATGGATTGCGCGGAATTAAGACTGGCATTTCTATGTGCAGAGATGCGCATCTCTATTGGATTAGGTATCTCATCTAAGCAATACTTCTTAACAAGTTGTTCATCCGTCTTGATTCAGTCCAGTAAATGCTGACCCGTTGAAGGGATTGAACACAATGTACAGCTCGACCGCTGTAAACGTGCACCCCGTCAATCCCCACTACTACTACTTGGCCCAAGAACGCAAGCTACCCACCTACCATCGGACTACTGCCAATGCTGCTTCATAGCCAAGTTGTAGCTAGCTAGTACAAAGATATCGGAAACGAGCTTGGCAATTGCCTTGGTGCGGACCGTTCTTCCCTTTTCGCACACAGGATAGACAAAGACCTTTCTGCCCGTCAATCACGCTTGTTATCGCAGTTGTCAAACGTTGTTTGAATATGCTATCTTCCAACTCTTTGGAATTGGTGGTTCGTCTCTGAATGCAATCCAAATTTGTTGTGTGAAAACGAGTGGAAACCGGCCATACGTCTAATTGATAAAGCTCTCTGAAGAATGAGCCGGCCTTACTAAGCACGTATGGGTCATGCGCGACACCGCTAAAGCTGTCCTGAAAGAATCGAGCTATGATCAGGTCGAACTTTGAGGAGAGGTCAAGTAGATCCGCCTTGCGATCTTGGTCAATCGATGCTTCGCGGAAAGCAGTTCGGTTAGCATTGACTGAGTCTAGGTTCAGCCCACTCAGGTGTCCTGCTTACCGTATAAACCGTGCGGAACCAAAGGAAAGAGCTCGTCTTTTGTACCATCTCTAACTTCAGCGGTGTCGTACTGCTTCATGCTACGAGAGCTGATCCAGAAGCTTTCATGGTTGTCGAAAGCGTAAGCGAGGGCTAGCATGTTTCTGTAGTATCCATCTACTTCAGAGTCTGACTGACGGAGCAGCCATAGCTCACTCCAGGGATTCAGCGCTAATCCCGCGTCATACTTGTCGCAGAATAATGCCAAATTCACGAGCTGATCGAACGACGGACTGGGTTGCTCGCCATGATACCCTTCGAAATGGACGAGGTGACAGAACATGGTGACTGCCTCAGGCTCATCATCTGGAAGAGAAATACTTGGGGGATTTGAAGTAGATAGAGCTGTGCCTTCCAAGAAACGATGAGGGCTAAACATGGCAGCCAAGACAGGCGAGGCTAAGCTGAGTACTTTAGACGAAGCTCGGATCGACTTCTGATTGTCGCCAGAGCCAATGACCAACACTAGGTCACCTGCAGGATCAGCATCGATCTTTACGGTTTGCGTCTGCATCAATGTGGTGTCTTCCATAACTGTGAAGGCCGAGGAAGGTCGAGGAGGTGACTTGATCTGAAGGAGGGATTTTGGTAAAGGAGAAGGAGAGCGTTTTTCTGGTGGACTTTAAAAGGTTGACAATTACTAGGAAGTGTGTGTCGAAAAGCAAAGGTAGACCGAGTTACTCAGTGTCTGGCGACCACCCGCCTTTTTCCTCCCTCTTCCGTTCTCTCAACTCCAGGAAACGAACGAACCTATCCTCAACACCGTGGGATTTTTGAGCATGTGACCCTGACATTCACCTTTTACTGGATAAAGAACGTTGCTTCAAGCATACACAGTGTTGATTTGAACCATCCGACACAAGGACCTCAAAGATTTTCGGTTCACCACGCCTTCGGAACCAAACACTTCTCACCGTCGTCAATCACCATGACTCAAACCGCAGGAAGGCCATCGGTTTTGGTTCCACCCGACGATGTGGATCCGGCCGGCGACCTTTTGTTGCTGCTCGAAACAGGTCAAGATGGGAGACCCACTCAGTCCTTAGTTCGAGTATCTTCCAAAGTACTGAGCCTGGCTTCGACTGTGTTTGCGGCAATGATGAGCCCTAAATTTGCCGAAGGCCAGGCTCTTCTAAAAGCGATTTCACCGGAAACTCCGTCAATATCCCTTCCCGATGATGACTCGGAAGCTGTGATCTGGGTTTGTAAGGCTCTCCAATTTGAGCAGGACCTCACGGTTGATATCAAATTTTCACTCTTAAGAAAACTGGCCATTCTCTCCGACAAATATGACCTAGTTGGCGCACTCAACCCATGGAGTCACGCGTGGCTGCAGCGATGGCCTGGCTCCTCTCACGGCATTGATAGCCATGCTGAAATACTCTGGATCTCCTACGCTTTAGGCAATGAAGCGTATTTCTGGCGTAATTCGAGGAGCCCCATGCATTTGTATACAATGGAGGATCTTGCAGCTTTTCAGAATGAATCGTTAATTGCCATGCTCCCTGACAGATTGCTTGTTGGGTGTCCCACTCTAAGTTTTGCGTTCAATGACTTCTCTTGCAGTTGTCGACTGACGACGCGGCATCTAGACTGCATCACGATGAGTCGCGGAGCTGCTTTGCTTGAGCTTCAGAAGACCTTCCAGGTTATCATGGCTGCTCTCCTCGAGCATGAGTGTAAAGCGGCGAGGGACCACAATCGAGACAGAAACTACCGAGCTTGCGATCATCTCACCAAGATTGGATACTATTTCGCGCAACTCAGCAAGTCTGAACTTGGGGCAATCGACCAGAAACTTCAGAAGACAAGCTTTGCCACTGTTGTAGCGAAGTTGTCGATTTTCAAGGAGTACTGGGATGGGAACGTCACGCGAGGTTCCTACAGTGAACACTGCAGCAGCCCCAGTATTGACATCAAGCAGCTCACCGAGCGAGCGGCGAAACTTGCCAATGGGGAACTCAGAGGACTATGCCTTAATTGTGTCAAGCATGGGAGATACACCAAGGAAAATCCAGATTGCCGCAACTCCAGAAGACGGACGTGCGAAGGGTAGTGGTGAAGGGATGGTGATCGCTTCTTGTATTCTGCAAGTCTAAGAATGAAAATAACTGTCCGCAAAAGGCTCCCACGAGGTCACAAGACTAAATGTGAGTAAGATGGCATAGAAGACTTGTAGAGTAGACGCGGAACGCTGCAGGAAGAGAATATCTTAGCAAAAGAAAGCTGGCAAGGGCAAGACTGCATACCTGAAATCCATACTCCATGTCCAAATCATTTGCTCGAGGACATTGACCCGCGTAAGCATGTCTTGACCTCAGCTCTGTCCCTACCCATTCACTCCCGAACACCCAGAAAAAGATGACCACCCACGATAGAAAACCGGTTCCCCAACCCCACCCTCCTAAAGTCCTTAGCATCTACCAACCCCAAGTCCCCGGACCCCCCTTAACCTTCCCCTCAATATCACTCGTGACCCAGCCCCCATAAAAGTCCCCCGGTTGCGCCTCCACCTTCTCGCCGTCCACGTAGCAATCCCACGGCCCCGCGTACAGGCTGACGAAGCCCCGGATCGCCTCGAACCCCTTGGTGGGAGCCTCGTAACTCCACGCTCTGTCCTTGACGACTTCTTTGCCGTCGTCATTGGGGGACTGGAGGTTCCAGTACGTGGCGCGCCCTTTCCATTCGCAGAAGGAGGTGCGGGGGGAGGGGTGGAGGGGGAGGGTAAAGGCTGTGCGAGGTAGGTAGTATGCTGGGAGGGGTCAGTTACGGGATCCTATTCGACGATATGTGTGGTGTGGCGTGGGAAAGCATACTAGGAGGGTGCGTCGTTTCAAGGACCCAGTACGCTTCTTTAGTATCTGCAATTGTTTGATCCCGCCATTTGACTTGGAGGTGGCGGGTTGTCTTTTCGAGGAGTGGTGGCCGGGGAAAGTTGTGCACGTTAAGTTTGGGTTTTGGAGGCATCGTTGTGAGTAGGTTGAAGTGAGTAGGTCTAATAAGTAGGAGGAGGACAATGGTTGCTAATACAAGAAAGATGAGTACCGAGTAGCGTTTAGCCGGCATCAGCCTCAGGCTATCAGTTTGATTCCAGGTGATATAAAGATCACCGTCACGAGATAGAGTTGAGATTGTCACGGACGTCTACTGCTCCTTTTCCTACATGTACTTGCTCCTCCACGGCGATTTGTTCCACAGACTGATGGAAGTTGTACTTTACAACTGCGAGCAAGGTTTATAATTCGACGCTCGATCTCCGACTGAGAGAACGACTCTAGACAACTAAAGCATTGTCGAAACAACAGATGGCTAATATTGTACATGGTATAAGGCAAAGACACAGGAAACGCAAAAGCGGACAATAATATGCCGTAAGAAGCATAAACAGAAACGGGGAAGAAGCCTCCTCCAACCCGCGACGCCCATTTTCATCCTTGATCATGAGATTCCAACGCCGGTGAAATGATCAAAATCCATCCTCCCATGCGGTTTCCAGACAAACATCGTGCTCATACAGTCATAATCTCTCATTTCTCTCAACCTATCTCCTCGGTGACATGTTCGACGGCGGTATTCTCACATTATCCTTAGTCAACTGTGGCGATCCAGAGCTCTCAAGCTTATTGAGTCCAGGACTGACGAGGATCTTCCATTTAGCCGTATTCCTAACATCCTCATTGATCCCTGGATACGTGCCCTGCAACCTCCCCGCGATTTCTCTCGCTTTCTGCTCACCTAGTCTCTTGGTGAGAAGGGAATCAGAGCGAGTGGGCACCTCAGGTCTAGCTGGAGCTCTCTTTCGTGGCGTTCGGGTAGGGCTCTCGGCAGCTGATATAGGAATTGAGGGATAAGTTATTCCGCTGCGAGGAGAGGACCTAAGAGCTGGAGACTCAGCAACGGGCGAGAGAAACTTGCGGGCAGCTGGGACTTCGTCCTCATCTGCGTCTTCGAAGCTGGTCTCTGACCCATTGGAGAAACGCGTGATTTTACTGCTGGAATTACTCTGCTTCCTTTGGGGATCTCTGCGGCTGTGAGAGCGCTCGATCGCTGCCAGGTAATGCTGTTCAACCGGCGGTGGCGGAGAATAAGGCCTTGGGAGACTCGGTTGTTGTGCCCTTGATGGCGCCGGCCGTAGTCCTCTAGCACTCGGTGACTGCAGTGCTGGAACTGGTTTACGAACCACGTCATTTGGTGTAGTCCACACTTCTGGGTAGTTACTGGGTACTGGGCGAGATGAGCCTCGAGACCGTGGTCGATACGCTTGGACATAGGGATATATATTTGGCGGGGGTGAGTGATTGACATTATCATAGAATGGATCTGACAAACTTCTTTGCCGGCTAGATCCAGGTCGGAGGTTGGCTTGGCTCGTGTCCATGTTGCTGGGGAACCGAGGACTGTATTTTGCATAGGGGGAGTTGCCTTGTCGTTGAGCTGTAGGCCCAGATGGTCTAAGGCCTGCAGGTGCTGAGCTATTACGTGGAGTTATACGCAGCGGTGCAGGGAACAAGCTGTAGGTCGGCTTGTCGGGGAGCAGTTGGGAGGATGTCCGGTAACTTCCTGGAGTAACCGGGTCGGTGGGCGAATGGTTTGACGATCTCGGTGGTGGTGGATGTACTGCGAGTGCGGATTCCTCCTCTGCGTTCATACTCCTCTGATACCGATTCCATCCATCGTCGCTAGAGGTAGCGGGAGTAACTATCCTCAGCTCTCTGCGGGGAGGAGGTGCAGCTATAATTGCAGGCGGGTTGCTAGGCTGAGGATGATTCCCGAACTCGTGAACATCAATAGCAGCCATGTCAGGCGTAGTCTCCTGACTGTCTACTATCTTGTCACAGCCAAAAGACCAGCCACTGTGTCGTTTACTATGCTTTCTCCGAAGGCAAACAAACAGGAAACAAAGGCCAAACCCAATTGCAGCGGCACCAACACTAGCAACCGTAACGCCTGCAATCTGAGGTTTTGTAAGGACAGGCTTGGCCGCCGCCGCCGCCGCTACGGCCGAAGACGAAGCTGAGGCTACAGCTGAGCTCGTAGGTGTCGATGTCGTAGTTGGAGCAGTACTGAATCCAGTGCCACCAGATGCCGATGTTGTTGTTCGAGCTAGGTCTATAGAAGATGCGGACTTAGGAAAAATCGACGATGATCTTGTTGCTGTAGTAATTACTGTATGGGTCCGGAACGCCGCGCTTGATGCAGTAGGAAAGATAGACCTTGAATCTGAACTGTAAGAAAGGTTGTTGCTGTTCGTTGGAGTCGCTCTGACTCCACCATTCGCAGATGCGAAGCTCACTGAAGTTGCGGTAAGTGTAGGATGGGTGTTTGGTTTGGCTCCCTGAACGTTCAAGCAAAATTCATAGACTTGCAAGGCAATCGAATTGTCAAAGCCATAGTCCGGGCATCCGGAGAACAGGCATTCCAGGCCGCCTTCACCGATGGTCAAGCCGGATGCGCTACTGCTCACACACAGACAGCTGGAATCTGGGGGAGTCCCGCAGGATGAAGAAGGGAAGTTGGCGGCAATGAATGACTCGAGGCACCCTTGGGCGCAGATAGGTATTACTTGGGCAAGGTTTGGTGTCAAAGATCCCGTAGAGGCTGGGCCAGCCAGTGTCCATGGTATGAGAACAAAATGTAGAAAGAGGCCTAGGAAAAAGGCCATGGGTATGCCGTGAAAGAACTGCATTCATGTTAGCTAGCGAAGAGGGATGATACTGGAAGACGTAGTGATCGGCCAGGTGGTAGCTAGTTGAAGTAAAGAAGAAGAGGCTGTGATGAGTTGTAAGGCACTTGAAGGGGTCCAACTTGCATATGTGGGAGTGGGAAAGTGCCTGAGTGATCATGGCTGTGTAACCTTCTATACTTAAAAGCTGAGGGGAGCAGAAATACCGAAATACCTACCTGGGAAAACTGCGGAACCCCACCAAGACATGAAGCCAGCTCCTAATGCAATGCAGAACGATGCGAAACAGAAAACAAGTGATGCAAAAAATGTTCAAATGAAATGAAGAGATGATGATGATGAAAACGACACGAAGGAAATGAAGAAGGAGAAAAGCGAAACATGAGAAGTATAGATGGGCAGGCGCCCATGATCTTTTTGAGTCTTTGAACAAGGGGGGAGGGGAGAGGGAGAAGGCAGAGGGAGAGGGGGAGGGGCAGTATGCAGACGCTGGATGTCTGGAGAGAGCAAGTTCATTATTATTAGGGTAAGCTAAGGTAGGTCAATGATGAGAAGAGTAGGTATATGAAGATTCCATTGATAGATCAGTAGAGTAAGCGCTTATATCCAGGCAGTTGATACTAGGTATTACTTTACATGTGGTCCAACAGAGGACGACTTTGTCACATATTCTGAAGAGGTTAGAGATGGATGCATGGAAAAAAAGGGAAAATGAATGGTCACTGCGGCCCCTCCCTCAGGCGAAACGCCGAGACGGGCGCGTAAAAATAGATCCCACTTTCCCCTTTTCAATATCTCTGAGCCTCAACACCCTACGAGTACGAATCCAACTTTAGGTATTCTACCAATTTAAGGCCAACTGTCTACCCGAAGCTATTCCATGCCGCAGCGTTGATGACAGCGCCACGTCCAATTGACTAAACAATTGCTTCGTGCGATCATAGAGGCTCAGCGCAATTGGCATGCTTTGCTTGGAGCATGACGGTTCAAAAAAAACAGTAACCATCAAGGCAAGGACCTGAGCAACCTATGGAAGACATACGTCGTCTACAACACGAAAGCATTGGATCTCATGACCATAGGTCGCAGATTTAGAAGCACACGCAAATTTATTGTTAGATCCTGTAACGCTCACATCATCGACACGGTGAAGTTGGACAGAATTGAGGCTCGATAGTGACTGGTGCTTGAATTCAAGTGTTATTTTACAAGACGGCCATACTAGCTAGACCATGATGGAGAACATAGTATTAAAGGGCAGCCCAACATGCTTGCGCTGCGTGCTGCGTCCACAAATGCCTCGGTCGGTCCTTGCGCACATGACTCTTTAATGTAACGCTCTTCTGTAGCTGCCGACCGGCCAGGAGGGGGGAGGCGTAGCAAAAGTGTTCTGGAGGGAATTCCGGTACTTAGGAAACGCGTGCGGGTATGATGAATATAAGAAACTCCAGAAGCCAGGCCGTCGCGTAGGGAATCGAGTAAGGCCGAAGCCTAGTACTTGAGGATGATGTACCTTGACAGGTGTAAGCAATTGATTGAGAGGGAACGCGGACAAATTGTATGTTTCGTCCACCGCGAGATGGGTAGTTCAAGGACTTACAACGCATGGATGATGCCTGGGATGTAACCCAGTATTGTTAAAAGGATGTTGATGAGGAAGTCGGCGTTGCAACCGCGCTCGAGGAAAACACCAAGGGGCGGGAGGATGATGGCGAGAATGATCTTGCAAATGTCGCTACATTCAAGGCATTGTCAGCTATGAAGTTTAAGTAAAGGTCGCGGAGAGTTCAGGTAAGGGCCAGAATAAGTGGCGCGGAGGAAAGCGGAAGACCATCGTCCTCGTAGTAGACGCGAGAGAGCTGGAGAATTACCTTGCAGTGAATGCCATGATGAATGGATAGAGGTCTTGAAGCTTCCGATGTCTGACTCGAAGATTTCAGAGAGTGATGATTGTGTGGTTATGGTTGTGTTTGGGGTTGGTGGTAAGGATGGGTATTTAAAGAAGATTGCGATTTGCGACTGGCAGGATCTTGTACTTGTTTATGAGTTAGTATGACCCAATATTGACGCGGGATTAGATCCCTGTTTAGCACCGCCACAGTGGCTGTACTGTCACGAGGAAAGAGCCACCAGAGCGGACGTAACACCGAAGAAAATCTTTGGCCTGTGGAGCATAAGTAAGGTAGGCCCACGTCTACCAAAATTCAAAAATTTACTCACTTACTCTACCCACAATTACTAGAATTATTGGTGCAGTAGGCCAGTGAAATCAGTGAAATCAGTGAAGTCGTTGAAGTCACCGTCACCAAGCCGGATAACATGGAAGAGGCAGACGGAACGAGTCTACGACTATGCTGCCAAGCGTTTTTAATCATTGCCGAAGCCAATGAAGCCTGCAGCCTGCTTAAGCTACCTCCATGCCAATGCACCCAGATTCATACTCGTATCTCATGACCCGCTTGCACCAAAGAAAACGCCTTGGCTAAACGCAGGGTACAGTATCCCCATCTGCTGCCCATGCTCAATTGCCCTCTGTCTTTTCCGTGCCTTTATCCGGATCCAAATAACTCTCCGTCTCCGCCTCTTCGTACTCTCCGATCAGGTCTGTCACTACGGCTCTGGCTTCATCGAATTCGCCCAGACCATCTGCAAAAGGCGCCTCCTTCTTGTACCCTTCCAAAAAGACGTTTCGTTTCCTCATCTTGTCATATTGAACGACGATTCGCTTGAAAAGCGTCGCGACAGATGTGTGATTTGCCAACATGAGACCTGACACTCTATGTGTATTTTGGAGGTAGGGCGACTTCTTGGTCAGTGCGACTTGTATCGATGCAGGCCCCCAGGGTATGAACGTTGCCAATTGGCGTTCACGGATTCGTAGGAGTGATTTGTGTACTTCTGTGGGATCTGCTTCTCCTTGAATGATGTTGAGTATGCTGATATAGCAGCTTGTCTTGCTCGGTGTTGTTGAAACCATACGATTCTTGGGTTGCAAAAGTCGCCGCATTACGTCCAGTACCGTAGTCTTCCGGACTGTCTTTGCTTGCTCTACATTGTCGCCTGTGAAAGGGGTGTAGGAGGTCATGAGAAAGTGGCATCGCGGTGTCGGGATAAGAGAGGCAACAATGCCGACTAGGTCATTGTGCATGTAACCAGGGTAGCGAAGAGTGGTCGTGCTGGCGGACATGACAGTAGAGACGAGCTGGTTCGTTTGTTGGAAAGACGGTTCTTGGACGTGAAGTCGGTCCGCGGCTATCCTTGACAATGCACCGTTATCCAGCACGACCACCGAGTCCGCGTTCTGTGTCAGCCGCCGCATAGCGAGCAAGCTGTTGTATGGGTTGACCACCACGTCACCACCTCCTTGTGTGTCTGGAAATACCGAATACGTCTGTATCAGCTTTTTGGGGAATCTGTCGTTCATTCGCTCCAGTATGTAGCTGCCCAAACCTGACCCTGTACCACCAGCAATTGAGTGAAGAAGCATGAAACCCTATCGACTATTGTCAGCCTTTGTATTATGTTTCCCCAGAGTTTCAGAGTTGACTTACCTCCAATGAATCACTTCCATCGGCCTCGCGATCTATCATGTCAAACACCTCCTCTTGCACCGTGTCTCCAGCAGCGTAACCCGCAGCCCAGTTATTTGCTGCACCACTACCCTGCGATCCAACGAAGAAATTCTCTGGATTGTAGATGTTTTTATACGGACCATTTTGGATGCCGTTAATCACCTTTGCGACAGCAAAAGCAGATGGTCAGCCGGACGTTGTATGTTTGACCAGCAAAACAGGTGTGAACTTTCACATACTCGTGGTTCCAAGTCCAACAATATTGCTCGGGGTATGTATCGCGTATCATCGCTCTTCAAATGCATCAGCTGGCGTCAATACTAAGTAGTTTCGGGAGCCCCACCTGGTAGAAGAATACATCTTTCCTGTCACCACCTTCTGTCGCGAAATCTTCCAAGTTGCCATCTTGACTGATTCCGTGCTCCAGGCATAGCTGCTGCCAGAATTGACTTCCGACTGCGATCATATCAGTACAGCGTTGCCGCCCACGCGCACCCCGCCGCGTTGGTTTGAGAGCGACTTACTGCTGTTGCCACATTGGCCGGCTTGGATGGTTATGATCTCCCTAAGCCTTGTTCAGTGATGTGAATAGAGAAAGCGTGATCGGGCATAATACCTAGGCATGGCCAAACATTCTACATATACAATCGGGTATGTGATAGATACCTCCGGTAGTGTTAGACAACCCAAATTCGCGTCTGTCACCCAAATTTCGGTCAAAGTCTTCAAATATAAGATAACTCATAAAGTGGCTACTGGGTCATTGAGCATTGAGAAAACACCTTGTCGTATTACTGTGATACAGGTTACGACTTGTCATTCTCCAGAGGAGTACGACTTTTTGTAGGACATGCCAAGCATGGTAGGGCTAAGAGGCTCACATTCCCCCAGTCCCGAGGGGCCATGCGTAAAGATCTACTCCGTACTTCAACGAAAAATAAATCACGTCTCTGCAGCGTTCAAAAATCCTCCGAGTTTCGTAAAAAACAACGAATTCACGTTAGGACCTGCATGTTTTTGCGAATACAATTCATTGCCACTCATCACTCGTCGCTGTATTCAACAGGTACTCAAGAGGGGAAAAAAGCCCATATAGACAAGCGCCGGTGAATGCATAAGTAGCGCAGCGGCTGCTAAGCAAAAGCCCTCTCTCCTCATCGCATAAGACCGAGAAGACGCCAATATCGCCAATTTTGGGTGCGAGACACCCACGCAAAGAGCCGCCGAAGCATGCTGCTGTGTACAGTCGAGCCTGAAATGCACATGGTAAAAAACGAAAAGGTATTATTGACCGCACATCAGGATCGTGACCGGCTGCCTGCGAGCCCACTCCCCACTCTACCGCTAGTCTTCCTTACTCCACCCTTGACCTCTCTGCTCTCTGCGCTTCTCCTAGCTGGGCTCCCGCGAATTTTAGAAACACCCAAGGTCCCGCTTCCACTGCCGCTTTTCGTGCTTCCGGGCGTTTTCGGTCTCGAAGGCTTGTCAAAGGCATGCTCATCGTGGTGGGTCCAATTCTCGACATCTGAGGTCAGCTCTTGCAATGCTTCATCGTCGCCGGCAGTACTGTAACGCGAGGTTGTAGTGGTAGTGGTTGTATAGCTGACGGCACGCCTTTTTTCGCTGCCCACCGGTGAACGAGAACTTGTTCGTCGACCAAGCACTCGTAGCTCCCACTCCTCTTCATTCTCACCAGGGTTCTGTCGGTGGCTGCGCATCTCTACGATCTGATTGTCTGGATCTTCGACGACGGTGTTGCCGTTGAAAGCGGCTGACGGTGTTCTCGTATATGGATGGTGACGGGGATCCATCCTGCTGGTCTTCCTTGGCTGCCCGGGAGTGGGTGCTGGAAGATTTTCGTCCATGGCATTTGAAGGACCAGCTTCATTTGCTGTTATTTCGCCCAGTGCAGATCGCTTGCCTGACTGACTCGGATTCGGTGGTGTCGCGGTCTGACCAATACTGGCCTGATTACGGCGGATTGATTTAGTAGGCGTCGAGGGCAGCGCTGCAACAAGCTTCTCCTTCAAAAGGTCTTCCCACCACCACTCACGGAACGTTCCTTGATTGAGATGAAGCCAATGCTGCTGTGGTCCAACAACCATACCCGGTCGCATGAATCGCATGAATGCAATGATCTCGTTGGCAGTAAAGCCATAACGGTAAATGAGATATGCTCCGATCAGACAGCCTGTGCGCCCTAGTCCAGCTTTACAGTGAACAGCAATGGCCTTCTTCTTCACATTTATCATCTCATGCGCCAGCCTGATAAACTTCTTGACCATATGTAATGGTGGGCACGTCCCGTCATCAAAGATCATGTCCAGATGGTTGATACCAAGAGCAGTGAAGTATGTGGGCGAGTAGAGTTCGGAATTCAGACGGACGACGAGTCCGACGTTGCGCTTGGCGAAGTGTGACAGAACATTCTTGAAGGGGCCTGGGAGGTTGGAAAGTTTGACGGCGGAGGCCTTGGTAGGCAGCGTGGCATATAGTGGCGAATCGGATG
Organism: Evernia prunastri; assembly: GCA_003184365.1. Classification (NCBI taxonomy): domain Eukaryota; kingdom Fungi; phylum Ascomycota; class Lecanoromycetes; order Lecanorales; family Parmeliaceae; genus Evernia; species Evernia prunastri. The sequence goes on from NKYR01000137.1 coordinate 36,155, forward strand.
GTATCGGGGCTATTGGCTGATGTTGAGGGGATGCAAGCGCAATAAAATTGGGTGTGAGCCAGTTGAAATCTCCTTGGTCTACCCTCTCGTACCTCTCGTATCTGAAGGCTCATGAGCATTTGTTGATTGAATTTGGTAACAGTTACTCACTCGTCAAGCCTGAAATCTCTGAAACCCACCAAACCCTCTTCCTTGGCCTTCCATACACCGTACACAACATCCTGTATTCCAATGCTGAAGTCGGCTTGGCTGTACCCTGCATCTCGAAAGGGCATTAACGGTGGTTCCGCTTGCGCGATGGGTGCTAGTGCCAGATGTGGCGGCCAATTCTGTATGACGATCATGTAACAAGCCAGTAAACAAGCGGCATTTGCCCTGCTTCTCGAGTCTGGCTTACTCCAGAACACGACCCCTCTTTCTGCGTTGTTTGGGTCTCCCAAGATCTCGTGGAGGAGGACAGCAAAACGGTAGAGATGCCCAACATGCAATGGTCCAAAATCTGCATGGAAGCGGTTGTAGAGTAGATGATCGTCGACTGTGAAGTAGAAGGGAGGATGCACTTTGGGGCCTGTTGGGACTGGTGGGGGTTGATGTGGTGATTTGGACGAGCGCTTCGAAGGTGACTTGGGTGTTGCTGGATATGGGAATGGAGTGTGCTCATTGGGAGGATGAGTATATGACGCTAGGTAGAGTCGGTCTGTGGAGTGTCAGCTTCCCTATAGTAACAATGCGCCAGCACTAAATCCATCATTGACTGCTGCTACTCACTCTGGATGTACTCGATCACCTGTCCATAGCTGGTTGTGCCCAGAGCTGGAGAAACAGGTGCTCTTGCAGCCTGGTGCGACATGGCTAGAGGGAAGTCGCAAACGACCTTTGTACGTGACACGGCAACTGTATCAAAAGATATCTTGCAGTTCTTATTGGAAATCGCAATGGGTGTAGTAATTGCGAGGTTGCGAAGTAGCGATAGAGGATGAGGGCAGCTGCTTGTTTACTTTGACGCTTCAGATGTTTACCTGGACTTGAACAGATAAATGAAGTTCCCGAATACTTTTATACACCAATGCCAGTAAGAATAAGCACCTCAAAGATAGTAAGGCATGCTGTCGTCGCAAGATGCGGAACAATTGATGTTGTTTATGCTTTGGGTGACTGTGGGGGCTCTTGCTGTTCGAACTTCGGACTGAATTTCGGTAGCTCCCCGCTTACGATTAGCGGCGTAACGGCCGAAAGGTTTGGTTGACAGGGCAACCGTGAATCCCTACGACTTCAGCCCTGTCACAATCGAGATCTTGAGCAAGATTTCCCATCCTCGATCCTCCTACATTCCTTGCCGACAATCTGTAGCTACCATGCCAGGTTCTTCTTTTGACCCAAAGTTTCCATGCTCCTTGTTAGTTATTGGTGCTTGCTACACCTGATTATACGTGCTAAACGACATATAGAATCGTCTCGGTCCCCCTTCCCACGCACCGACTAGCATCCTCCGCCCTTCGCGCACTCTGCGTAGATGCCGAACTTTCGCCTCTCGTCCATCGTTATTTCTCTCTGAATTCCCCAGACGCATCTCACGGTGTCACCACCAACAGCTCAACGAGCGCAGATGCAGGAGCGCGCTTGGACGGCGATACGCCCTCGCCCAGGGGAGCGCAATCTGCATTAGATGACAAGGAATTGACAATTCTACGCACAGAGTACAAGGCCACAACCAACCGGATGTTGAGAGTGGCTGTCAATGGATTTATGGAAAGTCTCGGAGTCGTATTGGGGGTCATGGAAGAGCTGGATGTGGATGTAATGGCAGAGGAAGCTCAGTGATTGACTGCTTTCTAGACAATGAAAAGAACAATGCCTGATGCAACATGAGGTATGGGATCGCGGGAATAAGCGAATGAGCAGAAAGCCGGTGGTGGTGGATCGCCAGGCGCCGCTGAAGGCTGGCATCAATGGCCTCGCCCATGAGGCTTCCACAAGTAATTCGTTCCTCGTTCGGCGAAGTCGAAACAAAGCTTACTTTTCGGCAGTGATGTCTTCTCGAGCCTGGAGCGTATCTGGAGAACACCACCGAGCCAATCGATTGAGATGCTTAGTGGGACACTCGCACCTAAGACTTAGGCCCTTCTTCCGGCTGTTTGTCGAAAAGTGGTAGATGATATTGGGAGTGAAGCCCCATTGCTTGATCTCTAGACGTTATCTCTCCTACCTTCCGAATTGCTTCTAGTCTCTCAAACGGATTCATCGTGGCGTGTCTTCTCACCATGAAGACGTTGCCATCCCTCCCTCTATGAGGGGTACCTGGGCTTATGCCTTCACTTTCCTCCCTGATTATTGGCACTGAATCGTTATGTTCAGATATTGGTTCTGCTTTGACAACGAGGCTTTCTTGTAGGATTGCTCCGTGCTTTTTACTGGGGTTGGTTGGGCTAACAGAAAGATGTCGTCTTACGGTGACTGGTGGTGCATCTTGCGCCCCTGATTGCAGAACGACTTTACTCCGAGATTCTTCTTCTTGAGATGTAAACCTGACCGCGAATGTAGAACTCTTGTCTGTCGTGCCGCGGTTGGGATGCTTCGGATGGATCATGGATACCTCCTGATCCAAAGAATTCTCCAGGTTTGCTTCCTTGGCCGTTCCATTTGCAAAGCCTCGCAGCTTGTACTTTCGTTTTTCTTCATTCGCTGCTCTCTTCGATTTCTTCATTTCTGCCTTCGCTATCTTCTTTGCGACTTTTCGGGATATCTCAGGGCGTCGCCCAGTTATCGCTTTAACCTCCTCGGCAAGTCTTTTATTTCTCTCCTTGACTGTTTCGGATTGAACGATTTGCGCTTCCAGCCTTTTGAACTTTTTTTCCGTGCGTGTTAGCTGGCCTTTCTCCTCTATTCTCGTCTGGAGATCGGCGAGCACCCGTCCAGCTTGCGTATACCCCAGTCCAATCGGTCGTTCAGCTTCCTGCTTCTCGTTTTTCACTTTGAGAATCCTCTGTTGAATCGTATTAGCAGATTCGGTTACACCAATTGCGGTCAATGACTCTGGTGGCATCAGATCTTGTAGTTGCACGTTGACAGCCTCAAGTTCTTCACCCTTGATTTCGTGGCCGACAGGGACCTTCGAAGCTTGCCCTCGTACCACAAGGAGCGAGTAAGGAGCATCCAATTTCGTGGTTATTGTGCTTTTCCGTCGGACTTCATAGTCCTGTCTATGCAACTCGGTCCTTAGATACCGCATCCTGTTTGCGGGGATGTTCGTATTGAGAAACGAAGACTGCGGTAGCTTTTAGCAACGGAACAAATGTCATGCGACTATCTCAATCACCTCCAAACTCATGCCCTGCTCAGAGAGCACACCAAAGTGATTTTCTTCCACCCAGAATTCAGACTGAGCGTAGGCCTTAGCCTCCGTACTATCAGCTTCTGGAATGGCATCCATGGCCGACGGCAGCGAGCCAAAGGTCAGAGTTGGAGTAGCAGGTTGATTGCTATTCCAGAACACAGGGGCTTGAAGGTTAGCGGAATCAGCATCTGAAGGCGATTTGTGAACATAAAAAGTGATGGTATCTCCCGGCTTTGCAACCTCTCCAAGTGCTTCACGTTTCCGTGCTTCAATATCCCAGTCATCATCAAAGGACGGATCAAATGCTGGATGTTGGTTGCTGTAAATCGAATCTGGATCTAATGCTAGTAGGCCGTGCTTCTCACCCCAGCCACCCCCACCACTGAGCACTCTGTGAAGTCGGCCTCCTGAGAGGATAGCATACTGCAATCTATCACGTACGTTGCCTTCAATTTGCCCAGCACGATCCAAGGCAGCATACTTTTGAGGTCTGATGAGTGCCCAAACGCCGGCTTGCTGGGCGGGTATCTGGCCTTCCCGGATGGCAGTGGATATTGCTGTTTCCAATTCTTCTGATGCAGCAGCTTCGACCGAGGTATCGTCCCCACTGGTCTTGCGAACAATGTTACCAATAGCAGCTGTGATGGTCCTAGCTGGAGTTATGGGCACCAGATGCGAATGTACGAGATAATTCATTTGGAGTCGCATGCCCTCATCTGCAAAGACAGCGCCCATATGAACAATCTGCTGTGATAGCCAGGTTTTCTTGCTAGACACATGCTCAGGGGTAGATCCTTCGCTGAATTGTAAGCTCCACCTTTGTGCAAAGAGGGTAAATGTTGCTCCATTTTGGAACAATGTATTAGCCACAGGCAATTGTAGCGTCCGCTGTACTAAAGGCTGGGATGCTGACTTCTCAGAAATTTGGCTGCGCACGCCAGAGCTCGGAGGAAACGAAAAAGACAATGTACACCGTTGCTGAATTGTCATGGTCTCCCGCTCATTCGACGTCTTCCTGGGTGACCAAAGATCAGGAGCAGCGGCTTCTGAATCGAGTACGGCTACAGAGATTCCCTCGAATCCATCTTCTAACCGTCTCTCTTGTGAAGAGTCCACGTCTGCGGTATGGTTGTCTAGTAATGCGTAAAATCTGGTGGACCTTGGCTGCGGTATTCGATCTACAACCGCAGCCAAGAGGTCAAAATCCTGCCAGGGCTTTGTCGTCTCAACCGCCAGGCGCAAAAGAGACGGAATGAATAAACTACCATCGTCTAATAGCGACAGGTGAGCTGGAGTAACAAGGAGCACAACGAGTGGCGTTGCGCCTGACTTTAATTTGGCCTTTCGGAGCTTCAAAGAGGGAATTCTTGAAGCCTATAGACATCAGAAAGAGCTTAACTAAACTAAAGCATGATGGTTTTGAGCGAGTAGTTCTATGGTACCTACAATTTCTGACGGAGAGGGTGACAGCAGAGACCAGCACGTGGATGTTGGACCTTGGCTGATATCTTGAAGTATGGTATTTCTTCTCGATTCCGAGGACATGATTGTATAAGCATGTCTGCGAGGGATTGAATTGCAATATAAGGGTTCCCGGCTTAAGCCTGAAAGGCTCGATGAAAAATTCAGGAGCCTCGAGCAGAGGGATCTTGGTTGCACTATCATATCAGGCTCGCGTCTGTATGAAAGATTTAAGCCGTCGTCTACGAGTCCCCCACCATCATTCGAATATGACACTTCTTCCCCGGGAACTGTTCTGTACCAGGATTCTGAAGTCGGATGGAGGTTCTGATTGCAATACAGAGCAGGAAAGGGCTTGATACTGGATATGGGACTGGCTTGATATTACTACGGTGGCCAGCATATCGGGGATATACCAGATGGTTTAAGGTTTAAGCTCGGGTATGGTAACCTAAAACCTACAGTTTACCGTAAGGTAAGGTACTTAAAGCCGTTCCGGAAGCAATCATTAGGGCACGTTGTTTGGAAATTCTGGAAATTCCCCTCTAAGGTACCCTTCGTACAGTGCACACTGCACTCTACTTAGGAGTATTTGTTGCATGATTCCATCCCACATCTTATTAATCGGCAAGATGCAAAATGATAGGTCAAGTAGGCAAAGGGATTACGGCACAGTGCACTCGTAGTTTCATCCTTTCATGCATGCAAGAGAAGGCCAAACCGCCAAGATGCAGCAGCGCAGCGATATGTCTCACTTTCAGTCTCTCACTCATGATTACATTGGATCTTTGTATTTTGAGGCCTGAGGTAATCTTACCTACTGCTGTACCACATACCCACGGGTCCCACCATGCTTGCTTGGCTCCACCAGATAGGACTTGGGAGCCGGTTACAATATATTAAAGTAGGTACTCTTGATTTGCATCGCTAATTGGTCGCTAAATGCCAGCAGCATGTAGGTTCTAAAAAGAGAGCATTCAGCGGTCATCGAGATACGGACAATTTCAATTAATCTTCCTAGGCCGAGGGGGCATGGGCTTCACCGCTCCCGCTGAATTAACGATAACATAAGGTTAGGTACTTACACATTACCTTATACCTTGGCTAAGGTAGGTAGGAGGCTAGTAGTGAAGAACGATCCGAAAGATCATGTGCTCCAGAGCATTACTCGTCCAAGCCACGAAACATCAAGCATAAACATTATGATTTTACATCCATTGTTACCTATTAACATGAAAAGAATATATATGTGTAAGAAAAGAAAAGAAAGGAGTCAAAGAGTCAAAGAGTCAAGAGTCAAGAGTCAAGAGTAAAGATTGACCCAAGACTGAAATCACCACCTAGGTATTCATGGCCTCATACCTTAGGTATCTTACCTAAACTACTTATCTATCAAGCATAGGTTAAGGCATAGTCAGCAACTTCATATCTACTTCATGCAGCTGAAATTGCGTCAATTAGAAGAACCAACGTTTTATCATCAAATCATTGGATTGATATCTGTATGATAATCGAGATTCCCCATGCTTTCTTCACCTTTTGCTTCACCTTTTGACCTTTTTTCGAATCTAATAGAGTACATACGGTACAGTAAAAGTACATAAAAAGTACCTTACCCTAGCTCGTTCGTAATAAATGATAATGAGGGGCGCGCCAAGGCCAAGACTTTCAAAGCAATTTCAGCAACCTTACAACATCATCCTCTTCTTGCACTCCAACTCACAACCACCTCTTGCTCACTCTCCATCCACTATCATCACCACTTGATCCACGATCACTTGGCTTCATACACCGGCAGAGTTGACTCTGCTCGGTATTGAAGCCGTCCATTCCTTTGAAACAGTTTGATCCATTTCTCCCGGTCGCTTTGTACACTCCTTCCAACGTACGTATCCGTCTCTCTTGTGCCCATCAACTTGATCAAGCCTCACATGAGCCAGCCATCCCTAACCGACTGTCCAGGTACTTTACAGTCGCTCTTCAGCATACCATCCAAATCTATTCTCTTACACCAATTTAGCCGACTCCGTCATATTCTGGGTCTCATACACTCCCTCCCAATCTACACGATCCATCTACCATACTGCTACCACTGTCCCGTCCTCTCACTCCTTCACAAAAGACCCGCACCACCTATTCCACACCTGATGTGACGGCTACAGCATTGCCTCTGATAGAACTACAGATAGCGAAAGAGAATAGCCGAGGTCTTGCCTACGCAACATCACCTTGGCATGGATATAGACAAAGGCAGAGACACTTCGGGGCCGTTACCAAATCCCCCTTTCGTATCTCCTGTGCAACCTGAGCTACCCAGGGATGCAAGCTCTCATGTGAAGAACCCTTCGAACGGGGATGCTTCTGGGTCTCGACGTTCAGCAGGTCGTCCAAGACCTCAACGCATATCAATCAACAAACTGCCAGCGTTTGATTTAAGTCCTGCTGCGTCAAGTCTAGCCAATCGTACCCCAAGCCCAGCGCGGTCTCCGACAAGAAGAACCCCTCCTATCCACCATGGACATCGGAGGAATAACAGCGAGTATGTTGGCGGTGATGTTACAAACGGTGGACCAGTGCTGGTAAGCGCGAGTCCCACGAAGAGTGAACCATCTAGCGGGCATGAAGGGAGCGAAAGTGATATGGGTCGTGATGACGCTACAAATGGTGGCCCTTCGTCTCTGGGCACGACCTCTACGGAAGACGAGGGATCATCGCATCCGCCGCCTGGGGCCAGACTAGGCCCTCCAACAAGTAGACGCGGTCATGCCCATCGGCGCTCGGGTGCAATATCAAGCCACGATCTCTCGATGATTCTGAAACCTGCGTCTGAGATGAAAGGTGGCAGCGCGCCAACAACACCTTCAGATTCTATGTTCCAGCGGCCTCTCCCTCCGGAACTTGACAGATCAATCTCCCAACCCGAAACTGCAACCTGCTCTCAGGGATCACTGGGCTCAGCAGCACAAAATGAACAATTACCTGATGCTGGACCGCCACGCCCTTCTCGAGTGGGATTCTCCGATGTTGTAGAGTTCATCCCTCGACCATTGTCAACGATATCTTCCGAGACTTCAAGCAGCATGTCAACTGTTCGCGCAAGCCATTCGGTCTCCAATAGTATCACATCCATGATTGGTGGAGGCAACTCGTCAAGTCCACAATCAGCCATGAATTCGAGGTCTGGGCGCAGATCCACCCTGGAGCAGGATTCTTCCAGATCCAGGCCCAATACTGCTGGTAGTTCTCCCCCTCGTGCATCCCAAGACTGGCAGTGGGACTTTAGGGGATCGGAATCTCCCGTGAAGCGTCCCTCTTCAGCACCCGCTGGGGACTCTCCTTCCAAAGGCGCAAAGGAACCTTGCAGTCCCTCCATGAGGGAGACTCCTCGCAAAGCCAGCAATGAACCACTCGCGACATCTCCCATGTCTCCCGAAAAGTCCCAGAGGACCGCCCTCTCTCCAACCTTAAAGGGTCCCCATCTTCAAGCTCAGAGGCGACGTCCATCATCGCCGACCATGAGACCGAGGACGTCTCCGGAGCCGAAGGTAACTAAGAGACAGCGGAAAGGAAGATCATGGGCTGGACTTCTCTCTCGCAAGGGAAGGCACCATGATGCCAGAGCAGACTTTGTCAGCCGTCGCTCACCCACGCCTCCTCTACGACAACATATTCCAGAAGCCGAGTTCTCGCTCGACGACGTAACTTTCGACGAAGATACCACTTGCATAATCGAAACCGCATCTTCCGATACATCCAAGCTCCCAAGGTTGCAGACCGATTACGCCACTTGGAAACCCCGAGAGGCGAGTCCACTTTCGGAGACAGATTCCTCAGCCTCCGTGCTTGACATCGACGCCGCTCTCAGATCCTTTGATTCTCCAAGCACAGGACCTGCGTTCGAAGATGTCATTTCCGGAGGTATTTCAAGTTCAAAGCGTCGGATGCACAGCAGTGGGATCACTGGCGGATTCGCAGGTCCAGGAATGCATTACCATCGTCGAGCTGAGAGTGCCCCTGAAATGGAGGCTATTGACCGCTCCAAATTTGGGTTCCCACGTCTCGGTAGTAATCCCACCATGGCCATTGAGGAAGAGGAGGAAGAAGATGACGAAGAGACATCATCGAAGCCAATCGACGCATCCACCAAATCGAATGAAGAGGAGCTGCATCACGATCTCGCTCCGGGCCTTGGTGTAAATATTGTTGAAGTGGAAAGCGGTACTGATCCACCAATGCAACGAGGCGCGCCGCGATCCTTCAACAGACTTGCTGTAACTGATCATTCAGCTGGTAGGCCAATTGACAAGCTTGACGCCCCCAGTGATTTCAGTCTGGTTGAGATTGTAAGCGCGGATGAAGAGCCTCGCTTTTCTGTCATCACAAAATCTTCAGACGAGTCCACAATTACGCCAACATTGTCTCGCGATCCATTGGACGCACACTCGATGTCTGCACCTCTCGACTTCGCTATGCTGACGCCGGCGTTGACCTACGACGGAACACCAGAAACCCCATCTGCTGTCTCTTCCCCTGATATCTTCAGGACCTCATTTGACATGCCTCGGGTGCACACCGCCTCCTCCTCCATCACTGATAGAGCAACTCTCAACTCCTCTCGGGCGGGAGACCATACCCTGACTTTGCATAGCTCCATTGATGACGTCCCATCGCTCACCAGTAGCGCTTCCACAATGGCAAGTGGTCATCCTCCTCGAATTTCAAGCAGTGCAAATACCTGCTCGTCGGCGGATCGCTCGGGCTCGTTCTCCGCTCCGGTTCCTGCGCGCACGAGACCCGTATCCGCAGGCAAGCGCAATAGTCTTGCCAGCCTTACTCGATTGGTCGGTGCAGGCTCATACAATAGAAGCAAATTGAACATCGAAGAATGTGTTCCGCCTGATACTCCAGAGAAAATGGAGAAGAAGAAAGGGAACCGGATCAGTCGGTTGATGAAGTTCTGGAAGATGAAGGAGAAGCCATCGTCTTCATAGCATACATCCTTTCTTACGGCGCTCGGTCTTCCATTGAAGCAATGATTTGGCGTCTGAGCGATGACTACATTAAACTGGGGAGTACAGGTCGGAGATCATGGAAGAGCTTACGCCCTTGCAATCCAGTTAGGGTATTTTCCGGTATATTCCTTCGCTCATTCGATTCACGGGACGACGGTATCAACATTATTCAGCAGCATCATTATCGCAGCGGCTCCTCTTCTCTTGCACATCAACCAGCAACACCTTTCTTGTCGGCTTTACTCAAGACATGGCTTACTTTGGCCTCCATGCTTCTTCGACTGGGCAATAACAGCCAGAAAATTTACCTTTCACAGCTTCTGATGTCAGCAACAAGAACAACAGAAACATTAAGAGCATGCTCGTCTCCTCTATCCACCAAGAGCAATTGCGGCGCGCTAGCATTACCATAAACCTCTCTACCCAAATGATACGACACGAATGATTTGGATCAGATGCTGGGGTTTCACTTCTTGAAGATTTAGCTGTTGCTGAAAATAGTAAAGGACAAGGGGGGTTTTTTTTCTACTACAAAAGGGATATTCAGATGCAGGCGGATCCATTTAGCTTCCATGAGCATAGATAGCAATTCAATTCAATGATACCAGGAGGAGAATCTTATTTCACAGTCCAAATTTTCTGTTCATATCTCATAGTTGAGAACTAGTATCATCATCCAGTGTTCAGTAGGTAGCTAGTATGCTGCTGTAGCTCTATAAAAACTAAACCCTTCTAATATGCAATATTTGCCGTCAGAAAATGCCGCTCAGCAGTCAATCGTACACTCACTCATCATATCCAAATCACATGAGGTCAATCTACAGCCTCACTTTCTATCCTCCCCGTCGGCCCTGTCGGCCCCGATGGACTGGCACAGCTACTCCCCTCCTCGCTGGCCCCTAACCCACTGTCCAAAGTCCCAGCTGCACTCAGACTCTCAATCGGGTCGGCGTCGATGTCCCATTCTTCTTCTGCCTCTCCTTGTCCCTCGTCATCCTCATCGTTTCTGTCTTCCTCTTCTTCTTCCTCCTCCTCCCCCTCCTCATCCACGACATCATCAGCCAGCCTGCCTCCACCCCTTCTGGTAACCTTGGGCTCTTTGCCCCCGAAAGAGCGCTGTACGGCTCCTCGCGTGTTCCAGCGCAGGGCTCGGCGCACACTTTCGAACCATTCACCACCAGTTCCACCCTCGCCAACGACGGTAGGGAAGGGGTACCGTCCAGCTTCCACGCGTACCTCGTCGCCCCGACGTAGTTCCACACGCCCTTTGCCGTCAAAGGAGGCGTATGCTGTGGACCTGCTGCCCTTGGGTACACAGATACGTAGGCATAGCGTATCCGAGAGAACCATGGGTCTGAAGGAGAGGGTATGAGGGCAGATGGGCGTCAAGAGAATGCCGGGTATAGAAGGGTGGGTAAGAGGTCCGCCTGCGGATAGAGAATATGCTGTACTGCCTGTCGGGGTGCTTATGATGCAACCGTCGGCTTGGATAATGGTAAGGAGGTGAGTATCACCGTAGAGTTCGAGATTTGAAACATAGGGCGAGGGGCCACGGTCAATTACCAATTCATTTAGGACTTCGAATTGGGAATCCTCTATTAGCTCTGGTGTAGATACTGTCTTGGAAAGGCTGGAGGTACTGGGACGGCGTTTGCTGTTCGCTGCGCGGTAGACCGTACAGGTGAATCGCATGCGCATGTTGACGCGCATGCCAGAGCCTTCCATTATCCTGTCTAGTGTAGGTTTGTAGGTTTCGAAAGGGAAGTTCGTAAGGAAACCGAGGGAGCCGAGGGCAAAAGAGAGGATTGGCGGAACTATTCGCTGGAAAAGCCAGGAGGTGAAGAGCACAGTGCCGTCTCCGCCGAGCGTGAGGACGAGGTCGAACCTTTCGGGAGAATTCCAGCACAAGTCGGGCGTCCAGTAGCGGAGCATGTCAGAGTAATGAGGATTGGAAGCCAGGAGGCCTGCAGCGTCAAAGCGGGTAGAGGTGCGGAGCTTGGCATCCACGTAGACAGTGACGCCGAGGTCTGAGCTGTAGCGGGGTGTTTTGAGGAGGAATTCTGTGAGCTCGCGAGTGAGATATACCAGTCTATTGTCTCTAGCTTTTGTAATGATCATGATGGTTCGGACAGCACGCTTGATGGGTCGGCGTTGAAGCTGTTTCGATATCTCTCGGACACTGGTCGCTGTTTGCAGGAGGCGTGAGTGGGACATGCCATCGTCTTCGGCTGATATTTCCTCCAGTACTCGCTCGATGTTGACAGCATCATCGAATCTTTGATGGAAGAAACATGGTGATTGTGCAAATCGAGTAGCAAATGAGGCTCTTGGATTGTTTCCCAAACCTGACATGGATGCAGCAAGATTCTGCTGGATGGCCTTGTCGTTATGGGTAGATGAATCCTTGGACGTCCTTGACACCAGAGCTTTGAGCATGTTCTGATTTGGCAGAGATCCTGGAGGAAAAGCTCCTTTACGCTGGTTCATTGAGGCCCAAGAAGTGCAAAGGGGATGTGAAGGAGATGGTGCTGCAGGATCAAGCGGAGAATGACTGATCTGCGTAGAAGCTTTTGACAGACTGTCCAGGGACTCCCCGATATCTGCTTCGTCTATATTCCTTCTGTCATCGGCGTTGAGTGGATCAAGATGCGACTGGTAGTCGCGCAGGAGGGTGCTGCCGAACACTGAGCCTGGCCGTGACTTTGGCTTGGATTGAGGGGACGAAACCTCGCCTGATGAATCGGAAGATACATCAAACGCTCTCAAGGGAAGCTGATTTATGTCTGGCCCGTTCGTGTTCGCTCGCGGAGGGTTTTGCATCATCCCAGATTCTATCTGGACGGGACTATTGTCACGACTGGAGGAAGGGCTGTAGGACAAGGGGCCAGGCCTGCCTCACCCTTTGGAAAGCAAAGTGGCCAGTAAATGGCGAATGGGAAATGTGAAAGAGCAACATAGAGAGAAATATCAGGAGGCGACCTTTCTACTAAAATGGATTATGTAGGAATGAGGATGGTTATACACCACAGTCGGGACCGGAAGGGAACTGAGCCGCTTTCGCCGTTACATATCCGCGGCGATAATTTCATTCGGTTTCCTCGCCATCGAAATCAACGAAAAATCCGATCAAGGTATATAATGTTGTAAAGCCTCTGTAAGGCAAAGACAATTTGACTACTTGGACAAATCCCGAGTTCCAAATGAGTACACGTCTGCATATAAGCCTATCCACTCCAGGAAGCAACCTACATGATGACCAATACACCAACGCTCCTGATATATGCCAATTGAAGACGGATATGATCTTATGGATTTTGGCAAAAAGAGTTTGCATTCGTCTTGCCGGCGCTGGCTCCCAATCGGCTCCTATTCCACGGCATTTCCGGAGCCAGAGATAATGCAGAATACGTCCACTTGTGACAGTGCGACCAAGGCGACTACATTGGATCCATGTCCCTATTGCCAGCGAGCTGATTCTAAAGGGGTGGACAAATGGTCATCTCCTTTCCTCTCTTAGCGGAAGATTCGAACACGCACTTCTGACGTCCCGTATCACTCTTGTAGGTCAGTTGTTGGCTCACCAGACCACGGTATCACCTAGTCATCCTAGGATCCACGTGGTTTCAAGTAACCTCCCCTCCATAAACCGGTAATTTTAGCCTACTCTTCAGCCCATTCTCTTCTTCCATCTTTGCTCCTTGGCGATCTTCCTCTCAACGGCGTCTTTCAAGACATTCTCCAGCTTCGAGACGTCGTCAGAATCCATGCTCACGTCTTCGCTCTCGCTCGCATCCCCCTCTTCTCCGTGGCAGATCAACATTGCCCTCCGGTGGACCTCTTCCCACATGTCCATCGTAAATTCTCCCTCGCTCTCTACGACCAGTAGATCCCCATGTGACGAGAAAGCAAGGACATGGATGGAAGATGCGAGCTTTATTTGTTGGACGGAGGGATCAATTACCAATGTGCCATCTAAGTTGGTAGCAACGAGCGTTGCTGTTAGTGTCATGGAAAGCGGTATAGAGGTCGAAAGTAGAGCTAAGATTGATGCCTGCAGAAGAGCGGGAATGACTGGAAGATTCTGGATCCCTTATCAGTTTGAGCGAGAAATTTTCATGAGTGGAGAGCCTACAGAAGCAGCCTGGGGCAAACTGCCAGCGACAGACTCATCTTCTGGACTGGTAACAATTTGTAGTGTGAATTGAAGCAGACTACGCGGGTGTGCTGATACTAGTATGATATGGCGGAGAGTGTTCTGAATAATAGATTCGAGACGCTTTTCTCGTAACCCTACATGTGAATTTAGCACGTAACTTCTTGGAAGAAAATATGAGCCGATACTTACCTCCTACACCGACACATGGCCTAACCGTAACATCAACAGCTGCTTCTTCGGGTAATTCATCCCTCCTTTGCACCTCAATGGGACCATTGATAGCAGCGATCACGGAGTAGCCGTTCTTTGCATATGTTGCAGAGCCATCTGCGCGGTGCAGTGGGTACAGCGTAGTGTTTGCCATTAGAAGTCCGAGAGGTTGAATTTGTTTCAGTTGCGAATTCTACTTTCTAATTATATTTTCACTATGGCTACCCAGCGGCCCCCTCAGACCCTAGGTGCCTATACTTTAACGAGATGTGGGCGCTCTGTTTACAACGCAGTCAATCCGCCCCAACCGGCATGATACGTCTTGAACATGTCTCCAGCAATCGGCACGTATTCAGTCCCCACCCCAATAAGCCCAAAGAGTCAGGATAGACTCCCGCGCCTCATCCCCCGCAAGAGAGCTCCTTCGCAAAACGCTCTACGAAAGCCAGAAACCCCAATCCTTCCACCTCTGCCTGACACATCTGCGCTGATCTTTCAGGAGCCCACGCGACGTATCTTATCATCCGATGACCTTGACCTCTTCCTCTCTTCTCCCGCTCATTCTCTCATCCTCTCCTTCGTCTTCTCTCTCTCCGACTCGGCAGCAGACAGGAAGATATCCTCCATCGGCCTCGCCTCGGCACACCCAATTATCCATAAGATACTTTCAATACTCGATTCGATAGATCAATTTATTGACAGGTGCCCACCTACCGACCAAGGTGGTTCTCGCTTCGGCAACCCTGCCTTTCGCGACTTTATAGACAACACTTCAACGCAAAGCCAGCCCTGGCATCAGCGCCTTGGCCTCTCGTCGCAGTCATCGATCGAGGAAGTGTCAACTTACCTTTACCACTCTTTCGGCAACAGACAACGTATAGACTATGGATCCGGCCACGAGCTCAATTTTGTCATTTGGCTTCTCTGCCTCAATCGACTATCCCTGCTCCCCGAGTCTACATTCTCAGCGCTCACTTTGGTCGTCTTCCCTCGCTACATTGCACTTTTGCGCAGGTTACAAAGCACATACTATCTCGAGCCTGCGGGCTCACACGGCGTCTGGGGTCTCGACGATTACCATTTCCTCCCCTTCCTATTTGGCGCGTCGCAGCTACTCCATCATCCATACATAAGACCACTGAGTATCCACAATGAAATCGTGCTCGAAGAAGCGGGCGATGAGTACCTCTACCTAGACATGGTTCGCTTCACCATAGCCTCGAAAACTGTCAAAGGCCTCAAATGGACACAGCCAATGCTGGACGACATCTCAGGCGCCAAGAATTGGGAGAAGGTGGAACAAGGCATGCGTCGCATGTTCGTTAAGGAAGTATTGGGTAAATTGCCTGTTATGCAGCATTTCCTGTTTGGCAGTCTGGTGCCTGCAGAGCAGGATATGAGTAAAGAGGAAGAAGCAGGAGTGGCACCAGAGAGCGAGGAGAAGGAAGGAGGAGAATTGAAGGTGGACGAAAGTGGTATTGAGCATGTGCATAGAGATGATGCTTGGGGTGACTGCTGTGGTATCAAGATTCCGAGTACTGTTGCCGCGGCACAGGAGGCCAAGAAAAGAGGGGAGGGAAGTGGGCTGAGGAGGGTGCCGTTTGACTAATCTGTCTACTCTAGCATTACATACGTTGAAACACGCACTTCCTCGCTAATAGCACAAGCACGTCCATCATCGTCTAGCAGTTCCCATCTCTCCATCATAGCAAAGCTACCTCCAAATTTTCAAACCTAAATAGTGTTGAATTCACGAGAGACAATATGACAAATTTTTCGATTGACGTCCTCTTTTTTATACGCTAGGTCACAGATGGCTTCGTCGGCGACGAAACGGTTAAACCAAACGTCCCGGAAAGTAGGGCGGCTATACTCTACCCGCTGGTGAATCAGCCGAGGTTCGAGGTTCCGCGCAAAACGAGCGCCCAAGCAGAGCTGAGCTGAGCTCTTCGCTGCAGAACACCATCGAGCACTATCAATCTTGAATGAGCTGATCCGCGAAAGCAACAAACATCGCTCCCACCATGGCTACCTCCCGCTCCCCTACACCTCCTTCAACCAAACGTCTCCTCCAAGAGCTCAAATCCATCGTCGAGGAACCATCCCCTGTCCTCCAATCCCTCAGTCCCGCGTCAGAGGCGGAAATACTGCACTGGGAAGCCGTCATGAAGGGCTTCCCGGGCACAGCTTACGAAAGTATTGCCTTGACCCCCCCCCCCCCCCCAACCAACCCGCAGTCACCGCCCTTTCTCCTCCCTCATCACTGACCACACCCAACAGCCGGTCTTTGGCACCTGGACATCCTCATCCCGCCCTCCTACCCCCTTGCTCCGCCGAAAATCACCTTCAGGACCCCCATCTGCCACCCAAACGTCGATTTCAAAACCGGCCAAATCTGCCTCGACCTCTTGAAAACGTCTTGGTCACCGGCGTACACGCTCACATCTACATTGGAGGCTATACACCAGTTGCTGGCGTATCCGGAGGTGGACAGCCCGTTCAATGTGGATATAGCATCGTTGTTGAAGGGTGGGGATAAGATTGGCGGGGAGAGCTTAATCAGGTTCTATTGTGGGGAGTGGAGGTGGGGCGGTGGGTAGGTCGGTAGGGCAAGGGTTTGGTAAAGGAGGGAGTTAGTTGCAAAAGAGACGGATTGGATTGCCCGATTTAGCGAACGAGCGAGGCGTCTGGGAAAGTGCAGAGTCCGGAACCAAGTCATATATTCGATACGCGGTGTGAACGCAATGGCACACTGCGTTGGATGCGTCTAAATATATTTCTACCTGTTTTAGGCTCTTTCCGACCATGGAAACGTCTGATATCCTATTTCCCTTACCGGATCCAAACGCCAACGCCTGGCGGCCCCCAACCCCCTAGGTCGTCTCCTCCTCCCCACCCTCCGGATCTCCCTGTTCCCCCGGATCCGGTACTGCCTCCTCTCCACCCTCCGGATCCCCCGGATCACTCGGATCCGGTACTGACTCCTCTCCACCACTTGGCAGCTGCCACCCACCATTGGCAGGCGCCTGCTCAGACCCCGCATCACTGGCAGACGCGTCCGCAGAGGTATCGTCGTACGTCTCCGGCAAAATGACATAACTTGGATACCCCGAATCGACCTGCTCGCCAGTGCTGTTGCCAATCGGCAGCAACTTTACGTTCACCGCCGCG
Source organism: Evernia prunastri (assembly GCA_003184365.1). Taxonomy (NCBI): domain Eukaryota; kingdom Fungi; phylum Ascomycota; class Lecanoromycetes; order Lecanorales; family Parmeliaceae; genus Evernia; species Evernia prunastri. The sequence continues at coordinate 53,499 of NKYR01000137.1, forward strand.
ACGTTGAACGGTCCACCGTCGGATGGAAAACAGGTCGATTGCATCAGCTGGTAGATGTAAGTTTCACAGGTGCTCGTGCCATTCTGGGGTTGTGCGGCGGGCTCGGGGTTGACCCAGACGCCCATCGTGCAGTTCGGACCTCCACTCGACCAAGTCCATTGCGATGCAGGCGCTTGACCCGTTGCTATCATACCGCAAATGTTGGCGATGTTGCTGGCGCAGGATGCGGTGTTGATGCTTTGATTCCAACTCGGAAGAGAGTTGATACATTGCACGCCGTATATGCTGGGAGCGTGTGTGTAGGTCGTGTTTATCTCACCGCATGTATTGAGCGCGGATTCGAAGTCCGTTTGGTCGCCTGTTGGACCGCAGGGGTCACGGGTGCCAGGTTGTGACGCTGCGGTAGATTTGGTGGGGGCAGCAGAGGAGGCTCGGGTGGGGGGAATGGTGATGGGTGAGGGAGGCCCGGGTGACGAACTATCTTTGTAGGGCTCGTAGACCCCTCCGACGGGCGGATGTTCCATGGCTTCTGAGAAAGAATGTTTGATGATTGTGAGGAAGGAGATGAGGAGGAGTGACAGAGAGAACATCATTGCTGATGTCGTGGTGCTTGTATATCTGAAGACGACGTAGTAAGTTGGATAGATATGATGGGGATGAATGAGGCTTATACAGAAATCTTTCATATGAGGTCGGCCTGAGATATGGGCGATCCATTGGAAACAACCTTCCAACGCTGGTGAAGCAAAGCGGCAGAGCCTGTCGTCGCCAGGAAGTTTGATCTGCAATTGGCGCATCGTACACGCGACGAAACAGCACTTCAAATCGTTCCAGGATTTGAAACGATATTTGCGAACCGCCCCGGCTATGCGGCTAGTTATTACACATCAACATCGTCGAGGGCGAGGAAGTGCATCAACCCGGACAAGGTCGTCGTTCTCAGAATGAAAGTATTCAAGAAAAGCAATAGCTCGCTGATGTAGCTATTATCAAAATTTGGAGAATGCATACCGTCCGGATTGTCATCCTTTTTCTATTTACACCATGCCTAGAGAGCTTACAAAATATTGACAATCGAACACCAATGCGATACTATTCAGATTCCAGAGTTCCCTCAGATTTACTTTCAGACTTGGTTGGGGCGATGATGTTTCATTTTCCGAAAGAAAAGAGTTGGAATGAGAGAATCAATGTGGAAAACAAATTACATGTTCATCTAGAACTTGTTGTCAAGTGGGAGTTGCGCAGGGAATATTCCCGTAGTGCAGTCTGTGCAACGAGAGAACAGCGGAATCTCTGTAGTCATCCAGAAATATATTGTGACGTTGACCTGAAATGTTAGACGATATCTGTATTCAATCCCAGTAATATGACATGCGCAAAGCCGTGCTACCTGTGACTTATCGTCCCTCCATACAAATCCGCGAATGACCTTGCTTCTGCATATGCACACCTGTAGGAGTCCGACGGGTGAGATAGAAGGCGACAACTGGTGGCCTCATACAAAGAAAAACTGCTAGAGCCGTAGACTATTCGTTATAGTGGTATACCTGAAGAATCATGTCAGCACCTCCAGCTTGTGTCTCCGGAATACCTTTCTTAGTGCTCACGAAATAATTTGGCAAACCAAAACACCCCCAACCTAATCTTCTCGCCATCTTCGCGAAACCTTCTGTCTCTATTAAATGGTAAAAGGGAAATGGTGGAAACATGGCTCCATCTCGATGTACTTCGGCCTTTACCAAGAGGGCCGTACCTCCGACGCCATCTAGTGGTATTATGGCCTGCTGATTTCGACTTTCTGACCTGTCGGCTGTCATAGCCATCAACGTTCTATATGTCGCAATATCCGCGTAGCCTTCAAATATGATATCTTCTGGTCCCATATCCCTTGCCATATCTGCAGCCACCTGACTATCCTGCCACGAATTGTAATCGTATGGCCTTGTGTCGGGCTTGTTTTCTTCATTGGTGAATCGTTGGAAGCAGTTTGGCACAAGTACGGGTTTGTCATGGAAAGCCAGGTCTTGTATTAATGTTGGAGGTGTCTCGACAATGTCAGCGTCCAACCATAGAACCCAAGAGGTGGAAGGACCAAGGGTTGTGAATAAAAGTGAATTTCGAGCTCGAGACATGGCCGCTCGCCGCGCCTTTTGATTCTCCTTCTTGTGTCTTTCCGACTCGTCTTGTGAAGATATCGGCGGATCGAAATCTTGCCTCAAGATCGTGACGCTTGCGAACCGCTTGCTCTCTGGGCCTTGTTGAGTAGTTGCTATGGCCGCTTGTAGCGCCGCGGTCGCTGTGTGGCCTTCCTTGGTTTTCGGAATAATAAAACCAAGCGCGATCAGAGAGTGTGGGTATGAGAGTGCGAGGAGGTTGTTCCAGTAACCCTGATAGAATCGAGCGAGGGGTGTAAGGATGAGGACGGTTTCTTGATTGCCAATAGGGTCGGGGGTGGTCGTGACATTGTTAAGGTGGTAATGGACGACCGGGGGTGGCTTGTTCAGGCCATTGAGCGAGGCATCCGGCTTCACGAATGGAGCAGTAGGAGGCGATAGAGGATGAGCCGCGGCATTGGCGATTTTTCGCTTGGCGGTCGTCACCGCACCTGAATTGGACGACGGCGCGAAGAGGAAGATGAGAAAGCCGAAGGACAATACAGCTGCTAATACCAGAGTTATAGGATTGGTCCGCCGTATTGACCTAGGTAGAGCCATGGTGAAGCCTTGCGGTTTACCTGAAGATGCTCGAGGGATCTTGAATCTCCGAGCTGCTCCCTCTTCAGGCCAGACCAAGCGGGTTGGAGCCCTTTACTTTAGATTGACCATTAGCGACTTGAAGTCATGCCGATTCTGGCAATTTTCACAGCATTGGCTTCAATAGGTACTCGCGGATTGTAAGAATGCTTGTTGAAGCTCCTCCTGGGTTCATGTAGGTAGGTGGTTCAGGAGCGACTTGTCCAAAAGTCAGAATTGGTCCTTAAAGTTGTCTAGAGCCTAAAGGTGACTAGCCCTTCCGCCTTGGCGATTCACAGTAATGGAAACTAAAGACGGCACTAAGCCTTGTCGGTGAAGGTTCCTCGCTTCCACGCGACGGAGAGTCCCCACCACCGCCCCCGTCTCCCCGTGTAGCCTGCACCGTCATATGAGTGTAATATTTATACAAGAGCTGGAATGAATTTAATCAATTAGACCGAAGAAGGAAGATGATTTCTACCTGTAACAATCACTGAAGTGACTACACGAAGACTCTAACAGTTTAGTGCCACCATTTCCGAGAGCGAAGGCTCCGTTATCTTCTCCATTGAGATAACTATGTCTTTTTCACCAATAGAGAGAGCTTCATTCAAGAAAGATGGTGTCTAGTCCCGATACTTACAAGGAAGAGCTCCATACTCAAGGCCCCGCACAGGAACTTTTGTTTTGAAGATTTGATATACCAGCGGATTCGTCGGCGATCAAAAAGACCCAGATGTCATATTCTGGTGTAGTCCGATGCTGTACCTGCCACGTCCTTTCTTGGTCGCGCGAAGCTAGCGGACTCAACAATGTTGAGAAGGATTGGGAGGGATGAGAAGAGGTTTGGAAGTCAAGTCACTGTATAGCAAGGTACTGAAACGAACTGGAAAAGGGTTCATCTCTCTACTTTCTCCCCTGACGGTTAGTGTGTTATATAGTCTTAGATGTTCAATCGAATATCTAAGTGGACGTCTCGGATCTACTAGATGCCACAAGTTACATTACCTCAATAGTCGCCAATCTTCCGGCTTGCAACACCACATGGGCCTTCCTATTTGGATTGAGAACGATGGTGAAAAGGGTCAAATGGTGATGTTTGTTGAAGTCGCGATGAGGTGCTTCTTGAGGTAAATGAAGTGACGTTCTCCACTCAACGAGTGATAGAGTCCGGAACACCACTGGTGTTCCGCACATGCAGAAAGAACATGTGAAGATATTGTTCAGATTTCACGTTAGCAGGGCAGGCTTGTGGCTATGACTAGAAACCATCATCAATACCTCTCTGCTTTTCCTCTCTTAGTCTCTCCGTATTCGCCTCGATCCACCATCTGTGCGTTGAGTTGCTCTCCTCTCCTAACTTCTCATCCCAGGGTTTTGGGCTAAGTAAATAATGCATGTTCTTCACCTCATCATCCCTCCAGATTGATGCGTGTGTTTCACGAGAGGTTTTCAATGCATTGTAAGTGTATGGCAGTGCGACCCATCTGCCCGAGAAGAGGTCCGAGAGGAGGGATTGGTCTGCAAACTCGTAGTTCATGACCGCGGTGTCTGATGCCATTCGTTCTTGGATGAGGTCGTAGAGCACTTTGGAGGGATTTACGACTTGGAGACCGCCATTCGGGATCCCTAGGCCAGAGGTGGGGGAGGGACCGTGGGTCTGGGCGGCATCAGGGTCGTCGTGCTGTGAGGTGTAGGCGCAGTTTTCGGGGATCCTGGAGGGCTTCTTAGTCGACAGCTCATATGGAGACCTTAACATATCAGATAGTATGCCCACCAATCCTTAGGATAATGCGCCTTCTTCTTGGGGTTGCAAACACAGGCATGGCTAGCCGCGAATACCCTGTTCCCTTTTCCCTCACTTGCAGGAGCATCGAGCTTAATCTCCATAAGTTCATCCATATTCTTCATAACCATCATGTCGCTATCCAGCTGCACAACCCTATCATACTCCTCAAGCGAAAAGGGTGTGAGCTTGCTCCAGCAGTCATAGAAGCGAGGGTCGTTGGTAAAATCTTTGTGAACGGCGGGAAGGAGGTATTTGACTCGCTTCTTGGGGATCTTACGGATCTCGAGAGCGCGGTGACCTTCGGGGGGGAAAGTATCGGTATATAGAGCAACGAGAGGGAATTTAGAGCCATGTTTTTTGAGAGAGTAGTCTAGGGTGAGAAGGCCGGAAAGGTAAGCTGTGTTTGTTATAAGGGTGGTCCATACTTTTGGGTATCAGCAATTGGCTCCAGGCTTCTGGGATGTGGCTCGTACCTTTCTTTGAGTCCACAACTCGAGTGGTATCCGTATTAGTCGAGTCTGCCATGTTCTTGTTTGTTTACGTATTTCCCTGAAAGTTTATAGCACCGTGGCGGGTCGTTGCGGTGGGGGAAAGAGGATCGAGTCGCTGGTGAAGAGTAGGCATTAATACCATCTTGGTCACTGATAGCTGAGGGGGGTGAAGCCTGAGCTATATAACTTGATTGGCTGCGAGGCTGCCGGACCTTGCCGAGATCAAGTTGGTGGATTTAAAGCAAGCGCAAGCTGCGTATCTCCGAGATTGTCGATCACCCGGTGCCATGATGTCGATGATATTTGATCACAACTAACCCATTGGCAAGCAAAGTATGTACGGGGTAATAACTCTTGTACCACGAGCTATGTTTCCTCGCTCCTCCTATCTGCCATGATACTGGCAGCCAGTCTCCCCGTCTTGAAGAGCCCTGATCTATCTACTCACCTGCCTTCCGTCTCATGTCCTCCTTACAGACTTCCATTGTGAACCCGAATAGTAAAGAGGCAAACAATGAAAACATCGGCCAGGAGATCGCTACCCCCAGTGCTCAGCACAAAAATTACAAGGGATTCGTGGCTGGAGTCTTCTCTGGCATTTCAAAATTGAGCGGTAAGACCAAGTCAAGATTGTGGAAAAAGACATTTTATTAATCCTGCCTCCTAGTCGGGCATCCGTATGTTTACTAGACGACTCTACAAAGCCTGATATTGACTTGGGGCTTATTTACGTCAGCTTCGATACCATCAAAGTACGGCTTCAGACCAGTGAGAAGGTGCAATTCAGAGGTCCTTTGGATTGCCTGCTGCAAACAATACGGCATGAAGGTGTACGGGGCCTTTACAAGGGGGCTACACCACCATTGGTGGGATGGATGTTTATGGACTCAATGTACGACGAATAGTTATCCCACGGTTGATGGCTCTGCTGACAACTGGAATCCAGAATGCTGTACGTATCTTCGGAGTCTATGTTTCCTCTTTTGAACCAAGCCATAAGTCTTGAGACATGTTCTTGGAGTGTACACTCTCCAAACGTGTCTGAACGCTCCTTGTAACCCTTTAAACAAGCAAAAGTGACCCGACATCGTGATTTAGAGGCTCCCTTACCTTTTACCGTCGTATCTTAAAAGACAATGTCTTCTCCAGCCCATCGATCCTGGCGGTTGCTCGGACATCCAGTCGCAAAACGGAAACTTCGAATCGACAGGCGGAAGATAGACTCCCAACAATTGGACATGGTATAGCAGGCATCATGGCCGGCGCTACTGTAAGCTTTATTGCAGCACCTGTAGAGCACATCAAAGCTCGTCTGCAAGTTCAGTACGCAGCAGATAAGAGCAAGCGATTATACAGCGGTCCGATCGACTGCATCAAGAAAATAGTTTGTTACTGCTGCCCAGAGGTCGTATCGTCAGCAACGAGCACATACTGATGCAACATTCAGCTTCAAGCCCATGGAGTCCGGGGCGTATACCACGGTCTTTCAGCCACCCTTCTCTTTCGCTCGTTCTTCTTCTTTTGGTGGGGCTCTTATGACCTCTTCACGCGCTATTTCTTGGACCACACCCATCTGTCCACGCCTTCCATCAATTTCTGGGCTGGCGGCCTTTCAGCTCAAGTCTTCTGGCTTACCTCCTACCCATCTGATGTCGTCAAGCAGCGCATCATGACTGATCCACTCGGTGGTGCGCTGAGGGATGGAGAAAGGCGTTTCCTAAGGTGGAAGGACGCGGCGAAGGAGATATTGCGAAGAGATGGGCTAAGAGGATTCTGGAGGGGGTTTACACCCTGCTTTCTGAGAGCATTTCCTGCTAATGCAGTTGCGCTGGTTGCATTTGAGGGCGTCATGAGAGGCTTGCCTTCCTGACTGAAACAACAGCGCTAAATGTATGATACCCAACACTCCACTTACTCAGAGCAGTAACAATGAGATGAGAATGCTAGCCATGACAAGGTGGTCTGCTTTTCGTGTGACAACCATCTAAATCCAGTCACGGTGAGTTTTATATATTCTTGGAGTTGACTGAGGTATAAATGGCAATAAATGTCATTTTCATATGTGCGCTCTTGATACGATAGCTGCCTAAACCCCCCTAGAGCAACCCATTTACCCAGCTCTACAAGATGTTGCCCTCAGCCATTCTGGGCGACATGCATTGGCGTTAAAATTTATGGCGGCCTGCGTCAAGGGGGGCACCGGATTGGCGCTGCCTTCATTGCTATCAGATTTTCGTGTTTGCATCAATGCCACGATGTCGCTAATTGGCCGGCCTCTTGGTCTTGGATCGCTGAGGACTTTCGCCCGTGGCAGTCCTTTCCCCTTTCAGAGACATGCTGGGCTATTTCACGTCTCTAATCCCAATGCGAGCAGTTCGCCACCCGCAGATGGTAATGTCCACCGCTCGGCAGCGGTTCCAGCACCAAGTTTGGACAACACGTGGTCGTTCGAATTATGGAGGCCGACTATGGCAGGTTTTGATGATGCAGACTATACGGACAAGTGCAAGGGCGTTGAGGTATCATCTTTTGACGATATCTTCGCCGAGTACGTCTGCTGACGAATGCGCGGAATGAACCAGGATTTCAGGCGCAGTTCTGCGCTGGTAATTCAGCTTACAGAAGAGCTCCGAGCCGAGCCCCATAACCCTTACGCTTTGAATCGAAGAGCATCCGAGCTTCTGTCCTTGGGCTATCCAGACCTTGCGGCCGGAGACGCCTTCAGATCGAAAATCCACGTTCAGTACATGATGCTGGCAGTCATGGAAAAGCGTGATCAAATGAGCTTCCTAGAAGGGAGAGAGGCTCTAGAAAGCATGCTTAGATGGCACTTTGGGGCGTACAAGGATTTAATGTCAGCTCTTTTCTTGACAACGGATTACAAAAGCCTTCTGAAAATCTGTGAGGAGGGGGCACAACGTTACCAGGGCAAGCGCCAAATCGAACACATTGTCCCTTCCACGACTTTTTTTAAAGAGGCCAAAGAACTCGCCACTCTTAAATTCGAAGGAAGCCAGAAATCTATAGGGCAAGAAAGATACAGCCAAGAAGAAGCCCAGATACGTCTCGAACACGGTGGTATTAGCCATCAAGCCTACCCTTTCACCCAAGAGAAGTACGTGAATCGGGGGACGGACGTCATCGCGTCGGCAAAGAGCCTTCTCCATCAAATGTCTTCAAGCTGTACTCTGGATTATAGCCCTATTGGCCTTCTGTCAAACAGCCCAGAAGAGAAGTCATCCATGTCACTCGGTGTATTTGCCACTCGGGATATATATTTTGGTGAACGCCTGGTCGAAGATAGCACTATAATTGCTGCCTCTGTTGTCAACGCTGCTGCCCCATCAACGCTCAAATCAAATCCGCATTCGCCTCGGATATGCGACAATTGCTACGGTGATATTCCCCCACAATCAAGACAGCACGTCCTGTCAACGTGCTGTAATACATCTTACTGTAGTGCGAGATGTCGAGAGATGGCACTTACTTCTTACCACAAAGTCTTGTGCGGCCAGAACTTCGATTGGCTGTACGAGGAATCGAAGGAAAAACAGGAGCCGTTTGTCTTGAATGGCCCTCTATGGCTACGCATACTTGCCGCATGCGTGCAGAGCAATTGTCATCCGCTGGATCACCCGTCCATTGCAAGGCTTACGCCACTGCACGACAAGTTCGGCAGGATTTGGACACTTTCCAACAACATCACCACGCCCTTCAAGATACTAAGCCAATTAGGCGTCGACCCCATTGAAGACCTCCGCTACGAGACGTGGGTGCTACAAACCATCTGGACCCGCGTCATCAACAACCAAGAAGAGCACAAGACACCGGACGGCCGTCAGGTGCGAGCGATCAGTCCTCTCTACTCATTCTTCAACCATAGCTGCGAACCGAACACCGGATGGAGCCCCACCGATAGTCCTACGTGCACGAACGGAAGCACAAAGGATATCTTTGCGAACCGGCACATCAGGAGAGGGGAAGAACTCTGCATTGGCTACGGCAAGTTTTCGGACAACAAGGCCGAACGGCAGAGGGTGATACAGTCATGGATCGGATCGGACAAAGAATGTGGCTGTACCAAGTGCCAGAGGGGGGATTCGGAAGTCCCGAAGGTGGAGCCGAGACTGGGGGCACCGCACGAGTCGGTCTTTCGGGGGATTCGGATCATTCAAATCTGATCTCCTTTCGAGTCTTTCAAATGTCAAGATGCGTCTCGGTCGGCGAAGGCTGGGAGCTAGTCCTCTCCGCTTTGACCGTGTGACTTGTATTTTCGGTACTTACTATCCTTACGAGGAGCAAACATGAGACAAACATATCAGAAGCTTCAGCACAGCACCAGGGCCAGCTGCGGTTCGAGTGCCTCACCTCGTATTGTAAGATATCCACAGAATCTTGTAACAACGTTAATTTCCTTGAAACCTGGTTCCTCTTGCTGTGTGAATGTAGAGAGGCTGGAGCATGTGCATTCCCTAAAACGGAGATTCCTGAACACGAACACGCTAAATCAGCAGAATGAGACCAGTGCACCCAAAACCGAGAGTGGAGGAGGGAGAGAAAAGAGCACGCAGACACAATTTCCGAGCGTGCGACGTGAGAGCCCAGCGGGAACGGGAAAGCGTGCGGTAAAAGCAGACGGCGACGGAGATAGGAGAGCCAGGAGAGGAATTGGGGAAGGGCGAGGAGCGCGAAGGGTTGGGGATGGAAGGGGTTGTGATTGAGATGGGGGGCCGGGTTTGGGGATGCAGAAGCTTTTGGTTCGGTCTGGCGAGATGATGATGATGATGATGATGGGTGTAATGAGATGGATTTCGATGCCGGCTTTGTGGGGGCCTTTTTCGAGGTTGCAGGACGGTGAGTGGATTACTGGGTTTCGATACTATTGAGCGCGCGCAGGAAGACATGACCGAGGATACAGCTTCAGATGGCGCGGACAGAAAATCAGAGTCAGGTAGGCTTCGAGATAGAAGTGTTGTAGTGAGTCGGTTTTTTTTAATATTTGAATTACTAGCAGTGATATAAATCCCAAAACCCAATCCAATCGATGTAAACTAGATAGCGAATGGCTAGAAATCAACACTAAGAGAAGCATGCCATTCTAAAACGAAAACCTCTATGCTCATTGCCATTCTGATATCTCCTTCACCGCTCGCACGGAATGGTGACACCTCCCGTCTATCAAGATTTCCACACAGCAAGTCCAATCTCGAACCCATGCCCCTCGAGTATCTCCGGTCGTCTTTTCCTTCACAACAAAGCCATGCCCAGAAGCGTGGACAGGGCAACAACGAAACCGCAAGCCATGACAGGAGCGGCATCGCCCATATGGCCATCTGCTGCTGATTTCTTGCTGCCAGAGGTGCTTGTTGAGGTGCTGGTGCCGGTAGCAGCGACAGAGGATCCCGAAGCGAAGGCAACGGAAGCAGGGCCAGAGTTTTGGGAACCATCGCCAGAGAGACCGGGAGCCTTACCTGCGCCGTTCTTGAGGTATGTAGCAGCACCTGAAGGGAAAACAGGGAGCTCGGAGCCGGTCGTCACGTTCCAGTTGCTGTCCTGAGCTGGGCAAATGGCTGGGGATCCGCTGGGCCTGTATCCTCCACTTCCGGTAGGGGAGGGGGTGTTGGAGAAAGCAGAAGCGAGGGTGCCAAAGTCGGTCAACTCTGTAACACTGTTGCCGTTGATCTGGACTAGACCGTAAAGGTCTGAAGGGGCGGTGGTGGTCTCCTTGCTATATTCGTAGACGAGACCGCCAGAGTAGCTGGGCGTCATTTGCGAACCGTAAAGAGTGGCGATTTCCTCGAATTTGCGGGTCGTCTTGACGCAGCCGTATTCGGAAAGGAAGAGAGGAATGGAGTAGTTGGCAAAGTAATTTGCCTTTGCTTGCCAGGTGGAGCCCTCGAAAGATGAGGGGTCGCACCAAGAGTAGTCGTTGTAGGCAAAGAAATCACTGCGCGCCATGGCGTCGTCACCGCAGTTCATGAAATCGGCAGTTTGGTAGATCAATGTGTCGACATCGGCGGCAGAGTAGCCGACAGGGATCGAGCGGTACTTGCGTGCACTAATATAGTTCTTCATGTCACGCGTGACAGCCTTGACGTACGGCGCAGCCGAGGTTGTTGCTACGCTGTTAATGTCCTCATTACCGGAGAAGAACAGCAGGGTGTTGCTGTACGTGTTGAATGCATCGATGGTGGCGAAAACGCTTTGGAGGTATTCAGCATTGTATGAGGGCGCTGGGGCGGCCTGGTTGATGGAGTATTTTGGCGTATTTACGTCTAATGCAAGGTAGATACCAGCAGTTGCAAGAGCCGCCATACAAGCATCATGGCTTTGGCTGTTGTCGACGGTGTAAATGCGCACGGTATTGATCTTTAATTTCTGGAACCTGTATTTCCCCTTTTCAGTCATGCTTCGAAGATGAGGATCATCATTTGCTTACTCGGTGATGTCTCGAGTGCAGGTACTCTGGTCAGCAATTGGGTCGGCAGCATCGGATGAACCACCTGGGCGTCATGTTGTCAGTTTTTTGAAGCGGAATACAGGGGGCTGGATGATGGCCTACCCGGCTGGTAATCGACACCACGAATATAGAATCGATTGCCTCCAGCAAAAAAGGCTTCAATGTGTGTCAGTGTACAATGTTCCTGCAACAGATAGACGCGATCCTACCATTGCCTTGAACGGACACAGCGGGGAGCGAGGATGCTCTTTTGAAGTAATGAGGAACCAGGCTTGCAGACGCGGTAGTAGCAGTGAGAGCCAGGGCAATAGCGCTAATTCCCTTCATGTTGATGATTGATGGTATTAGATATGAAGAGTATGAAAGTGGTGATTAGAGGTGGTTGGTTGGGGGGGTTTGTTGATATTGGGACAAAGAAAGTGGTTCCAATTGGAGCAGGATGTGGAGTGAGTGACTGTGGCGTTATAAAGATTAAAAGAATTGACCGCGTGAACGAGGGAGCGGTATTCAGAAGGAAGTATGAAGAATGAAGAAAGAAGAGTGGTGGTGATGATGGATTGAAAGAGAGGGAAGATGTTTTGTTGAGAAATTGAAGTTTGGACGAGAGAGAGAGTAGTGCCAATATTAATTCTCAGGGGAAGGGGTTCAAGATTTTTCACACCAACGCCGCGTCTCCTCGGTTCCAAAGATAGACATTCTGCTGATTGGTTGATAAGTAAAGTACCTATAACAACAATAACATAAGTATTGTTTCAAAATTCTGGGTCATCTCATGGCTCAACACTCATGCTTCATAAATATAGGTATCTGCAAATGATCTCTGCATCTCAATGCACCACCTTTTTGCTGAAGCTCTAGGGCACAGAATAGAGCACAGAGAACAGAGAGGCTTGGCTATATACTCTCTCACCCTTTGTCCTCGAGCACGATGTTGTAATAGCACCGACATCGAGGATAAGAGCAGTCTGCGCCATGAAGCTCGACTTGGAGCAGGCGGTCAAATCAATTGAAGGAAGAGATGCAGAATAGATTGAAGACGCTCAGCTTTGCTAATACTATGTTTCACTGCTTCGTTGTTTTCTCTCTCTACTCATTGCTCTCTTCCCTGCCTTACTGCTCTCTGTTCGCTGGTGGCATTGAATTGTATCGGGTTCGATTCCAGATGGCGCTCCTGTAATGGTGTAGGTAACCATTTCTTATCCTCTGGTAGTGCTATTAAGGTAGTCGGAAGTCTTTAGAGTTCTTATCTAGGAACCGTGCTTTGAATCCTGTCCGATGCGACGTACTGCAAAGCGAATCCTAATGGCGCCGGTATAGTGGTTCAGCGGTTCCTCATTTTCTCCCCCTATTCTTTGCTCCGCTCCACCTAGGTTCTTCGTACCAGCAGATTATGAGTCGATTTCGTCAAATCAAATGATAGGGTCAGATCCAGATCAGATGGAAGAGCTATGAAAGAGATTGAATCGTTTCGCTATGCTGCTTATTGCTCCGCTCCATCATTTACATCTACTTCGCTCCCGGAATGACATATCTACTTGTCATTTCGCTAAGCTGGCGTGCCCTTTTTTCTCACATCCGTGTGTAGCAGTCAGAAATCCCAACAGCTTAAATCAATATTGCTACACAGGAGTTGCTGGTGTCTAGGCCTGTCTTTGTGACTCTTTGTGAGGGACCACTCAAACATTTGACTCAGCGCGGTGTCGAAAACATCCATCTTTTGTGTCGCAGATCGCCAGTCCAACCCTTGCCATATCCACTGCCCGAGCTTGATTCACAAACCACCTTTCCTCTCACCTCGTGTATTACAACGTGTATCATACCAAGTAAATCTTGTGACCTCTAGAGTAAATCCCCCGATCTTTCTCCGCATTGATCATTTTGCCTAGCCTTGCCTGTTATACACCCAACTCAGCACCTGTGTGGGTCAACCAGGCTAGCTCTTCCAGAAATGGGGAAAAATCACAACACCATTGTACCGGCGCCAATAGGAATCGAACCTACTATGACTTAAATACCACCCAACAACGCTTCTACCCGCTTCTCTATAAGGTATTTGGTAAGCAGTTAGTGACCCCAAAGAATACTTCTCCTGAGTTACCCCGAAACCACCCGGATATCGTACTCGGAGGGTACGCTTTCCGAAAGTTGTGACTTGCCAGGCCACAAAGTGATAGCCGTAAATGTGTGACAAGCTTGATAGAAATCTTGCCCGCGCGTATCCAATAATTTTCAGTACTCAGTCTCGGTTCTACAGAGTCATAGGCAGATGAAAGCGGTTAGACCATTTACAGCAGCCTTATCGATAAGGAACGTGTGTGTTTACTCGCTTAGATGACACTAAGACGCGTCAATTCAGCGCGACTTCCTTCGGCTTCTCCACAAATAAGCATCCACAACGGCGATACATAAAGTAAATTGATCTCAAAGCTTTGTGACACAGAAAGAGCTACGCGGTGGCCAGCATGGCAGATTCACGGTAAGGCCCTTCCTCTCTCTCAATCTTCAAATGGCAGAGCCCCTGCTCATTCCTCATTCCTGCCTGCTAGCTCTCTCCATGACCTGGCGGTCAAATGCAAGCCAGTCGCGACCGCGAAACCCACGACTTACTGGGTATCCATCTTGAGGATTGATCGAGTGCCGAGCGAAGACACTACGACGGAGGAGGATTTCCTTTGGATTAAATGCCACTCAGTGAGTCGATTACAACGTTCCCAAGCAGCTCATGGCCTTCAATTCGCACTGTCTTCCTTGTTCATGTTTCCCGTCTACGACATCGTCACCGCCTCTTGAAATGAAAAACTTATTCAGACATAATATGATACTGAGACAATGTCTAGCGAATCCAAACACAGACGATTTACGACCAATACCAGCTAAAATGTCCGCCCGGTGAGAGCTGGGTCCTGAAGCACGAGTCAAAACTGGCCAACCTTGCCGCCGCAATGGGCGATCTCGATGTTTACAAAGACAAAGTCATTGTTTTTGAGGCGGTCAAGACTTCAGACACTGGCCGTCTAATCACTCGTCAACCTCTTCAACCTACCAATACGCAATTGCTCTCTCCGAATGGGTCTTCGCCCGAACTCACGAGCATCAAAGGGAGCATTGACCGTGCTGCGGACGAGAATGTTACGCCGTCAGACATGTCGCACGGTTCTTTCCCTCCTAGCAAAGCTGTGCACGGGCAGGCTCTACATCCGGGCACTCAGTCCAATGCTCAACCTCTCTCGCCGTCTTTAGGCCGCGTGTCTGATGCTCCATCCTCCAATCCCCATACCTCGGGGTCGACTTTTCGACCTTCAACGCTACAACACTCTTCGGCCAGAAGCAGCACGACTCCGCACCCGGGGGCTGCGACGCCTTTATCTACATCCGATGATGCCGGCGGAAGCGTCAATATGGCTGGTTTCGATCGGTTCTATGACAATTGGTATGACAGAACTCTGGTATCGTACCCTGATTACAATTATGGTACGCATGTCTCCGCCCTTTTCCTGGTGTTTATGATTAAATCGTGATTGCAGAACAGCTTTACAATTCTCTTCGTCAGAGTTGGAACTCGCTCCCTGAGTTCGAGAGAGCTAATTACGCAGCGCAAGCAATGCCGTCTGGTCACCGAGGTCACCAAGTCCACGGCATCAAACCCGAACCAACCACGGAAACGGAAGCTCACAATACGCTTCCTATACTTGAGCCTCCGGTATCTGCCGCTGCGCTTGAAGAGCAGAAGCACAAAAGCTTCCAGCTTCAAACGGCTCTGAAAGACGCAAACCCCGAAGTGCTGGAAAAGGGTGTAGAGGAGGGTGTCAGGTTTCTTCAACGATTAAAATCCCCTTTGGTCAACAAGATGGAAAACAGTCCGGACGCTGAGCAATGGATCCAACAAATTGACAATCTTATCAAACAGGCTGTCAAGACCAAGACGGTCATTGGTGTTGTTGGAAATACCGGTGCCGGAAAATCGTCAGTGATCAACGCCATGCTTGACGAGGAAAGACTTGTACCCACCAACTGTATGAGAGCTTGTACAGCAGTAGTAACCGAAATCTCGTACAACGACGAGGAGAAGCCATACCGTGCGCAGATTGAGTTCATATCCCCCGCCGACTGGGAAAGGGAACTGAGGACTTTGTACCAGGATCTGCTGGATGGAGAGGGCAAAGTCTCACGAGATTGTGCAAACGAAGACACCGACGCTGGCATCGCGTATGCAAAGATAAAAGCAGTCTACCCTCGTAAGACCAAAGAAGACATAGCTAACAGCAGCATTCAAACTATGTTGCGGGAAGTATCCCATGTTCTCGGCCGGAGCAGAGACATAGAAGAGACGGATTCGCTCGTGTTCTACAAGAAACTCCAGAGTTTTGTTGACAGCAAAGAAAAGTCTACCGGTAACAAGGACAAAGACAAGAAAAAACAACCCATAGAGATGAGTTTTTGGCCATTGATCCGCGTTGTCAGAATCTATGTGAAGTCTCGAGCACTTGCTACTGGTGCTGTCATCGTGGATCTTCCAGGTGTTCACGATGCTAATGCTGCCCGCGCCGCTGTAGCAGAAGGCTACATGAAGCAATGCACTGGGCTATGGATCGTGGCTCCGATCAACCGCGCAGTTGACGATAAGGCAGCCAAGTCGTTACTTGGGGAGTCGTTCAAGCGGCAGCTAAAAATGGATGGGGGCTTTAATTCAGTCACCTTCATTTGCAGCAAAACCGACGATATTAGCCTCGAAGAGGCGCAGGACTCCCTTGGCCTGAGCGATGAAATGGAGCCCGATTGGGAAGAGCTTGAGAAGCTTGGGAAAAAGACCAAGTCCATGAAAAAGCAGATGGAAGAAATGAAGGAGACGAAAGCTGTTTACGGGGAATCTATGAACGACGTCGATGAGCAAATCGAGATCTGGGATGGCTTGAAGGAAAAGCTGGAAGATGGAAAGACCGTCTTTCCTCCCAAATCGAAGGCTGCCGGCCGAAAACGAAAAGGCAATAACAATGGCAAAGCCCGCAAGAAGCAGCGAAGAACGAAGTCAAGCGGTGACGAAAGCGACGACGTCATAGACAGCGACTTCAGTGACCATTCAGACCAAGCGTCCGAAGAGGAGTCTGAATGCCAGGAACCACTGACCGAGGAGCAAATAGTGGCCAAGCTTCAAGAGCTTCGGGCAACTAAAAAGCAAGCTCGAGCCCGGAGAGCTGAGATCACCGAGCGAATCACCAAAGTACGAAAAGATATCGACGAAAGTAAAAAGGCCGAAGAACAGATCGAAAGCAAAATGTCTGCCATCTGTATAAGTGGGAGGAACGGCTATTCAAAAGGCGCTATCCAGCAGGACTTCGCCGCCGGTATCAAAGAGCTCGACCAGGAGCTTGCCGCTGAAGAGGACGAGGAAAACTTCAACCCGGATGCTGAGATACGAGGTACGCACATTTCCGTTTAGTTTCTTCTTATGTGTGGCAAAGTTGGGCCACATTATTTCTTTTGACGTCCATATCAGAGTGAATTCTTCATGTTTGGTGGCAGTTTGGGGTCACTTACCATGTTAATACACACGTTTCGGACACAGTCTCCCCCATTTTTTACCTCTTCTCGAGGAGCAAGACAAGGCACTGGAGCAAAATGATGCTCCTAAATATAAGACTCTCTTTATCAACGCAGAAAATCATGTCTTGAATAAGCAATGCTGACTGCGAGATGTGCCTAGATTATGACGAAGTCGCCCGTAGCTTACCCGTCTTCTGCGTCTCGTCTCGAGGCTACCAGAAATTGCAAGGTCGCTTGCGAAAGGACCCAGCTATTGCCGGGTTCACAAATATCGAGGAGACCGAGATCCCTCAATTGCAAGCTCACTGTGGGAAGCTCACGGAGACGGGCCGATCAGCCAGCTGCAGGACCTTTCTCAACAAGTTTAGCCAGTTGCTGAACTCAGTAACTCTCTGGGCGTCCAGCGATGGTACTACCGCAAATATGACCGCCGAACAGAGAGCAAGAGAGGAGAGGTACTTACAAAAGGGGCTGAAATCTCTTGAGAGTGTAAGTTCGCGGGGCCCTGATTCCATACTCAAGTAGGACATCTTTCGCATTTGTCTTATGTTCTGCATGGTGGAAGTGGAAGACTAAGCGAGTAGCAAGACAACGGTGAACGAGTGCATTTTTCGCCGCGTAAAGCATTTTAGCAGTATGATAGAGATGCATGTATCATCGCTAATACTTCAAAACATCAGGGCCTCGAAACCGCCGTTAAAACCGCTTGCAAGGAACTCGGTGAAGAATTCGCGGACAATATCTACGACAAATACGGTTAGGAATTCAACCGCGTGCTTATAGATTCAGCGCTGATAGGGGATCCGTAGAAACCGCAATTTCGAATGCCACCAATGATGCCATCGCGACTGCTCTAAAATGGGGGGCACCTGTCAATCGCGAAGACCGTGCAGCGGGTGGACTTCATTGGAGCACCTATAAAGCCATTTGTCGACGTAACGGAATCTATACCAATGCTCAAGGACCGCATGTAAGTCAATGCTTGTGTATTCCATTGCGGTGAAACAGTGCTAATTCATTTTCTCCTAGGAATGGAACATGCAGCTGTAAGTACAGAATTGGGGAACTCCTGGAACCATCAGCTGACAATTGTTAGCGCTGAGCCTATGATGAAAGTGCTGGCTTCTGGATGGGAAAAAGCCTTTTCACGCCGTTCTCCAATGGTGATGGCTAGCTTTGCCCGCAATGCCGCTGCTTGCTTGAAAAAGTTTCACAAGGATATTGAGGCCAGAGCTCGTCAAATAGGTACAGGCATCGCCGGCCTCCACATGTTGCAGCAGCAAGTCGGAAATTACGAGAATCTCCTGAAAGACCTCTCTGCAACAGTGAAAGATACGATAAACACCAATCAAAAGGAGATCAATCGCGAGTTCGTTCCAGTCATCGAGCAAGTGATGGAGGCTGCCTATGAAGCATGTGTCGAGGAGCGAGGTAAGTATCCCATGATACAACCACCGAATGGACATTGGCTAATAGCGACAGGTCCCGGGAGTTTCGCTCGTATGAAAGCAGCAATGAATAGTCACGTCGCCCAAGAGCGCCATACCATGTTTCAGTCGAGTGCAGAAAACGTCAAAACTCGACTCAGCACGATGCTCAAGGAGTTGGAAGTGTACATGAACGACAAAGCCGACGAAGTCTACATTGCGATGCGACGCGATTACAATTCTGTTCTGGGTGGTGGCGAGGTGCCTCAAAACGGTGAAATTCTACCAAAGACGCAGCGCCTTGTGCGTAAAGAGATGCTGCAAATAATTGACGGCGTTGAAAAGGCGTTCAAGAAGATTGCTGGACTGGAGGTCGATGATGGCGACGATGAAGAGGATAAGGATGGCGCTCGCAGCGGTGACGATGAGGATGGAAGCCGTGTTGCTGGGAAGAAAGAGGAGGATGAAGAGCTTGACACCGATTTTAAGCGAGAGACAAGTCCATCCGGGCAGCTAGAGGTAGGATGGCAGAAACTACCCAAGCGCGAAGCCTACTCCGACGAGCCAATGGTAGACGGAGCCTCTGACAGCGAGTCGGAAAAGGGTGGGAAGAGTGCCGATGATCAGAAGCGATTCGACAATCTGGTTCCCGAAGTCGACAGCGGCGATTCAGATGGATCGGAGAGCTCTTCTAGTTCCGAATCAAGCTAGGGCTGCTCGCGTTCCTTGCCTCAGGCTTTCTGCCTAAGCCTTCTACTCACTCTCCTTTCTGGAAATAGGGCTGAGAATATTGGCCAACTTCCCTATCACGAGGACCATATTGGCCGCTTTGGTCCATGTCCGAGGCATAGCTGGGACACTTGGTACTTTGATCTGCGTCTGGTAGCTGGATATTCTGGTGCTCCTATGAGCATGTGAAGTTTCAGTCCTATCAGCTCTTTTTGTATTATACTAATAATTCAATTCGGTTCAGGCGGATTATTACATAGATGGGACATACTGCAAAGCATCTGACGCTCCGTTGAACTTGCAAGTGACCGACTGACTTGTGATGAACGCCCCTCAATCCTGCGCTCCAGAAACCTAAGGAATAAATCCACCCTCAACTTGGTACCAACCATCTCCCGAAGAAATCAACAGCTTGGTCCTCTGCCATCTGCCCGCGTCTATTCTCGTCTTCATCTCCTGGATTCCCACGGATAGCAAATCCATGCCGCGCCCCCTCCACTACGTTCATCTCGAACATCTTGCCCCTCTTCCCATCTGCGTTCAACTCTACTTCCTTCCTCGCAAACATTGCCCTGATGATCTCGTTGCCCTCCTGCTTGAGCTGAAAATCCAAAGACCCGTTACTGATACACAAAGGCAAACTGACAGCTTCGATATCCGCCGGCAGCACCAACTGGCTAGGATGTGCGGTGAAGCCGCAATCCAGCAAGCTTCTGCCGGACGACGACGATTTCTCCCGGTCCTGGCAGAGCAAGGCGACGTACTTGCCGCCCCAGCAGAACCCCGCGGCGCCGACGGGCAGGGAGGTGGCAGAGCGGAGGGAGGCGAAGAAGGCGAAGATGCGGGGCTGGCAGGCGGAGGCCCGGCAGCGGTAGAGCGCGACGGGCATGTGCGTCATGACGCCCAGGCCGGGGAAGACCTTGTGGAGGAGGGGCGTCTGGGCGTCGGCGACGGCGTTCAGGCTCGAGAGGAGGTTGGGGTCCATTTCGTAGCCTAGAAGCCCACCCGGCAACGACAGCGACGGTCCGTCAGCCTGAACGCATCCCCCAAACCAAATCCAAATTTCTCTCTCTCTCTCTCTTCCTCTCACATACACGCACCCCCCTCCCCTTGCGATTACCCTACTCCAATTGTTCCTGCCTTTTGGGGGGATCCATTGACATCATCCATACCGTCCATGAAATCGGGCAGGTACACCGTCCACCCTCCCCGCTCCGCATACCGGTCGGCCAGCACGCGCGAGTTGTTGAGAGTCCAGCCGAAGAGGTCGGGGATGATGACCACGATCCCTTTGGCGGCGGCGGCGGCGGCCCCGGCAGGCGGATCGGTCACGTAGGTCCTGAGGCCGTGGATCGTCTCCTCGCGGCCGGCGGGGGTGCCGGAGTGCAGGACGCCCGAGGCGCAGTCTTTGCAGGGGAGGGAGGATGTCATTTGTGAGGGGAGGTGGGTTGGGTGCGAATGAAGAGATCGGGTTGGCGTATCTTTCTATTTTTCCTTCTCCAGGGGGGGAGGGGGGGTTTGGTTCTTTATGTCGAGGCGGGTTTGATGCGGGACAGAGGCCGTTATCTCCAGCGCGGGCCAGAATTCAAGCCATGTTTCTTCGGGCATGACATGTTTTTTGAGCATACATATATATAATCATATGTGGGTAGTACCAGTTAGCAAAATAATGTGTTCGGCATCACTTGTGCACTAGTGAAAGACATGGTGATGGTTGATATAAGACTTGTATCAGGTCGCCATGAATATTTTGATCAAACTGCTGTATATAAGTATCTCGATATCAATCATACTTTCGCTTTTCCGAATCTCCCATCTCTCACTGAGGACCGACCATTTGAATATATCACCAACCGCATCCGAAGGACGAAAGATGTGAATGATAGAATTCACACTAGCTATCAAGTACCCTACTCGCATGCAGGTATGTAGTCCCGCGGAGAGCTAAGGCAATCTTTTTGAAAATTTTGATACCTAACTTGCCAAGGTACTTAGATAGATAGATAGAGCTTGGCATGCATTGCACCGCACCTTCCCATGTGCCATCCTTCTTTCTCCGTCGAAAAACCTGCTTCTGATGCCAAGTGAATTATAATTGAAACGTACAAAAACAGTTACGTATAATGCCCCAACGCGTGCTCTCATCCCCTCGACTCCACTCCACTCCACTCCCAACAATCCATTGACATAGAAGAGTACCATCCACTCATCCATTCTATTCCACGGCACAAACAGAACAACCTAAGTCCTCCGTCTCCTAAAAACGGGCAAACCCACTCCGCCGCCCTACCTACTCCACCAACCTACCAACCTACCTTACCCACTCACCGACCCACTTCCCCCTTCTTTCTTTCTTCCTTCCCCCTTTTCCACCCCCTTCAACGCCCCCAACTCAAGCGGGCGAGCGATGCCCTTCTTCTACAGCAAGAACTGGGGCGGGAAGCATTTCGGCGGCGGCGTCATCGTCGACAGGCACGGGGCGCGCCGGCAGCCGTGGCGGTTCAGGTTGGGCAAGTTCAATTGCTTTAGGTGATGGTGGTGGTGGTGATAAGGGGGAAGTGAGGGTTGAGGGGCGAGAGGGATTGGTCGATTGGGTGATTGGGTGGGGAAGGAGTTGGGGGGGGAGGGGGTAATGGAGGTGATGATGGAGAAGACATCAATTGTCGGTATGGATACGTATGTTTGGGAGGGGTCTGGAGAGGAGTGTGTGCAATCACGTTGGTAGTTTTTCGCTTGTTGCAGACGAGGCACGAGCGATCGTTGCGGATGAGAAAGCCTTGGGCATGGATGGGTATCCTCTATCGATAACGGTATGAATAATGAACCGCCATGTCGGCCTGTGACCGACTAGATACATCTAGATATCATGCACCCGTCAACGCCGTCGCCATGCTTGGACGGGCTTGAAAGTAGCCCTATCCCACTGCCAAGTAGCGAACGAGTCTACTCTTCATCGCTATCCTCGATGATCTCTTCCTCTAACCTACTCTCAAGTCAGTATGCGCAATCGGGAATGGACGGCGACGAAGCATACCGTTTTCGCCTCTCCTCATCCATCTCCCGGTATGTACTCCAGCTCAACAAGAGAAAGGCAACGATGATGACTAACCCCCCCGTGATTGCGGCAGGCGACAACGGCTTCCCCGTAAGCAACCAGTCCGTCACAGCCACGATGAATATGGTAAGAAGCGCAGCGACCGAGGATAAAACCGGGGAAGTGAGGGAAATGAGCACGAGGAAGGATCCGGAAAACGTGGCATTTGCCAAGACAGATATCAGCAGCATCCACGCTGCTTCACCATGCGGCCATTCGAATGTCTCTAGACCAGTAAAATGCAATATTGGCAGCGGTATCCATAGCACGAACAGCGTAAAGCAGCCGATTAGACTCCCAAAGGTATTCGCAAACACCATGCCTCGGGCAGGACTCGTCCCCTCCGGTGGGCAGGCCAATTTTTTGTAGAGCACCTCGTACAGTCCATACAGTACACTGCCGACCCCGATGATGATGTTGCCTAAGGTACGGTTCGAGCTGTCGTCTGGGTTTTCACCACCGCCCACGGATCCACCCGATTTCCCCCCATGTTTCGTAGGCGAAGCGTCTCCGTACGCGAGTATCAGGACGCCCGCGATGGCCAACAAGACCGAAAACGCTTTGTCGAAGCGTAGCTTGTCATGTAGTAGGGGTATGCTGAAGGCGTAGGCCCAGAAGGCCGAACAATTGTAGATGGCTGTAAGGTCGCTGGCTGAGGTCAAGTCCACGGCCACGTACCAGGACCCGCCGGCGACGGTCAACGCTGTGGTGACGAAAGCCGTCTTCTTCAATATGTAGGCAACGGGCGATTTATGGGAGTCTCGGCTTGTAAGGTGTACATCTTGGGATTCGACCATTTGGGCTGTGGTGCGGACGAGGTGGATGTGCCGGCGCCAGAATGATTTCCATGGAACTCTCCAGTTCGAAATCCGGAGAATGAGGAGTTGGGTTGGCCAGAGTAATGACCAGGAACCATGTGTAAAATATCTACAGTCATAACATGAAATCAGCTTGGCTAGCATTAAGAGCGCAGATGGCAGACTTACAACATTGCATACGCTTTATTCCACTTGAGTTCATGCTGAATATAGACTGCGGTCTCCGTCTGAATCACAAAGCTAACCAAACTCAACACCAAGAAGAAAGCCGCATAAGTATACTTCTTCCTCGTCGCCGAGGAATCCTCCATGTTTGGACTGCGACTCCGGAATGAAGATATTTTCGTGACGAAAGCCGGTCGCGTACTTCCGTCATAGCCATCATACGAGGGTCGCCCTCTCTCGTCTTTCAGTAGCGGCTTCTGGGAGCGTTCGTCTGCGGGCCGGTGCAGCTGGGGCCTGGTCTCCCCCATGGCTGCTTCCTCATCTGAGAAGTCGGAGTCCCCCGCGACTTCTCCCACATTGGTCGGGTCAGCTGGAGCGTTGGAAGCAACGCTCAGCTGCGGTCGAGGACTGACCCTTCGGCTCGGGGGTGGTGAGGCTCTGGCTTTAGCCAGGTTTGCTCGGAAGGGCGAGGCTCGCGGTGACGGGGGCCGGGAATGCGGGCTTGAGGAACCAGATGGGGGTGTGACTATGGTGGGCGTGGGTGTGCTGGAAGGGTAGTTGGCTTCAGGATTGCCTATTGAAGACAACGGACCATTATTATCTTTTGACATGCATCCAGGTCACACGCATTGAGGAGCGCAATGGCTAATTTCGGAGTATGTCGGTTGAGTGACTTTGTGGCGTGATGATGTCGAGGCACCTGACTGACCCTTGCGTCTTGCGGTGTTTTTGACTCGTTTTATTCTCTCTCTCTCAAAAATACGTGGGTCAGTATACGTTTACTCTATCCAATTCTCAAAAGTTTCCCTACTCGTGTTGTTGCCCTAACCCCTGTCTGACATCTGGCCATACCTTACGAGTACCCGTGTCCTGTGGCTAAGAAATTGCGGAGATTTTCACGAGTGTACGCCAGTACGCTGCTACCCAAAGATTCCCATTCACGCCCTTCATGCCCACTCTATCCTCCAAACAGCCTCATGACTTAGCTTATTCCCCGTCCTCTTACCAATCCTCCAATCTTCTTTTCATCGGCCGGAACCCAGATTGTCGTAACGACCAGAATGCTCGCTTGCAGCGTCATCATTGACACTCGAATGCTGAAGATTTCGTCCAGTAAGCATGGTATCTGTGATTCATATCGGGGGCTATCCCTCCTAAACATGTTTTCATGAGCTCAAAGAAGTTGACTTCAGTCCTTCATCCTTTTAGTAGGCCTCCCGGCCAGACTATCATCCGGAAACCCATTCCTCTTCGTCCCCGGCAGACTACTAGTCCTAATATCGTTGTCATCTTGACTGACCCTCCGGGACGGATACTGCGTCGACATTCCCTCAAAACAATTCGCGGACACTTTCTCCCCGTTTGCGGTAAAATACGGATGTTGCAAGGCTTGCTCAGCTGTCAATCGCTTCACCGGGTCATACTCGAATAATTTTGACATCAAATCAAGACCCTGTTGACCGGGAGTCGCGGATGGCGGAGAATCTTGGTAACCAGTGCTCCTCAGGGTGTTCCAGTACCATGATTCCAGGCCTGACTTGCCGTTGTTGCCTTCCCGTACGTACGAGGAAAGGGTCTGGAGCTGGGTATGTTCCCCTTGATGTATCAGGCCAGGCCACTTCTCTGGAGTAGGCATTCCTAGGATTTCAACGATCTTTTGCATTTGGTTCTTCTGGAAGGGGACGGTCTTTTTGCTGTCCATCTTCGCCTCTTCCCCTTTGAAGATTGGCCGTAGAGAAAGGAGCTCAGCAAAGATACATCCCACAGCCCATAGATCTACAGCAGGCGTGTAATGCCTGCTGCCAAGCAAGAGCTCCGGTGCACGGTACCAAATTGTGACCACGACTTTATCTCCGTTGTATAAGGAATGAAGTGGCTTGTAGAATAGTCGAGCCAGACCTAGGTCGCCAATTCTCACTTCCCCTTTCGAAGTCACCATGATGTTAGCAGGCTTCAAATCTCGATGCAATACCCAGTTACTGTGAAGGTAAAGCAGTCCATTAAGTAGTTGGAATAGAATAGACCTGACAGCAGAAGCCGGAATTGGATGCCGAGTTGGTTGGCTGTGGTGCTGAATGATCTGGAGCAAGTCGTGCTCTGCATATTCGAAGACCATGAAGATGCACTTATCTTCTAAGATGATCTCGACGAGATGGATCATGTTGGGATGCGATAACTCGGAGCATAAAGCCATTTCACGACATGCTGATTGAGATATTCCTGTGTATTGGATCATCTCGCCCTCTTTGTCCGGCTTGAATCTAAGAAGCATTTTAGCCCATCCTCGAGCTGATACGTAATGAAGCCTATACAAACTTCTTGATTGCAAACTCCCCCACCATCCCATTATGGCCCACAGCCTTGTAGACCCTTCCATATGTCCCGCTACTGATGAAGCCAACAACCTTATACCGATCAAGCACGCGCACTTTACTTATGTATCCATTTGTCGGCGGCATCTTCCTCGCCTCGGACGATTCTGCGGGTAATATTAAATCATGAGAACAAGGCTCTATGTAATACGGGTCGAGGTATGCAGGCTCCGTTGTATCCGACTCTGGGGAATCAGGTTCGGACGACATTGGCGACAAATCATCTTGCTCAGAAGTGATGCCATTGTCGAGATGATTACGGAGGAAATCAGAGGGTATAGAAGCTTTGTTGGAATATGGGGGCATGAGGAAGGAATCCGGAAGAAGTGCGCTAGCAGTCTTTCTTTTTGTGTACACACGAAAGAAATCAATCGACGTTGGATGATTGTAATGAAATTTCGTGTAGTACTCACCATCGAATGCAGCTGCTACGCTCCTTTTGAGGTTCTGTGTTGCTTCCAATGCCCTTGCCGTTGCGGCAGCCGAGGGTGGGTTGTTGGTGCTCATAGCTGCCGGACTTTCTTCCAGTGAGCCAAGATGGATGTGCTTTGGCCAGATATAAATGACATGAATGGCATATGGCGGATAGATTGACCAAGTCTCGAGATTTGATTTTCAGCAGCTGTTATAAGGATGAAATGTTTATGCGAGTTGAGGTGGAAATACGTCTATCGGCTGCTCATATGCCTCCTTCCCTGTTTGGGGCATGTCAGCTTCAAAAGCCCGAAATGCTACCCTCCGCTTCGGCGTTGTGATAACCTCATTCTAGCATTCAACGCAATACTAATTTCTGTTGACGCTGAGAGAATATCGTGCTCCATAGCAAAAGTCATGAATAGAGGGATTTCATGTTCAATGGATCGTGCGTATTCTTATGCGCATCAATCAGAGCATAATTGCCGCTTGCTATTCCAGGAGATTGAATAGATTGAATAGCTAGTATTGATGGCATTAGAGAAATTCTCTTCTAAAGAGAATGGCGATTGTTTAGGATACATTTTTCACTTTGTCCTGGCATGGCGCCTGAACTGTAGGAGCGAAGCAACTTCCATCCGAGCCTTCTCCCTTACGCAGCATGCCTGAACTTTTGCTCAGTGGGCGGACTTCTGGTTCTGAAAATTTGCAAAAATTCCTTACCCTGGGAAATGCCGCCTTCAAGATGGCTTGTACAAAATGCGAGTGTCAAGAACTTTTAACGCCAAACGCAATGCCAAATCATGGTCCAGATCCAGACAAAATGTTCACTCATTGTTCGCCGCCATTACCTCCCAGGATACTAAGTATCCCCTGCATTTCCTCGACCACTCTCTCTTCCAGCCTGTTCTCACTTCCTCCAATTTCCTTTACAGGCTTCTGCTTGCTCCACCGTGTTTCCTTCTCATCAGAAGGCACGATCTTTTCACTCAACGCCCCTCTTCTCTGTAACCACCCCTCCAATTCCTCTCTCACCTGCACTCTATCCCATTTCACTTCTTCAATCTCACTGGGTGAAATAGCTGCACTAGCGCCTGCCTCCCGGAAGTCCTGAAAGATTGTGACTATTAGCGAAAGGGTCAGTGCCTCTGAAGCCATTCCCAGAGTAATGTATCCCGTCAGATCCTTGACGGAAGTGCGGGAGCTGCTGGTGAAGGTATTGGATGCACGCGCAAGCTGATTTGGGAATTGATTGAGAGCAGCGGAGACTTCCGGTGCAATCGGTGGACCGACTGCGTGAAGGAGGTTGAGCAGGAGGGGAAGTACGCCGCGACCCCAGATGCTGTACATACGTACCGGCTGATCGAAGGGTCCGAAGGCTTTGCTTTGCAGCACGCGAATGAGGTTCGTGGACAGAATTTGAGACAAGACGCCTTCCACAGCAAGAGATTCGGCGAGAACTGGAACGCTGGACATTTCGAGAAGGAAGAGGATGCTGAGTTCACCATAGATGGGGTCGCCGTTTGTCGCAAGCTGGTCTGCCCAACTGAGGAGAGTGGATGCGCAGCGTCCTGTCTGAGATTCGGAGAAGGCGGAGATGAGGTGGGCGGTGTTGCGGGATAGGCTGGGAATGTGAAGGACGGAGCGGAGGATTGCTGTAATGAGGGAGAAATCGGAAGGATGGACGAGCGTAGGTGAGTCGTGAAGGATCACAGTCAAAGAGCGAAAGCCTTGAGCTACTATTATGCTAAGGACTTCGAGACCTATCTGAACATTAGACCTTGATTGGGATCGTGCCGTTGAGCCATTAGCTGTCGACGCATTCAGGTCTTCTTGTGATGCCGAATCAACATCTAACGTATGAGGTTGGAGGGCGAGGTAGAGGATCTTGAGAAGCATCCTATAATAGTCCGCATCATCTCCGTTCAGGGCGGAACCCAAGTTGGGATCGTGTCTTCGAAGGGTATTCCAAGCGACCGACAGTATGGCTTTGACCTCGGCCTCAGTCGACTTGACTTCGAGTAGGCGTTGCAGTAAAGTAAAGGCCAGGTCTGCTCGTGATTGCGCTAGCCTCTCAAATATGACTTCGGGCAATTGATTGTCGGCGTTTGCCTTGAGGCAATCAGTGACCGCCACTGCCATTATCTTCTGAAACTTGGGTTCCGTAGCTAAAGGCCCGCTCAATTCCACGAGCAGGGACTTCCAACTGTGAAAGAGATTCTATTGTGCAAATTGTTAATATGTTTGCCAATCCGATGGAGGGGTAAGAAGCTTACTACTTGAGCCTCCACCACTGACAAGTCAAAATTCGCCCTCTTGACCTCTTGCGCGAAGCCTTCGCCTTTCTTCCCTACCCACGCCGGGTCATAAGCTAGCATCTTGTTTGCAAGCTCGAGGTCGTAGAAAAAGGAGTCGCCAAGCTGGGCCTGATTCAGAGATGTCCTCTTCAAATCTTCGAGACTACATCCAAAAAACTTCGATTTAAAATTTCGGTTGAGATTTGCATGCAGAGACGCACTGTAGCTTGGTAGCGATATTGCATTCTTAATAAGATACGTGAGATGTGGGACGATCCCCTTGTGGAACTTCTGGTCATTCAATTGCTGTTTGTAGTTTGAGTACATTGTGAGTACATCCGCAACAAACGATAGCACTTGTGTGCTGTTGTAGTCTGAAGATGTCCTGGAAGCCTTGCTGCGGTTGGTTGCGGTCATTGATCCTATATGAGCTCCGAATTCCGATGTTGCCTTCATGAAGTGGTTGTGCTGAGCTACGGTCGTCAATACCCAAGGCCAGAAGTCTGCGGCGAGAGCCACAAATTCGAGCATGCTCAGGGCTTTCCGCGCCTCTAACTTCTCGATGTTGCAGAGACGGTCCAAAGCGGTATTCAAGATAGGCTCAGACCTCCGCGAAATCAGAGTAGCTGGATTGGATTTGTCTTCGAAAGATTCTCGAGGAGTATTTCCAGTCAAAACAAAGATAGCGAACCACTGCTGGCGCTTGCTAACAACTGCGGAGAGTAATTTCCAAATAGCTGATGATAAAGCGTCATCATCCAGCGGTTGATCGAGCGTTGAGAGCACTTCAAGGAAGTGATTTGCGGTCTCTTGACCCAAGTGGCCTAAGAGCGAAGGTGGCTGTTGAGTGGTAGCGGCTGCTGAGCGCACAAGAGAATCGAACAACTCCACCGTAGGTAGTCTGTAGCTCTCATGTGCTGTGTACACCTTTGCTAGTACAGAGGCGGACTTAAACATTTGATCTTCGAGATGAGACGGTGGTTGCAGCAGCAATCTGTTGAGTCGAATCAATGTGCTGCTTAACTTCAGCGCCTCTCTGACTTGAGAGGTCCAGTACTGTAGGCCACGCGTGGGTAAAGTCGTACTAGGAGTGGCTGTACCTTCACCCAAAGTATGCAAAAGAGGGAGTATGGTGACGTCGGCATTTGATTTGGATAAGAAAACGCTGATTATATACTCGGCTGCTGGTGCAAGTGGGCCGGTTAGCTTCTGTGAAATATCTGGGTTATCGTTGGTATCGAAGCAATATTTCAATATTCTTTGGAAGATCGAACACAGGCGGGAATTGATCTCCATTCGTTCCGATTGCTCGACAAATTTCCAGTTCATTGTAGATTCGAAAACTTCGATCATTGTCCGTGTTAGACTTTCGAGAACCTTTTCCATGGTAACGCGAGATACTCCAGCTCCTAACGACATGGTATCTCCGAAACGTGTGACTGCTTTGGGAGGAGCGTTACGCAATACAACGTGAGTGACGGCGTCTTCAATGAGACCTTCGAAGAGGCGTATACATCCAAGCAAGAAATCGTAGCGGCCCAGGAGCATCTCTTGAGTTGCTACGATAGCGCTGAGCTGACTTTCATCTTTTCCTATGCCTAGAAGACCACTTCTACCAAGAAATGGCCATACTCTGTCAGGCTTGTATGGTAGAAGAGCGAAGGTAAAATGAATGCATTGGATCAGGATATCGATGGATTCCACATCTTCGGAAGCTTGGCGGCGTCTGTACAGCTGTTTCTCGAATACCTCAAAGATTACCGAGATAACGTCTTGATTTCTGTCCAGGCCATCGCTTGCGCCTCCAAGTATTGATTCCGCGGACTCCGCAGAGGATGTTGAAGTCTGCTCGGACGAACTGTTGCTTGCAGCTGACGTGAGCATGGCAGTGGTTAGAGCGATGATTTCTCCAACAATTTCAACTGAAAATGTAGGACTTGGTTCGCTTGTAGACAAATCTACTATGGATGCGCACTGAAGGATTCGCCCCAAATATGCCAAGGCAGAATAAGAATGGTGCCACACCACAACAAATGGCTTTCCGTTTGAGATGATTCTACCCTGTGTGTCGGAAGGCAACTCGAATACGTTGGAGTGTCGAGGGAGATTCGTTAAGACGGGCGACGTCTTGTCGCTTCCATAATATGGAGGTGCAGACTTGCCTAGACCAGGACCTACCGCGAGATTTAGACTTCTCGTCAGTTGAAGAAAGTCTTCGTCTTCTTGTGTGCGAACGGGTACGTATGCATCAAAGTGCGCGGGCAATCGATAAGTAAAGGTGTCGAGCTCTTCGAGCTCGTTCCATATGGGAAGCTTTTCGGAATCCCCTCCGTCATTGAGGAAAGTCAGTGCTTTACAGAGCTGTAGGAAGGGTGACGTCTCGTAAGGAAATCGCACCAGGGCTGGCTGCCAGATCATGTTCTTGAGCACGAAATCCTTCATTAGTCTTGTTCCCGGCTCGGATTTATTGGATTCTGCGGATTGATCTACGGTGTCCCAGTAACGCTCTGATCCGGTGAGCAGTGCCAGTGTCGCCATTAGCAACGTTGGCTGGTATGCAACACACGAAGCACAAGCTCGGATTAGATCAAGTAACATATTACGCATTCTTTGGCCAGGCTTGCCCTCATGTTCAAATCCAAATGGCGTGCAGTAGTCAACCGCTATGGTCACAACAACTTCGAAGACTTTGCACTCATCGACTGCACTGGCTGCCAGAAAATTAGCTAGATCTCCTCCATCAGGACTCGTGAAGGATATGGAGTCATATATCTCCTCCAGTAGAGTCGACTGCTGCGATGAATCGCTGCCCGTAGATGAACGACGCGGAGAGTTTGTGATACTCTTCGCTGAAGATCGCTCGGCGCCATCTGTGTCAGAAGAGTCCGCTGTGTTGTACTTATCGGTTGCACGAAGAGATTGCCTGAGTTCTTTTGATTCTCGAGCAGTAAGAGCAAGTTCTCTTAGTTTCTGAAGGATGATGCTCCAGGCTAGGACCGACGGGCTGGACGTCTTGAATAAAGCAGCACCTGAGAATATGTCATTGAGCTCGTTGACCGCGGCGGAGTCGAGTATGTAGGATGAGCTGCCCTCTGAACGTGTTGAAATCCCTACAGCAAAAGACGAGTCAAGCAATTCGAGCGCCAAAGGAACGTTTAGGATAGACAGGGAGACAAGAGCAGTGAGCGATTGTAAAGGCAAATCGTAAAGGCCCTGTAGTGCAGGATATGGCTAACATATTCGTCAGTACCCAAAGAGACACACGCTGTTATTTAGAAGCTCACCAGCTGCAGAATATTAAAGAAGCCGCATTCATCCATTAGCCTATACCATGGAAGGATCACATCAGGACTTGTCAACTTCGTCAAGGATGAGTCAAGCCGGTTTAGGAGGATCTGCATGATGTGTATCATCTCCAGCATCTGATTTCCGGCCCAAGCGAGCTCGATTTCCATTTGCTGACTTTCGTCTGACAGCCATCCACTTCCATTCATCAAGCCTTCTATCCGGGAGCGCAAAGCCTCAACCGCTTCAGCGACAAAGTTCTTCCTTTTGCTTTGGGCTGGTCCATCACCATTCCAAGTAGAGATAACTGCAGTTCCTACTTCTTTCAACCAGCTAGATGCTTGGTTCGTGGCGTTATGGGGGGATCCATCCTGTGCTTTGCAGTATGCAGCGAATGTGACATATTCGCTAGTCTTAAGGATGTATCGTCGCTCGGATAAGTATGTCTCCAGCAACCTTCGCCGTCGGGGTCCTGCATCGTTGAAAGGAAGTGGCTCACTTGCCCCCGGCCCGGAAGACTTTCCAAACAGTGACGAAGCTGCACCAGAGAATGATGCTTGGAGCTGGCTTCCTCGCACGCCGTTTGCCAGAGGTCCGATCTCGTTGACCAGACTTCCTTGAAGAAGCTGCACGGTTGGCCTTGTTTGCCATTCTAAGACAGCTATTCTCAAGGCCGAGACCTCGTCAATCTTCGTCTCCTTGCTGAGCCACAGAGTGTCTTCTTTGATCTGACCGATATCATAACGCGGATTACCAGAGGGTGGAACATGAATGGAAGAGGTCTTGGTGTCAAAGGTAGATCTGGTTTGCGAAGTTGGCGTGGAATAGGGCGAAGAGGAGTGCGCGAGCAAGTGTACCGTCTGTGGGTCTGTGAGGTGTCGCCTGAGAGATGCGTTCTGGGCTTCAGCGTTCAGTTGAGAGAGGGCGACGTAAGTAGTCTTCCAAGACCTGTATTCCATTTAGCACGATGTTATTTAAGGTCCCTAGAGCTGCATACAGTAATTGATGCTCCCCACTGAAGCATCTGTCGAGCGGCGGGAAATAAGCCTCCCCGATTGGTGCCATCAAGGCATCGAGGCGACAGCTCCGAGCAAGTGCACAGAAATGGCAATTTCCTAAGGCAGAAGCTTTTGTTTCGAAGCTCAAGTCGGAGGAAACGCGAGACCAGCTTACGCGAGTCGCGACTAATACTTACTAGCGTATGCAGAAATCAGGAGAAGCCTTGGCATTGAGAATCGTGGAACATCCCTCGATCCGAGAGATCTGTGTAAATTAGTTGGTGATGGAAGATTATTATTGAGTGTATAAGTCCAGTGTCAATACATTCCACACACCAGTCAACAGATATTTCTCACATTTAACACCGAGAAAATCTGCTCTAATCTGCGCATCGTACAAGAATCGAAATTCTGACACCGAAGGCTCTACCATAATGAATGGAGTCGATTTGATAGATCATTCACCAAGCCAGCCAGACGCTGCTCCTCGCATTACGTCGGCTTCCAATCTCGTCTTGATTGACAATTTCGATAGTTTTACTTGGAAGTGAGTCTAATTATACAGTGTACTTCACTCACCCGATGAATCTGGCTGCGTGCCCTTCGAGGCATTGTGGGTTGGAGAGCGTTCTTGTAGCATCCAACCTACTCTCGAGAACTTGTCCCAAGACTTTCAACATCTCTAACACAACATGCTGATCACCCCAATCATACCAGTGTCTATCAGTACCTTGTACAGCCCCACACGATATTGGCGCGTATCATGGCGTCAACTTTTATCATGTCTAACCGGCGCTCAGGTACTTGAGGGAGCCGAGGTGACAGTTTACCGTAATGATGAGGTTACCCTGGACGAACTGATCGCGATCGGACCAACTCAGCTAGTAGTAAGCCCCGGCCCTGGTAAGGCTAGCCCAACACTTGGTTGAAAATCCGGTACTCATCAAGATCGTGAGTAGGACATCCAGATACAGACGCTGGCATCAGTAAGGATGCAATTCGACATTTCTCCGGTAAAATACCGGTCTTAGGGGTTTGTATGGGGGAACAGGTCATCTACTCTGTCTTTGGTGGGAAAGTAGAGGAGACCGGGGTAATCCTACATGGGAAAACATCTCCTTTACGTCACGACTCAAAAGGATTGTTTCAAGGTCTTGTTCAAGATCTGCCGGTCACGAGATATCATTCTCTTGCTGGGACACATCCGACGTTACCCCAATGCTTGGAGGTAAGCTCGTGGGTCGCTAGTGGCCCTGACCGTGAAACCAGCATTATCATGGGAGTCCGTCACAAGGAACTTTTGGTTGAGGGTGTTCAATTTCATCCGGAAAGTATCCTTACTGCGGAGGGTAGAGCCATGTTAAGGAACTTTCTCATGATGCGAGGAGGCACGTGGAAAGAAAATGAAAGATTTCATGCCGAAAGAGCTGCTGATGTCCACGTCAATGGTTCCAGCAAGGACAACAGGACTCCAGCTGCGGACGGAAGTTTGAAGACCTCCTCCAACGGACACAAGAAACCTTCTATATTGGACGAAATATTTGCGAACAGAAAGGTTGGAGTCGAGACTCAAAAGCGGATACCTTCGCAGCGACCGTCTGATCTTCAAGCTTCCTATGAGTTAAATCTAGCTCCTCCTCAGATATCATTTCCTGAGAGACTTCGAAAATCACCTTATTCGCTATCACTGATGGCTGAGATCAAGCGAGCGTCGCCATCGAAAGGCGACATTGCGCCAGATATCTGCGCCGCTGAGCAAGCAAGGGAGTATGCTCTGGCGGGTGCAAGTGTAATATCAGTACTGACCGAGCCGAAATGGTTCAAAGGTAGCGTGGAAGATCTACGGGCTGTCAGGCAAAGTCTTGACGGGATGCCCAATCGTCCTGCCGTGCTGAGAAAAGAATTCGTGTTTGATCAGTACCAGATACTGGAAGGTCGATTGGCCGGCTGCGATAGCGTGCTTCTCATTGTGAAGATGCTGGATGAAGAGACGCTGAAGAGCTTGTACCTTTTCTCAAAGAGCCTTGGAATGGAGCCGCTCGTTGAGGTAAACACTCGCGATGAGATGGAGATCGCCATTCGGCTTGGTGCGCAGGTTATTGGAGTCAACAACAGGGATCTAACGACTTTCAAAGTGGATCTTGAGACCACCAGCCGTTTGATGGACAAGGTTCCAAAGGAGACAATTGTCTGTGCACTGTCTGGCATATCCGGCCCGAACGATGTCAAAGCCTATCAATCACAAGGAGTCGGTGCAGTCTTGGTTGGGGAAGCTCTGATGAGGGCTGAGCGACCTGGGGAGTTCGCCAACAGCTTACTGGGGTCATCTCAACCCACTGAGCGTGCTTCTGAAAGACACGATATCTTGGTCAAGATCTGCGGCACACGATCACCAGAAGCTGCCAAGGTTGCAGTGGAAGCAGGAGCAGATATGATCGGCATCATCCTGGTGGAAGGTCGGAAACGTTGCGTCTCGACAGAGTCCGCCCTTGCAATCGCTGAGGCTGTGCGCACGACTTCCAAGTTCAGGGCAAGGCGGAGACCAGTCGTCAATCCCGAAGATTCACTGAGATCTAGTCAGTATTTCGAACACACCGCAACTTTTTTTCACAGAGAGGACCGAGCCTTGCTTGTGGGAGTTTTCCAGAATCAGCCTCTTTCTTACATTCTCGGTCAAATTCAGCTGCTGAATCTTGATGTTATCCAGTTGCACGGTGCGGAGCCTATTGAATGGGCAACACTGATACCAGTCCCCGTTATTCGCCGTTTTGGGGTCAATGATGAAGGTACAGGTCGAAGAGGCTATCATGCTCTTCCATTACTTGATTCTGCTTCCGGTGGGACTGGGCAAAGACTCGATGCAAGTGCGATCAAATCCGTACTGGGGCTGGATGAAGGTCTCCGGGTGGTGCTAGCTGGTGGCTTAGATCCAAATAACGTGAAAGGTGTTCTAGCTGATCTGTCGGGATGCTTGTCACAAGTTGTGGCTGTCGATGTAAGTAGTGGAGTCGAGGAAAATGGGTCACAGAGTCTTGAGAGGATCCAGGAATTTGTCAAGGCTGCAAAAGAGGCCTGAGGAAGATGAACGCTCTTGCGAACATCAAGAGTGTCTCTCATAGTGACAGTCATTATCGTCAGTCATCATCTCTTTTGAAATAGTATACGACGTTTATTGAAGCCTCAGCACTCCCTCATCGAATACTTCCGCTTGAGCAATCCGTATTGACAAAGGCATAATTTACCTATTCTCCCTGAATTAGTCTGATCACGTCCAAAACGCTCCTACCTTCCATGTCTCTCAGCGCTCACAGTTCGCCACATTTTTCTCACTTTCTGAGTCTTGGCAGCCTCACTGAGAGGGGCCTCTTTCCATTCTTTCCACTATTGCTCAGTCTCTGACTTCCTTCAAAACTTCCTACACAAAACTTCCTACATTTCAGCGATGTCATCTGGCCTGCCAGATTGACAGTACATCTTAGCCTCTTTGCATATACTGTTCGTCGGGAGTCAGGCCAGGCATATTCCGTCCTGGGTCGCTGCTTTCTCAATTTGCTCGCACAACTCACTTTGCCTTCACATTGGACCAAATTAGCGACATAAAAATATTCCAACTGACTCCCTTGGCTCGTGCAATGCGTCACTGACAGACATCTACGCACCTCAGCTAGCGTTCCCATCATTACTACACTTCAGACTACATTTTAGAGGGTCGACGTCGATCGACACCCTCGATCGCCTCACTTCGACGCCCTCGCCCGTCATCTCATAGACAGCATCTTTACAAAGTTCATACGCCATTGCTACTACTATACTGTCTCCTTCCGAGACCATTGGCCTGCAACCGTTCCCGCGCCTTACGGCTTCGTCCCCGTGTCTTTGCTGGAATCTCACTGAAAGATCTCAGCGATGCAAAAGCGAAACCGTTATCAGTCATGCCATCCCACCCTGGGGAAACAACCGCTCAAGCGATTCACCATTGCCATCAGCGGCTACTTCGGAGAACAGCGCTCGTTCGAACAGATGCGCAGATGGATTCACGCTAATGGAGGCACCGTTGCATCTGACATCTCTTCAGATGTCACGCACCTTGTTTGCAGCAAGGAACACTTCAAGAACAATGTGGCAATGGGTACGACACATTGCACTCCCTATGAGTACTGAGCATTGGGTTTCTTCTTCTGTGGTTGACAGCATACTAAGTCCAGATCCTTATTAGTCCGGAAGGCGCGCCAGCTCAGGACCATCAAGATTGTCTCCTGGGATTGGTTGGAGGATACATTGTTGAATAAGCGCCCTATGCAGGAATTCGACTATCTTTTGGCCCCGTTAGTCAAGTGTGCTGCAGAGGCAAAGGAGAAGAAGAAGGCGGTCAGAAAGGAGAATATTAGAACAGGCAGTAGGTTACCAAGCGTTGGCTGTTGCTTGTTATGGTATACTGATCTGATCATCCAGTGGAGAATTTTGAGAAAGGGTGCAAGGAATTCAAAGAGGATATGTTTTCAGGTATGTTGCATCTTCGCCAGCTCTGCGTCTCCAATACTAATCTTTCCCGACGCCAGACGGCTACCACGTCTATCAAGACTGCACAAATTTCAACTACGACATCACCCTCGCGCGCACGAACCTCCTCGTGAACAAAAACGATCGCTTCGCCCTCAAGGTGTGCCATCCCCCCCACCCACCTCCCCACAAACGCTTCCTCACCCCCGACCCCATCATCACGACCCCCCTCTTCCCCACCGTCCCCCTCTCACCCCGCGCCCGCGCCCGCATCCACTGTCCGCGCGTTCAGAGACTGCAGCTCTACGAGTCCCACGCCGC
This sequence comes from Evernia prunastri, assembly GCA_003184365.1. Taxonomy (NCBI): domain Eukaryota; kingdom Fungi; phylum Ascomycota; class Lecanoromycetes; order Lecanorales; family Parmeliaceae; genus Evernia; species Evernia prunastri. The sequence goes on from NKYR01000137.1 coordinate 90,935, forward strand.
GCCCAAGTACTACGCCTGCTACGCCAAGTGCAGTTCGCCCGGCCAGGCGCCGACGAGCGAGATGCTGGCGCCGGTCGGCAGTTCGTGGGAGACGGCGTGGGATGCGTTTCAGGGGTTCTTCCGGCTGAAGACGGGGAAGATGTGGGAGGAGAGGTTTGTGCGGGTGAAGGGTGGGGCGGAGGCATTCACATACACTCCACCGAGAGAGGGGCAGCCGAGGGGCCTGATTGCTGAGATCTGAGGGGGGAGCAAGCCAGGTGAGGTTGTCGGTTCGAGGGATTCCAGTCCCCGCAGGTCGTGACGATTCGAGGGGCTTCTTTCTGGCAAGTCTGCAATAAGGTGCGAGGCTGGCCTTGGGCGCTGGTGTAGCCTCAGAGGCTTTTGGCCCACAGCTCGGTTCAATTCCTTTTCGATGGAAAGATAACAGGTTATGGAGACTGCTCTTCCTCTGATCATAAAAGTCTTTTCCTATTTCATAAGTTACATTTTTTATCCAATAGACAATTACATAACATCTCTTGAAATAGATTCCTGCTCTTTTCCTCGAGGCTTCCATAGGTTCACCGCCAATTATTCAACTACTAGACTGCACTGATCCAGACTAACAGTAGGTGTGCTGGTTTGAGGACTTTGTAGACCGTTCATGGACGGGCTCATAACAGGCGCTAATTTACAAAACAATGACTCTCCACCCAAAAGCGATACAAGCAGGTAACATCCCGTCCACCTGTCTGACTGCTTTTTCTCATTCACCAATTTGCCGACGTCAAACCAGCTTTACAAACGCCTGGCAGATGTCTCCAAGTCTTCTCAATCGTTGGTGGGTGTGGAGGTGTTTTCTCGTGATCCCAGGGTTGTGAAACCTTCTTTTGAAGCCAGCAAAGCAGGGTTTCCGCCGTAGTTGAGTTGTCCCCCAGCGTAAGTCGTCGAGGTCGAATGGCCCAGCGAAATTAGAAGTCCGAAGTACGATATCGTAAGCGGTAAGTTGCCGAACTGCATGCTCTTCCCGTGCTCGTACCGTACATAAGTATCTCACACCAGACACCAAAACCGTAATCACGTTGCGCTGCATGTTTTCGTCATCTGGGCTGGCCCATAAAGTACATCGCATCATGCAAGGCGGTACAATTTTTCGCCCTGTATCGTTGTTTTGACGTGCTTGACCTCCTTCGCCTTCACCCACTGTCCGTCTCGAGGCCCATATGAACCTGGGGACCGCAGGCGAAAATAGCGCCCGTCACCCTGTGTTTTTTGACTTTCGACCGTGTATAGCTCTGCCTGCTGCCCAAATCGGTCTTGTCCGCTTTCTTCGCGGTGATGGCGGTTGGCGTTGTGCCGCTGGAAGTCGTCGTCGCTTTGTCTTCCCTGGTAGTTGCCCGAGGTCTTCATTACCCTACTCATTTTCACTCTGATGGTACCTTGCTTCGGTTACGGTGTGGATGGAGTAGTTGGTACTGGTAAGTTGGATGAGAGAGGCTGAGCAAAGGTGACAAATGGGCGCTTGCATGTTGGCCTATGAGGTCAGCTTACTCTATATCAGTCCAGCCTCGTCAGGGCGTGGGGGTTGTCTTGGCTTGGCTCGAGGCTGACGCGATTTAGTACCGGTCTGAATTACTCCGTACTACATTTCATGATTATGCATTGGCATCGCGCTCAAGTATGCTAAGGAGGCATATATTTACTATGGCTACAGCGAGTGAAGCGAGAGTAGGCCTCTGGAGGGACTACAGTCGTCGCTATCTTGACCGTGAGCAAACATCTATTTATGAAAGGTACGAGACTTGAAAGCTAACGGTTTACGATGAGATGAGTAGAACGCCAGATACTTGCCACTGACTTTTGGTCTCAATGGATGACGGCTTTTGTCGCTGTATGCCTCACGCTTACAAGCCCTTATGTTTTCAAGATAGCCAAGAGCTTTCTAGTCTGGCTCATTGCTCTGCTTAGTTGGCTTACAACAAAGTGGAACAATACGCGTTCGGCGGAAATTTCTTCTTCGTCGTCCAGTGTCGCTGAAAGCCAAACTCCATTACGGCAAAGTCGGCATACTGACTATGGTTCGGGCAAGAGACCCGAAAATGGGTCGAATCCGCCAGATGGTCAGCAGCCCAATGGCAAACCAGTCACCCCAGTGCAGAGCGAGTCGGATAACCAGCCTCACAAAGTCAGGTCTCGGTCTAAGAACCAGAGCTCACACACGGCTGCAACATCAGCTGCTGTAGAAAGTGATTCGATCTCAGAAAGACGAACATCATCAGTGCATGAAGATGAAGGTCCCGCGACATTACTGAGAAACTCCTCAGACAGTCGCGAGACTGTATGGAAGTTCGTCGAGTCTCTGCTGCACCGTGGGGCTAAGGAAGTGAACTCGCCATCTACCACAATGATTGTGATATCTACGGTTCTCTTCGGCCTTTTTGTTGCACAAGCAATAGCCGGCGTATTCTCAGCCAAGATTGCTTCAGACAGGACTGGCCTTGCGTCTTCGCAGCATTGTGGGATTTGGCAATTCGATGAAAATGCGGGTGGAGAGGCTGCTGATCGTGACGATTTAAACAATTATCAGAGGGAAGCTCGGGCAAGCCAGTATGCTCGGACCTGCTACAACTCCCCTGATCCCACAGATCCTTTCTCTTGTAGAGTGTTCTACAATCAGAGTATTGCGTACACTACCAAAAGCCGTCAGTCGTGTCCGTTTGCCTCGTCTGAGCTCTGTCACGATGGCCTTTACTCAGCCATCTCCTTCGATACTGGGTATGTTGACGCCAGTGTCATCGGTATCAACTCTCCAAGTACTCATAAGTTTCGTCGAACGACAAGCTGCTCCCCACTGAACATGTCCGAGCCATACGTCCTGCCATCATCCCAGGGCATCAATGACACAGCCTACCACTATTACTAAGGCCCCAAAGACAACACGAACTACACATTCAATACATCTGGTCGACCGTTCGAGTGGCTTGTGCCGGTGTACTCAGTAAGGTGAGTGCCGCAGCTCTAATCAATTCTGATCAAATTCCTTCAACGTGATCAAAAGTTGATCGCCAATAGCACGTACTTCTCTTCGCTCTATCCAGGAAGTGATTATTGGCAACCAATACCGGAGCTCAAGCGACCGGCCAATAGCACGCTCACAATCATCTTTGTGTCTTCAATGCACATTTACCATGTCAAGCCGAGCTTTGATCCTATATTTCCCGCCAATGAACCACGGTACTTTGAGGGCTTCCGCGAACCTTATTACTACAACGCCGACCCACGAGCTCGAGCCCTAGCATGCGTGGACACAAGTGAGTTGTGCTCTCCCGATGGTACGACCTGTTGGTCTATGACCTCACCTCTGCCGCCGGACATCCAATCTTCTCCGGATTACTGGTTGATGAAATGGTCCCTGGAGAACTCGAATACCTACGATTCGATCAAATGGCGCTTGGGTACCGCACTCCTCGCCCAGGAAAGCGTCAGCCAGTCCGTTTCTAACCCTCTGAGCCCTTATCAATGGCAGCTCGAAGCAAACCAGCTGTTTGCGACTTCCCTCGCCAGAATCCAGTACGACGCCCGGAAGATTGCCACTGGCGAAGACCGCGAACGACCGGGATACGTTGAAGTGACCCCTGACGAAGCAAAGGGCCGTCTCTGCAGGCTGTATAAATTCAAGAGTTCCGACTACACCAACATCAACTTGGCTGCCTTTATCGGACTCCCCCTGCTGGCCATCACCATCTTTGTCTTGAGCTGGGACGCAAGCGTCGTTGGATTGAACTCAAAGGGCGACGGAGACAATGCCTCGGAGCCTCTTATCATCGACGTTATTGCCAGATTTATCTGTCATATCCTCCTCGTTCTCGCTGTAGGCATATACACCAGTATTAGTACCCTCATTCGAGCAGGGATCCATTGCGTCAAAGACCGATGACCTGATTCGAACCCGTCTTAATTACTCGAAGATGGCGCATGAAGCGAAATGGATCTCGAACAAGGGTTCAGCATCTTAGGGAAGTTTCTCATACAATAGCTCAAAGTCACCCAAACAGTTGACCTGATCTTGAACGAGCTCCAGGTATAACGCTTTCCATATATTGCGGTATAAGAGCCTTCAGGACTATTCGTCGTGTTAAATACATATTTTCAGCCCTAGCTATCGAGACATGCTACAAGGAATTTGCGCGCCGATGTGAGATACGTATAGGTCAGAAGAGGCGTGGAGGCCCGGAGATGTGAAGAAGCGGAGATCATACCGTATCACACGATACTCAATACTGCCAACCGCATCCGGCCATCCCCGACCAACGACCTCTCAAGGCTATTTGACTTATGGAATTATGCGCTGAGTAGGTACTTTCGAGGAGTTCGAAGTACTTCGTCTCGCGTCGCTAGCCATGTCTGTCTTTGCATCTGTTAGTCAATATTTAACTGCAACAATGGCAGAGCAACCACGAGATCCTTGTGACCGACCTAAAACATCGTTTTCGTCAATGACTAGTCAGCCGCGTTGGCGTAGCAAAGAATTCATTCTTATCGCCATGGTGAGACTGAGAGTTAGTCGGTTGCATAGCATGGAAATACTGCATAGAGGGATGTGACCCGTGTCAGGGACGCGATGATCAGGAGATTTGGTTCCAATGGGAGCTCTATTTATATGAAGCTTCCCACCAAGCGTTGTGCTCTTCGTTCGATCCCATCTCTTTCTACACCGCGCACACTCCACTACCCCTTACACACCCTCACTATCCCAAAATAAAACCAAAAACCTCTTTCCGTCAGGCATGGCGAGCACCCGCACTTCTGAAGCGCGCCGCCGCACTCCCCAACTTCGCCATGAGTCCTTCCAAAGGAGACCCGTCGTCCAAGGCCTCGTCATCAAAGGCCCCGTCGGCCAAGAAAGGGGGCTAAGATCATCATCGCCGTCCCCTCGTGATGCTATCAGGAAGGCCGACCAGGGCTTACCGCAGCAAGAAAGGCCGTTTCCTGCCCGGAATATCCGCACCCCCCCCTCTCCCTCTCAATTTGTCATTTCGCAGGCCGTACGCCTGCTCAACGGGTAAGAGGACGACCGTATCGTATGGGTCACTGAGGACACGGCGGTCAACGAATCACATTCGGCTAGTCTTGAGGTCCAATGCTAGGGCACTCCCTCTATTTAGGGCACTCATTCCGTCCCGATCAGTACTAGCGCTGACGGTCCTCGTCAGGGATGGGCTCCTAGAAGGCCGTCTGTTTTGGAGGTTTTCTTGGCACTAGGCGCGCCGGGGGGGTGGGGGGTGGGCGGCCACATGTGCCTCTTTAGGTAGCTGGCCCCGGTGTTAAGAGATCCCATAACAGAATTACACAAATTTGGGAATTAGCCAATCAACGGCCTGCACTCGCGTGCTACCATGTATTATTCGACCCATCTCAGTAGCTAATATCACAGTAGTGCAGTATCCAGCATGGGCTTCACTGCACATGAACAGCTGTCTCTCCTACCTCTTACATGGTTTCTTCGTTAATACATAGCATGCCAATCCTCCATGTGCAAGACAGCATCAAGACCACAACAACTCATTCCCAACATTTACCCACCTCACATCCTGGCTTTCGACTCGGAGCAGACACCATGGAGCAAAAACAAGCTCGTACCACCCGGAAAGTACCAATGGAAGTCCTCTCCCTCGGTCTTTCACGGTACGTACATTACGGAATGAATGATTTCTGTTTGATAGCGCATCGGAGTCACTGCCCATATACTGGGAGCAGAGAGCTTTTTTACCCCTTCGAAAATGTCGGTTTACATGGTGAAATGCCGCCTTCCGGCGAGGAAACTACTTGTGATGATATTCTTCCAATGTGTCCCATGTTCGGTTAATCCCTATCAAGAGCAAAGCTGACTCGGAAATCTGCGACAGCACCGGCACCGCATCCATGCAATCCGCACTGCAAATACTCGGATACAAGCACACCGCCCACGGCCTAGACATGCTATCGCATCCCGAAATCGTAGCACCATGGATGGAAGCTGTCAACGCGAAATTCCTAGGCCGTGGCAAACCATATGGCCGTGCAGAATTTGACGCCTTACTTGGTCGTTGTGCCGCAGTGACTGATCTGCCATGCGTTGCCTTTTGGGAGGAACTGATGGCTGCTTATCCGGAGGCGAAATTGATCCTTGTAGAGAGGGATATTGAGGGATGGTACAAGAGTTTCGATGAGACGGTGCTCATGGGACTGTTTGGTACACTCGCCGGTGTGATTGTTGATTACATCGAGCCGTTGATTGGGAGTCAGGTCGGGCCCATGACTCGCAAACTCGTATATGGATACTTTAAAGCCAAGACTCCGGACGAGGTCCGCCAGAATGCTCGCGCGATTTATCGAGAGCATTACAGACGCATCAGAGAGACTGCTCCGAAGGAGAGGTTGTTGGAATATCGATTGGGTGATGGCTGGGCCCCGCTCTGCAACTTCTTGGGGAAGGAGGTGCCTGAGGGGCTGCCTTTTCCGAGAATCAATGAAGCTGCCGCCCTGAAAGCGAAAATCCGTGAGATTCAAAGGGATAAGTTCAAAGCGGCGGGCGTTGCGCTGGGCAGATGCCTTGTACCTGTTGTCATCGTCGGTATTGCGATGTGGTATTGGTACCAAATGTAGCGACTACCTTTTCCGGGTGTCCAACTAAGCAAACTGCCAAACTATACAGCTGTTTTCAAAACCATTGGCGAATGCGGGAACCAGATGCTTCCCGCACCTAAAATATGAGAACACACCATCTACCTCTCAGCACCAAATGTAGATATAAAGAAACGTGATAAATAGATGTAGAATCCTCAAATTTGACGCCGTGTATAGTCCATTTGATCACTAGCCTGGTGTAGCTTTTTTGTAGACCTTTCAAGTCCTCCACGTCGCCGTCGTCATCCCCCCGCCTATATCATGTCGTACACGCTAAGCTTTAATGTAGTCCTGCTGCTATGCTGCTATGCTGGATCTTCAATGTAGTGCTTAGCTTCAATGTAGTGCTCTGCTCCCATATAGTGCTCCCATATAGTGCTCCCATACTCTGCTTTAATGTAGTGCTTCTATGCTCTGCTTTCATGTAGTGCTCTGTTGGAATGCTGAAACCTACCTTCCCCGCAATGTACGCTACCGCCACATTGGGCTAGCGCGAGAAATCTCTGCATCGTACATAGACTGTAGAGCACCTACCATAGTACATTATCAACTACATACTTCTTACACTATGTGCATACATTCCCATATGACAAAGTGCTCTGCTCTCATGTAGTGCTCTGCT
>NKYR01000138.1:2987-95931 GCA_003184365.1 Evernia prunastri
CGAAGCACGTTGATTAGATTCTTCGTCTATATAAATATTAATTCTTAAGAAGTAATAGAGCAGTTAAATAGAAGAATATATATATATATATATATACTTTCTTCGATTACATCTGCTGAAGTAAATAATCTTCATCGATCTGCTTCGTCTGATTCGCGACTGCTTCACACGTTTCTTGATAGATCTTTCGACTGTCTTCGTTAATAATTTCCTCTTTCATATCTTATAACCCTTATAAGATTATTCTCTTTAGCGCTTTATATATTCGTTATAGTTCGTTAAAAATTCAATTCTATATTCGAGATCGAGAAGTTCGCTAATTTCTTCTTTTTCTTATCGATAACGAAGTCGAGATTCGTGATATGAAAATGAATAATCGTAAATCATTTAATCGAGTCTAACACAATTCGTGATATCTAATAGTAGTTAACGAGAGTAGAATTAAGGCTGACGAGATTGATCTCGTAAATAAAGATTCGTGTCTCGTTGACATAATCGATTTCACTCATTATCTGATCTCGTATCGTTATTATAATCTTTCATTATTTGATTTTATAGACTCTCATAATTACTTAAGACGATCTTATTATTCTTATTAAATGCTTAAAGATCGTTAAATATTATCGCGTTTAATAGAAGAAGAAATTTATTCATCAAGATATTAACACGTTATAATGCTTTAATTTATAGACAATAGACTATCTTTAGTCTCTCGACGTTTATAATAATCTAAGCATAATGCGCGATGAATTCACGAAAGCTTAAGATAAACTAACGAAGATTCGCAGTGATATTAAGTAGCTCTCGAGTAGAGTTATTAATAGAAATAACGTTACTAAGTTTTCGTAATATAACTTTAATGCTTATAGCAGATACATTGCGTTTTAATAGTCTTCTATCTAAGAAAAAGACGTTTATTATATATATATCACGAAAGACTAACTTAACAACGATTTTCTACTCAAAGACTTCGTAAGATTAATAGAATTCGTCGATGAAATTCTTCAGACTATCGCGAAACTCTATCGTTAATAAGATAAGTTTTGCTTTAATGAAATCTTATACTATCGACGTTGAAAATAATAAGATTAAAATAAACGTTTTAATCTTATCGAATTTAGAGAATAATTTAATAATATTAATTAAGATCTTTTTAGCTATAAGACTTATATGAAATAAAAGCTTTACTCTTTATTAACGTAAAACGATAAATTACGTTATCTTAAGTGAAAGTATAATTATAATTTTTAATATAAAAGTGAGAATCAAAGTAACTTCGACGAAGTTAAAGTTTAGTGAGTAATAAGTTCACGCTTTTTATACGATGATTTCTAAAGTAACGATAAGTCTTATTTCGAAATCTAAGAGTTTGATACGTCGTAATAAGATTACTAAAGTATCGAGTTTATTTAATATCTCTTTAATAATATTTTATATAACGTACGTCACGTTCTTTATTAAAAAATTATAAAGTTTATAAAGCTTATAATTTAAGTTATCGCTTTCGTGATCGTTCTTTGACTTTTATATATCGAAATTTATATTTATCGCTTACTAAACTAATATACGCGTGAAAAATTCGATTCGAGTCTTAAATATCTTAGTTAGCTCGTCTATCGAGAAGAATAATAATTTAATAGATTCGTCGTCGTCGTTAGAAGAAATAAAGATTAATAGAAGATCGCTTATTTAGTTGTAGCTATCGATAAATTTACTTATACTAAATTAAGAACGTAGATTTTGATGTAATAAAAAAGGATTTATTGTAAGAATATAATGAAAAAAAAAAGAATTCTCGCGATAATAGATTATATGCAATTAAGCTAGCGTAAACGCGTAAGCTAACGTAGATCTTATACTTATTTAATGATTTCTATAACTATAACTCAGAGAAACTAAATAGTCTCTATAACTTAATAGTACTGTATTTAATACTTGATAGATATAATCTATAAACTAAATCTATAATTTCTTGATAATGCTATTTAGACTCTACGCTCTTAATAATGTTATTTAGACTCTATATTCTTAAATAATTCTTGTTCTACTTTTTATAATATTAAATAGACTCTACGTCTGCGATAATTCGATACTTCTATTAGATTTATTAAGACTCGATAATTAGCGAATACTTTAAATGCTATTATCGTATCAAGTTAAATACGTTTTCGAGATATTTTGCGAACTTTTACGTATTATCGACGAGCTTATAATCTTTTTAGATCACGTAATAATATAACTTACGTCTAATGTACTTGAAATTAAAAATATTATTTACTTTATTCTTTTAATAAACTTTATCGTCGATAATAATATCTATTAAAGAGAGTGAGAGAATAACGCGATCTTTAAAGTTATTTTAATAAAACGACTTTAATATAAAGATATAAAAAATAGATTATATCTTTATTTAATAAAGTAACTTGAATCGATAGATATTAAGCGTTATTAACTCTAAAATCTAAAATAATTCTTATCGCTTTCTGTAAGAATCGTACTGTGATGATAATCGTAGTAATATATAACGAAGATAATAAGCTAAGAAGAAAAGGTCTATGGAGGGAGAATGATCTAGATATAGATTATTTCTATGCATTAGACTCTATAGGGCTAGTCTAGACAGATATTAAGATACGAGATGTGTTAAAAGTATTAGATGTGTCAAGAGTACGGTCGTAACACTTTTAGTCGAGCTTTTTATAAGATCTTTGAGATCTAATACTCGAGAAGTGTAGTTAAATCTAATATCTCTTCTTCAAGATAAGACGTTATTTATATTAATCGTAGTATCTTACCTGAAAGTCTTAAGTCTTAATAAACTTATTCTTTAGAGCTTTATATGGTTATTAAAGCTTTTTAATTATTTCGTTCGTATTAATATTGATTTCTTTACGCTTAAATACGTCGACGAGCTAAAAGAATCGAAAGTCTCTGTCGTTGCAAATATAGAAGAGACTATATTTTATAATACTACAATTATTATCGTTATAGACGTATTTTAATAAAAAAAGTAGACGAACTTAATTGTCTTACTAATAGTTGATATATATTCGAAGATACTATTCGATAATTTAATTTTAACGCTTCGTAAGATTATTTATTTATTAATAATAGACGATCGAGAGATTATAATCGATTTTTAAGACTTATACTAGATATTATTAGAAGTAAGACGTAAATAGACTATTTCTATCGCTGATAATACTCTTTGATATATTATAAAACCGATAGACTTCGCGAATAAAAAGCGTCGCAAATTGCTTTAAGATTAAAATCTTACGATAAGACACGTAGTAATATATTTTGTTAAATCGATTTATTACTATTATAATATAATTAAAGATTATATCGTCGATAGAATATCGATTATTTAATAAATTCGTAATAAAGTCGATAGTAATAAATTTTCACGAGTCGTCTGAAATAGATACGAGAGTTAATTCTTTATACGAAGAATATCGAGTTTCTTTAAATCGTTAATATATATCGTAGATTCTAATATATTTCGCTATATCATGATTTATATTAAATTAATATAATTAACGACGAATACGACTAACGATTTTATTTCGATTTATATAATCTGCTGTGGGCGAATTATAAAAAGTTTCTTATAATACGCAATTTTAGATCTTTATTTCGAAACACGTAGAGACGATTTTTCTAAATGTATAATAAATCGATATATTATTTATAATCAGAATTGTTAATAATTATAACCGCTAAATCGTTCTTTAGTTCTTTAGCGATTATTTATATAATAGTTTACGAAAGTCTTAATAACTCGCTTATATAATCTACGACGTCTTTATTATCTAGATCTTTTAAATTCTTCGCTATCTATCTTAACTATTTGATCTTCGTTTACGATCGTTAAAGTAAACTTAAAAAATAAAATCATCGTATAAGTTATATTAGATTCGTAATAATCTTTTCGACGCGATAATCTATTAATCGATATTAAATTTTAAAGTCGAAGACTAATAGAAATTCGATTTAATAAGTTTTGAGATTATAATAATCTATAATAATAATAATGCGATATTAAGTCTTCTTTAGATATTTTCGTTAGATCTAAAAAAATATTATAATTATTAAAAGCTCTTAATCAGACGTTTTATAATTTAACTTAGTCGAGATAAGTTTATAACTATAAAACGTTATTAAGTGCGAATATAAGTTTTTTTATCTTTATAAGAGAATATTAGTAAGAACTTAATTACTAACGTTTATCTCGATTTGAGAAATAATAATTAAATCGTAATAAATTAATAGAGATATCTTTATAAATATTCTTTTAAGATTTTAAAAGATTAATTGTATCTCGATATTTTATTAAATAAAAGAGACAATGATTTTAATAAGCTTAGTTATTTATCGTGCGATAGAGCTATATTCTCGAATAAAGCGATGATAAAAATTACAAAATCTAAGAAATAATTAAGTTTGCTTGATTGTCGTAGGTCGAGATTAATCGATAATTATCAATACTCTATTAGAGTTTATGAAGATATCGTTAAATTTTATAATATAGTCGAGAAACTCGATAATATTGACGCTAAATTCGCACTTTTCGAGCTTTACAAATAGTGTATACTTTCGTAAAACGTTTAAGACTTTTTTAATATAAGTATCGTATTCTTTAGAATTGTTAGAGTAAATAAAAATATCGTTCAAATAAATTATCACAGTAACGTTTATTAGATATGATAGTGTTTTATTAATATAAGATTGAAATATATTAAAGCATTGATAAGTTCGAAAGATATTACACAGTATTTAAATAGGTTATATTTAATTCGAAAAACGATTTTTTATTTATCGTCTTTTTTGATTCGAATCAGATTATAAATAATATTTTAAAGATTAATTTTTATATAAATCTTAACGCGGCGAAGATAATAAAGTATTTCAGAGATTAACGAGATGAACTATTTATCTCGCACGATAATAATATTTAAGATACGATAATCTATATAGAAATAAAGTTTTTAATTATTCTTTTTAACGAATAAAATAGAAAAATTAGCGAATAATTTTAAACGTCTAATAAAGTCTAACTTTAAATTTACTCTATATAATTCTTTAAAATAATTAATTCTAACTCTAATAAGTTATATAACGAATCGAAAAAAGACGTAATCTTAGATTGAAGATTAATATTATAACTTAGCTCTTTTCGAAGTAAGAGTAATATAATTTCAATATCTTCGTTAAATACGTTGACGTATTCGAAGTAGATAGCGAGTAAAACTTGAATTAGTGAATTAGTAGTAACAATATAATAGATACAGATCAAATTATTCTCGATTTTTTTATCGAAGTCTCTCTAATTCAACAATCGAATATTATTAAATATCTAAATTTTATATGAAGATTAATTAATAATAAAATTAATGATTTTCAGTTAGAGTAGATCTAGAATAACACGATACTTCTTTATTGAGATAACGCGAAAAGTATATTAATAATATTAATCTTTGATAGAGCTAATTTTAATACGATAGAGAATCTTATTTAATGCGAAACTTATTATTCTATTATTAATATCTACGACTTTAACGATTCGAGCTTAAAGCGACTTAAAATTTAAGAACTTAATAAACTCTTTATCTATAAAATTTGTCGTAACGTCACAGTCGATAAGAAAAGATAGAGTTATTTTAATATATTGAAAGTCGTCAAAATCGTGATCTCTTTAGAGTGTGATTTGCGTCGAGATATAATTAAGCGAATTATTATTTATTGTTTTAAATAGACTTATTAAGATTAAACGAAGAAACTTCTTTTTTAAGCTCTTTTTTAATTTTTTTAATTATCGCGTTATATTACGTCTTAATTATTTCGATAATAACTCTAAGATTAAATTCTAACTATTCAACGATACTTTCTCTAATGGTATCGAATAATCTTTAAAAACTTAATTATCTCATAATATCGTTTCTACGAGTAGTAAACTAACTCGACAATATATTATTTAATTTAATACTCTTTTCGTTTATAACGTATATACGACTCTATATCTCGACGTTTCTTTCGATAATTCATATAAATATTAACACGTTTTTTATTATTGAAAATCGATAGAGAATTTAACTTAATCGTTAAATTCTTTAAAAATTAACGATTATTTACTAAAGAGATAATTAGAGATTATTTGTCGTTTAAGAAATAAACTCGCTTAACTCAACTATCGAAATTCTTTTTTTCTTCGAAAGTTCGTTTACAAATTTTGAGATAATTCTCTATTTATTATATTACTCTTTTAAATTCTATAAAGATATCTAAAAGCTTTAAATAAAATTGTTACAATCGATCAAAAATATCTAGAGTTAATTTTTTTTGAAAGATATAACAAATTGTAGAATCGTTTTATAATAAGTTCGTTATTATTATTTCGAATCGATTAATAAAATTTTAAATAGACTTATTTTATCTCATTCGAATTCTTTTTATTTTAAGCTTAGTATTTAATTTGACGTCTTCGATAAAGTAATTCTTTAATAATTATTCTTATAACTTATTTTAATCTTTAAAGATTTCTCGTCTCTTTTGAAGTCTTAATAATTAAATTCGAATCTTAATTTTATCGTTAAGATACGAATATATCGTAGAGATTTGTATATTCGAGTTATGAATTAGTTATAGATTAAAGTAGTTATTATACTCGATAATTTATAGTCGTACGTCTATAAATATCGATAACTTCTTACATTTCACTCGGTTCTCTCGAAACTATAAGACGTATATAATATTATTATCTTCGATAACGATAGAAGAAATAGTTTGACTTCTTACTGCTAGATCTCTCAAATTTATCGAATCTCGTTCTCTCTGTGAGCGAATAGAGTGTTAATTTGACGTATATCGTTAAGCGAGTTCGATCTCTAACGCGATGATACGAGCAAGAAGCTATTAAGCTATATCGAGACTAATCGTATCTCGTTGAGATCTGATAAGACGTCTTGATGATATCATTACTGAAAAAGTTCGTTCTCTGACGAGAATATTTATAATGCGTGAGTCGACTTAACTTTGAAAGAATTAATATAATAGTTAGCTTGATCTGAAAAGACTTGTCGAGATACGTTGATTAGATTCTTCGTTTATATAGATATTAATTTTTAAGAAGCAAGAGAGCAATCAGACAGAAGAATATTTATATATCCTCTCTTCGATTGCATCTGCTGAAGTAAACAATCTTTATCGATCTATTTCGTCTAACTCGCGACTGCCTCACACGTTTCTTAACAGATCTTTCGACTATCTTCGTTAACATATATAATCGTTCTCAAACTTGATCTCTCGTAGATTTATACTATTATTCAAATCTATATTATTATTCTCGATAGATTTTAAAATAGTAAAAGAATTAGAAGAATTAGAAGAACGAGTAGATGTTAAAATATTAACTAACTTCTTTCTACGCTTATACGCTCTTACTTTTTTAATTAACTCTTATTTAATATTAGATTTAATATTAGATTCAACTTTTTTCACTTATACTCGAATTCGTTATCTTTTCAAATTTGAATATAATTCGATTTATAATACTTTTATAATAGTTTACTTTTTATATTCTTTAAAGTCGATTAATCACGAAGTTTAATTCTTAGCTTTATATCGTTAATATAGTCTTTTAAATTTACGTATATCGAATTATTATTTCTCTACTCTAAAGATACGAAGATAATTATCGTTATCTTACGACTAAAGATATCACTTATTAAGCGCTGAGAATTAAGATAATCGCGAGTAGTAAGTTTAGCTTTAAGACGAGAAAATCGAAAGTCTGCGAGATCGATAGAGTTCGTTAATAATATAGATAATTAAATAATTATAGTGACGAGAGAAGTAGAGATAACTGACGCGCGATTACGTATACTCGCGATATCGTTATTCTTTTTATTCTTTCTTCTCTGTAATAATTATACTCGAAAACGATATTTCGATATTAAATTTATTAATTAAATTCTTCTAAACGATCTTAAATTAACTCTTTAAATTCTTAAATTAGATCTTATAATATCTTCGCGAATTTAAGTTTTTTCAATAATAAACTAATTAAGAGTGATTTTAAATATTATAATTCTATTTAATACACTTTCAGCGAGCTCGAATATCACGTCTAATAACGATAATAGAATTAACGTTATTCTTTGTAAGTAATCTAAGCGCTAAATAATCGAGCGATAAAATAAAAATTTATAAAAATCTCGACGATACTTATAAATCTATTATTATTAATTCTATTATTATAAGTAATAATAATAGATACTATTTTATTACTTATAGACTCTTTCTTAATAATTTAAATCTTAATATAAATATAACGATATATTAAACTAATTCGAAGCTCTTTTTTATTCTTTCACTTCTTTGAGAATAATATTTTATTTCTCGCGATAATCGATCGAAATCGACTTAATATTAAAATAATTCTATTTAAATATAGTAAGAAATTATATAAAGAAATCGCAACGAGTGAGACTCTATAATATATTAAGTATCTCTTTTCTATAATATGCTTACGAGTATTTTTATTTTAATTAACTAATAATATAAATAGTAAAATAGCGTTATTAAGCGTATACTTTTGAATCTCGATGTTAAACGTAATCTTTTCGCTCTTCTAAAACGATTTCGTTTTATTTTTATATAAAATCGTCGTCTTCTTCTTCGCTTTTTTCTTTTTCGTCTTCTTTTTCTTCTTCTTCTTCTTCTTCTTCTTCTTCTTTTATATCTCGAATACTCGCTTTTCTTTATTCTTCTTATTATTTATTATTATCTTCGAATTATAAATTACTATTTTTAATAAAGGTTATTTAGCGATAAAAAGAAACTAAGAAGAACGAAAAGATAAGCTTTTTAATTCACTAATTATTAATTAATTAAAGAAGAATTTTAAACGATATCTATTAGATAGAGAAGAAAGTTTTAATAAAGATATATTATTTAAAGACTTAGATAGATTAAGCGACGAACTCGATCGTACGAGATTAAGAAGAGAATTAGTGATTAACTAACGACGAGATTTCTTAGAAAACTTCGATTTATTAAGTTTTAATAATAATATCGTCGATATTATCTATTTACGAGTCGATATAAAAAGCTTTGATTTAAATTTAATAGATATAACAAATATAGATATAACAAATATAGATATAACAAATATAGATATAACAAATATAGATATAATAAATATATCTGCTTTAGAAGAGACTTTATTTAATATAATATTTATACGTCTCTTTCTAACTAAATTCTTTCTGAGAAAAAAAATCTTATCACTTATAATTATAACGACGATATAGTCTATAAATGTGATAAGCGAAACTCTCTCTATATGCTTATGCTATATCGCTCAAATAATTTCAATTTAAAAAGATGAAATAACTGCTGAGACGTCTATATTGTGATATTTGAATTAATATCATTTTGCTTGCATGAAATACGATTCCCATCAAATTTTAGCGGATCGAGATATGAAGTTAAAGCCTCCGTCAAGAATTTCCCAAAGCACTGTAATTGTCGTCGCCACGTAGATCCTTTGAAAATAAAAAAAATAAAAAATTAGTTGCACGTTAATAGTGAAGTTGCTTATAGTTATGTGAAGTTGCTCACTCTACGCATAGCAGAAAATGCGTAGAATAAGCAACTCAGCTCTGCTATGCGTAGGCTATACGTAGGATAAACTTTTCAAATTTGTCGATGTAAATAGATAGATGAAGTATAAAGATATGATAGTCTTTAAGATAGGAGTCGACTTCGATGAAATTGAACCCTAAAAAATTTGAAAACACGCTAAGCTTATCGAAATACACTTTTTTTATAGAGAAAACTTCAACAGTTAAATTTATTTTCGATGATAGAGAATCGAAAACGTTTTGTAATTCAAAGCATGTACAAATGGATCCCGTAATTACCACTAATCCAGGTTATTAATCATGTGTGAACCATGTCTAACCCGTTTCTGAGAATCAGGTTTGGCCTATAAGGTGTTGAAATTGTAGGGTAGAGGACTGCCAAGGCCTCGGCCCGGCTAAAGACCGGGCCAAGGCCGGCCTTGGCACCGGCCCTACATAGGTCGCCCTTTGTACCATAGTACTCCATAGTTAATACAACTAAGTGTCCTACCACATAATCTTGACAGGTTATGAGCCCGGGTTTGTCCGGCGCTGTTTATCTACAGTGGTAACCTATTGCCAGCTATGGCTGCAGTGACCTCTAAGCATTTGATGCCCATCGCATTGCGGTGTGGCCATCGCGACGAGTCGCAGTAGCTATACAGGCCTCTTTGCAAACCTCCTTGATATGGGCATTGCCCACTGCAAAATGGTTCTTTGGCCGCACGAAAATCGATGGCTGGGGACTTCTCCAGCTTCCGTCAGGCCAGCATGCCGCGCCAGCCAAATCGTTGCACTGCCAAGNTTCTTGCCAAGACTCTGAGTAAGCCACTGCTTGAATAGCAGTTATTTCAATGAAACATCACTCAATCAATAGCGCGTCAAATAAGAAGATCCTTGGATCGTTGGAAAGCGCAGATTGAGGCCTATAATCTACGAAAGTCTGAAAGTATCATGCACTGAGGGCATAGAGGCATTGAAGTTGCAAGTATATTACACCCAAATTTTGATGTTCCTACGCTCGGGAGGCCTAGCGGGCTGACTCAGCACGCGATACCTAAAAGCGTAATCAGATGGAGGTTTACATTGGCTGCACATACAAATTCAAGGTTTTTTAGCTCAGCCCTACCTTATTGTTTTATATATACTGATTGTAGGGTAGAGGACTGCCAAGGCCTCGGCCCGGCTAAAGACCGGGCCAAGGCCGGCCTTGGCACCGGCCCTACATAGGTCGCCCTTTGTACCATAGTACTCCATAGTTAATACAACTAAGTGTCCTACCACATAATCTTGACAGGTTATGAGCCCGGGTTTGTCCGGCGCTGTTTATCTACAGTGGTAACCTATTGCCAGCTATGGCTGCAGTGACCTCTAAGCATTTGATGCCCATCGCATTGCGGTGTGGCCATCGCGACGAGTCGCAGTAGCTATACAGGCCTCTTTGCAAACCTCCTTGATATGGGCATTGCCCACTGCAAAATGGTTCTTTGGCCGCACGAAAATCGATGGCTGGGGACTTCTCCAGCTTCCGTCAGGCCAGCATGCCGCGCCAGCCAAATCGTTGCACTGCCAAGGATCAACAACCCCTGAAACATTGCCAGCTTCCCTGCGTAGGACACGCTAACGAGATTTTCAGACCTTGTTATCCTCTACACCGCTCCACCAACAGTGGATCTATCAAAACCGAGCCAATAGTGACTGTCCGGCGTGGCTGGAACCAGCAACAGCATTGTCTGACCACGGCCTGGAACATTCTAAACTGGCCGATTCCCCCACAGAGCGCTTAAGAAAAGCCCGTTGTGAGGCAAAACAACAAGGGTGCCTTGTTGTTGTGGAGCATTTCGGCCTCAGAAGCCCCTGAAGAAGGAGGCTGGGCCNCTAATCCAGGTTATTAATCATGTGTGAACCATGTCTAACCCGTTTCTGAGAATCAGGTTTGGCCTATAAGGTGTTGAAATTGTAGGGTAGAGGACTGCCAAGGCCTCGGCCCGGCTAAAGACCGGGCCAAGGCCGGCCTTGGCACCGGCCCTACATANATCTGGGACGCGAGGGGCGAGGGGTAGGAGGGCGGCGAGGAGGCGAATGAGGCTGCACTGCTGCCTTGCGAAGAGGTAAGAGGTGAACTCGGTGGCAATGAGTCTGTTCGGGCCTTCTTTGTTGGAGGTCTGCCGCCGCGATTGGGAGTGGTACTGCGTGGTGGTGTACCGCGATTGCCAGCGGAGGAAGATTCGCTCAACGGTCGTCTAGAAACGTCAGGGGAAGTGTCAAGGAACTGCAGGAAGGGTTGTAGGATACCTGAAATGCTTAGTAACAATCGGGCGAGGAGTACCCAAGGCGAATGCGTTCATGGCGGAGTGGTGAAGGAATATGGTGTAACAATTATTCGCGTGTAGGATAAACAAAATATTCTTGCCAAGACTCTGAGTAAGCCACTGCTTGAATAGCAGTTATTTCAATGAAACATCACTCAATCAATAGCGCGTCAAATAAGAGGATTCTTAGATCGTTGGAAAGCACAGATTGAGGCCTATAATCTACGAAAGTCTGAAAGTATCATGCACTGAGGGCATAGAGGCATTGAAGTTGCAAGTATATTACACCCAAATTTTGATGTTCCTACGCTCGGGAGGCCTAGCGGGCTGACTCAGCACGCGATACCTAAAAGCGTAATCAGATGGAGGTTTACATTGGCTGCACATACAAATTCAAGGTTTTTTAGCTCAGCCCTACCTTATTGTTTTATATATACTGATTAATGTAGAATAGAGAATCAAGTACGGGGATTTCAACGCAAGTAATTATAGACTATAGACAGATATAGTTGTTATTGTATATGTGTCTAAAGATTCAAATTCGTCAAATTCTTGTTTACTTTTTTCAGCCCTATTTCAAAAAAAAAATGAAAATTGCTTAGATTCGAGCTTTGTAATGTACAATTAACAATAACGTTGTGTGATATATAGTAGAATGTTCAATTGACAATTAATTGTAAGCTTTGAACAGATGTGGTTATTATTGTATTAGAGGATTTAAATATTTCGCCTCTGCCCTCCCCCCCCCAAAATTTTGATTTTCCTGACGTTTCTGCTCGGAGCACCCGCCAAGGGTTCTGCAAAAAGGAGTACTTTGATGCCTACTTTACGTTACGGAGCCGGGAGGTCTGCACGCAAAGTCGAACATGCGCTAGTAGAGCCCTAACCCTAGTTTGGGAAGATGACCCCGTAGTGGGGAGCCCTAGAACCTCAGGAGGTAAAGTATATGCTAGATTTTTAGGGTCCTTTGTAAGCGTGGTAGGGTTCTCAGACCTCAAGTTGAGCTTTGGCTAGGAGCAATTCCGACGTACTCCGTAGTTCTAAGCGCATTATCCAGACAACCCTTTAGGCGGGGCGATATCCGACTTCTGGAACTCTTTTCTTGGCATGTTCAGGACTTTGCGTGCAGACCTCCGTAATCCCCCTCAAGAATAACTCCCGATCACGGAGGAAATAAGGAGCACCGCAGACTGAATAGCAAACACGACGCTGGCTTTCGAGACAAGCGTGTCCCCGGATTTGATACCTCCACGTGGTGTTTGGACATTACACTATGCATATCAAGACCACAAAGACCAGAGACAGTGACCAGGCCACCTCATGTTATACAAACCGGGGCTGACGATTTGCACGTCGATTTTGCGACTTGTGGGCCGTCCAGTAGTCTTTTTATTTTAGAGTATTCCGCGCAGATCTCTGTGCTCCACCTTGAAAGACATATCCGAACGGTGCATTTGAGAGGGTTAAGAGCCAAGGAGTCGAACTCTGGCGTGTTACGCGCATTGACTGGCGATTGTCTCCCATCTCTTTGCCGTCGATCAAAGGGTACTCAGCTGGGGAATTAAGTACCATTCATCATTCCTGTGAGCAGCAAAACGCTTGCGTTTCCGGCGATCGTGCCGTTCTACAAGACCGTTTATAGAAAGTGATTTCAATCCATTGCTCAAATTATTGATCTTTGGAAGCCAGGTAACGACAGAATCAAGAAATCGCTATGCCATTGTACCAGCAACGTAAGGGATCGAAGCCAATACATTTAGATACCGCCAGCGAACAACGTCTCCCTCAGTAAACACTGTATATGGTCTTTAATAATTTACATCTTCAAGTCGCCACTGTGACTCTGGAAGGGAAGCCATCGGCCGGACGTGTCGTGCCCTTCAGGGCATGGTATGCCCTCTCCTTATCCACAGTTCTTGGCTCCTTTGTCCTATGAACATGATCCCAGGCGTCATAGCTTGCCGTAATGTTGAATTTTCGTAAGGTCATCACCATAACAACTTTAAGTTCTAACAAAGCAAGTTCCTGACCGATACAGTTACGCGGTCCCCATTCAAAAGGTCGCCATGCCCCTTTTATGGGATGCAAAGGATCGCCACCTGAGACAAGCCAGCGTTCAGGTACGAAACAGTCCGGCTGTGGCCAATACAGGGGTTCGCGATGCATGGCTTGATGTGAACACCAGATAGTGGAGCCTTCGGTCGGGTATTGATGGCCATCATGGGTCAGAGAAAATACCGGCTCTCCTTCACGCGTGGCGGAAGCAGGTGGAAACAATCTCAGGGTCTCTTTGATAACAGCAAGGGTGAAGGGTAAGTGGTTGAGAGCATGGGGGTCTGCAGTCATCGAGGCCTTTGTTTGCGTCACGTCAGGGCCGAAAATCTCGTCGTGCTCTGCTCGCACGCGCTGTAGAGCCAAAGGGTTGCGCGACAGTGTATAATAGATATAGCAGAGCGTAGAACTTGTCGTGTCGTGCCCAGCAAGGATGAAAACTTTCATCTGGCTTATAGCAAATCTTTTGAAATCTTCGTCCATGCTACGGACAGCATTTGACCCCGGCTGTTCCTCGAGATATTCATTTAGAGCAAGACTTACCACCGTCCTACAATTATCATCCCTATCGCCTACCGCATCACCGTCTCGGTGTGCTGTGAAGCAGTTTTCAAGCTGACGACTCATGTATCGATTCATGCGCCAAATATAGTACCCTTGAAAGATAGGACGAAAAGGATTCCACCGGGTGAAAGGGTTCATCTCGGTCCCAGTTGTGTTCCAAGTTATCTGCGCGCGCAATGCGGAAACGAACTCATTGCCCGACCTCTGTGAATTGAAATGCGCACCTCTGTGTTGTTAGCCATTGAAAACGAGAGCTTTCAAGAGGCTCACAGAACAACCCGTCCAATAATATCCATGGTTAATTTCACAGTGGCCTCCTCCAGCTCGGAAACAGCCCCGGATTTTGCACGCTCCATAAGGATATTGCAGAACACCGAGGCTTCTTGGGCGATCTGAGGGACCAGATGTATCAGGTGGCTCGCACTGAACCCTGGATTGTAAACATTGCGCCACTTCCTCCATCTTTGACCTTCCAAGCTCACTAGGTCTTGGTTATTAGCCAATGGCTTTATCCATGTGCGAAGCTCTGGTGCTTTGCGTAGCGGATGGTCCTGGGTGAATTGTTGTACTACCGAGGGAGAGGATACGATAAGAAGAGGACGACCAAAGGGCCACATGTCAAGATAGAAGACATGTCCGACATCCGGAAAGGCTTTTCTAATCAGACCGGGTAAATATGTTGGATGTGCGTCTGCAGGAATCTTGGATAGCAGATCTTTGGCTAGGAGCAAATGGCCGAATATTGGATGATGTGGTGGCATAGACTATCTCTTCTTAGTGCGTTGCCCGATGTGAAGCGCCCATATGCCAAAGCGATGTTGTGACTCCTTACTAGACCTTGTCTCTTCAGTCTGACGAAATGAATGCGTGCGTTGAAGAGCTTGACTAGAAAGATAGCAAAAAGACTGAGGCATGCAACAGCGAGTGCTCGTTGAAAGTCCTGGGAACTCCCAGGTCCAATTTTGAAGAGCATGTTTGGTTTTTAGATGATGAAACCCAGGCACAGGGCGTTCGAATCAAGGTTGAGGTTCAGCTCTATAATAACGAAGGTGAAAGAAGTTCGTAGAGAAGGAGGAGAGGGATGTTCAGCCCACCGTTGGGAATCTGCAGCTAAGTAACACGGCAGCGGATTAGCGCTTCTGCCTCCCCTGACTCACGTGTCAGTGAGAACCCATCAATTACCTTTCCTTACGAGGCTGAAGTTGCAGTATGTCTTTGCCACTTGAAGTTTCCAACGGCGAGTTATCCTGGGTGGAATCACACTACGAATACTACGTTGAGGTAGTCCCTAAGGTAAGCCGTGATTAACGGGCTCTAAGACCTTGACGGCATCAAAATGTCTACCATGGTAGCGCTGAGATTTTCATCCAAATCCAATCCACTCACTGCTTGCATATGTACGTGGGGGCCTACTTCCGTCGGCAATTCTGGGCACCCTTGCCTCCGTGCCTCAAGGACAGGGGTGTGAAGCTTGTTTGGCTGCGCATACCTCGGTACCTTTGATAAGAAATGTAATGTCATTAATGAGCAGGTTTCCGAGTCCACTGAGCCTCAAGAGACACCAAACCGGTTTTGGTCCCATAAATACTCTATGCAGATCTGTACAGATATCAGGTTTGAGTTGAGTATCGTTCCATGCGCATGTGCACGCTTACTCATATGCTTAGTTGCAGTACTGATTCAAACTTATTGCATGAGGCTGTGGCATGCCTGGCTCCACACAAGCTGCGTGAGGAAGGATTAGGCTCGGAGAGACCATCAGATACCGTGCAAGTCAACGAGCTTATATCTCAGGATGAGGGTGAGATAGACTTTTGAGGTTCCTGAGGTATTTTCACTGAAGGCTTCATATGTTAAGGAAGCTCTGTTCGTGCTTGACTCGATATCCTCATATCCACTTTTGAGCTAATTTGGGCGAATATTGTAGCCTTCGACAGCACTCTGAGCTTTTAGAACTGCGACGCCTTGATTGTGTAGGCTAAATCTGGTGATTCAGTCATGAAAGGTGACATGCCTCTAAACACTAAAAACGAATGGTCGACCTCTCTGTTACCCTAGCGATGCAGAACCCGCCTTTTGATGCAATAGACGCAAATCCAAAGTAAGCACCCTCTTTGCTTACGACGCTCTCTATCTACGCCGCATTCTGCATTGAGAAGTGGGCACGCGAATGACGTATGCGTTCGGGGGTCTTAAAGTCATACAGTCTTTCCGGAGTGGCGGTACTCTAGAAGAAGCGACAACCGCACTTCGTTACCTTTCACGAATCTATTACAGGGGCAGCATATCAGATCTCAACCCGCATCCTGCTGCACTGCACATATTGCCAGAAAAATCGTCTCCTGCTTGACTCCCTTGAATCTTATTCTCCAGCCGCTCTTAGAGTAGGATTCAAATACCATGATGCGGCACGAACAGTGAGCTGCGGGCTGTACTTTTGTTTCTGAATAGGGACTACAACGCTCCAAAGCATGTCTCTTTCCTTCACATTATTGCCTAGAAAGTAGCAAGGGCACCACGACAGAGACTTTCTCTCATTTCAACACCCAATGTCTCTAGGCTAGATCTGGGGCAAAGTAGATGTTCTTCCTCTACACCAATAATTATCGGTCGTTAGAAGGAGCATCAGCCAGAAGTAGGTCGATCCGGGCATAGCTGTATATGGGGTAACAGGGCACACCATCATTTGACGAGATCATGGCGCTCGAGTAAACCACTTGTTCTCCGGACAAGGGTGCATTTGCTAGGAAAATAGGAAAGTGGGGAAGGCTGTCGATCATGCATCATTGAAGATCAGCTGGCATGTGTATGAGATAGCATCCTATCGTGGAATGAGAAAATGGTAATTGATATTCATCTCGAGGTATCCCGAGAGCGCCTGAAACAACGAGGAAGGCGTCAAGGTCTCGATGAGCGGTGACTTGATGGGAAAGAATGTTTCCAGCTTTAGACCGCTGAACTAAATACGTGCGGCGTATGACTCTTTTGTTAGCGATCGCGCAACGAGAATGATGCAATTGATATGCATCAGGAAACAAAAGCTGTTCTCTTCGCTGTTGGGAAAAGGCGTGGATGTCTGC
Organism: Evernia prunastri; assembly: GCA_003184365.1. Classification (NCBI taxonomy): domain Eukaryota; kingdom Fungi; phylum Ascomycota; class Lecanoromycetes; order Lecanorales; family Parmeliaceae; genus Evernia; species Evernia prunastri. Next base: position 20,622 of record NKYR01000138.1, read on the forward strand.
ATTACCTACATCTGACTTGCATGATGACCGTTACAATTTTTCAGAGCATCTTTACCTGGGGTTTAATGGAGCAGCACGGAAGTAGCCTTACAAGTACCGTACGTTGAGCACAAGGGGAGGGTGCAAGAGGATTCTGAGCTGCATTTGGCGGAACGTGTGTCCAAGAAGCGCTCCTCTTAGAGTATGTAGCATGCACATGGCGTGCAACGTAGGTTCGTTCACGGCTCAATGAGCGTTTGCCTACTGACATGTATGAAGAGTAGCGTTGCACTACATGCAAGGCTCGGGCGTTGAAGATGCATAAAGTAATGCAGAAGCTGGGCAACGCTAGAGGACCCAAGGGGCCGGTATCCCCTTGATAGCGCACCCCCCGGGGTAGGGTGCGAATTACCATCGCACAAGGGGATACTCTAGCGAGGGATTAGTGTCTATTTATGGTATCGCAAACAAACATGGATACTGGTACGTTTCATACCACCAAGAACGCGGACAATCTTACTGTATACAATAATCTATGCCCCGGATGTTCAGCAAGTGTACTCTAGCATCGTGCTTTGCTTAGACCCTCGCCTGATCCATACTTGCGGTATATTTTTTACATTTGACTCTGTCCTCGTCCCAAGATCCCTTTGTCAGGACCTTCCATTGGCGATTTGTGCTGAACTCTATGGCTCTTCTACCATCCGCGTGGTCACGATGTAATTGTGCCACACACTTAGCTTGCGCCTCGCTGACGAAGAACGAGTTGCGGTCGCTAGCATACTATGCTACTGTGACGGTGCTAAATGAATTGGAACATAACAAGAGGTATAAATCTGCCCTACCTAAATCAGCCTGACATTCCTTGCCACGAACATGCATACCCTGTCAGACTTATTTCCACATGAAGACTCTGCCCGAAGTTTCGAAGATTTTCTATGCATGCAACAGTGCGTGGAGCGATGGCGTCATCACAGGCGCTTTCCAGCCTACCACATGCTATCAAAGATGTGACGCTTTGGTACTCAAGTACTCCTCAGTGATGGTTTGCTGATCCCTGCCGATCTCCTAGATTCTTCCAGGCGAAGCTGTTTGTAATGATGATACAGAAACGTGGCCTTGTCTTGAGTCCAATGGCAGTTGCGAGAAATCGCGGCGCGGACAAAGCGTTTCAGGGCTACCTGATGCATGCAAGATACCAACGATGTATCTGGTAGCTACTTCGCAGCCTTGCTCAATGGTCCTTGTTTAAGAAGCGCCTGCCTTCCTAATGCTGCAAAAATTCTCGAAACTGTTGCAATAGATATTGAGAATCAACCCAGACAGATACAATGTCTTCATCAACGGGATTATCAGCTTACGAGAACTACCCTCTTCAACCTCCTCCGCCTGGGCAGATCTCAAATTTTGAGAACCCTGAGAGTCGAGGGCCCGCCATCATTATCCTCTGTTCCGTTTTCATTGGCATCATGTGGCCTATATTTATGTTGAGGCTTTATAGCAAATTGTGGGTCATTCGTCGGTTTGGGTGGGACGACGGTACGCCGGATACTCTCCCGGCTTTATGCTTGCTTACCTGTTAGGACAGCCTCTGCTATTATGGGTGCAGTTCGTACAGTTCTTTCCAAGTCGCTAATGGCAGCGATTCTGACTCCTGCCAGGCAGGTGCAACAGCATTCGCTGCGGGCACCATATGGAGTATAAATGATAAATTCTATGGACCGCATGAGTGGGACGTTCGAGCCGTGTTGCTTACGCCACATAAGATCAAGGTTAGTACTCACAGGAACTGAAAATTGTGCTCTGACCAGATACTACCAGATAACCACCATTTTATCTCCTCTCTATTCCCTCACAATGTTCTTCGCCAAACTGGCTTTGTTTCTTCTCTACTACCGGATCTTCTCCCTAGACCGCAGGACAAAGATCGGTGTTTATTTCGGGATTAGTATCGTCTGCCTCTTCTACCTCGCGACTTTCATCGTCCAGCTCGTTTTCTGTATTCCTAGACACCATGAGAGCTGGACGTCAACGACGTACGTGAAGCGATGTTCTCGAGGAGAAGGATTGGGTGACGTTCATGGCGTCTTTGGCTTGGCGTCGGATATCTACATTTTCATCTTGCCACTTCCTGTCTTATATCGACTAAAGATGTCATTAAAGAAAAAGATAGGAGTCACTGCCGTGTTTCTCACAGGGTTGATGTAAGTTTTCAAAACTTCAAGTTTTTGTTACCTACTGAGCAAATTGTCATGTTCGAATCGTATGTCTATTAATACAGAGTACAGAGCGGTTGTCGCCAGCTCGATTGGTCTGTACTTCCGTATTCCGGAGTCAAGTGGATCGGACAATACTTGGAATGAGCCTCCAGCTGCCGGTCTGGCGTGAGTGATCTCAAGATAGTCGGCACTCTTTGTCCGACGTATTGTGTAGAATGTTTTCCGACACTAATATAATATATCACAGTGTCGTCGAAGCAACTGTTGGTGTCATTTGTGGCTCAGTGCCGCACCTTCCGGCATATTTCCGTCGCCATTCCTTCAACTTCTCCCCTTTTACCCAGATACTTCACAGGATAGGCTCTGGCTACAGGTCTATATTCAAGAACAGATATGGGAAACAGCCGCTTGACGTAGGAAACCTTGGCCCAGAGGAGACGACTTCTCGGAACCTTCATGTCGAGACGGGGGTTTTGGGGTCAATTCAAGGGTAAGTAGAAGGTTCTTCTGTCATTTCCTTTACCTCAGCCCCTCGTGGTCCTCTGTGTGTAAGAATACAGCTGAGTGGATAACAGAGAGGGAAGATTTCTTGGAAGACTATCAAGGATGTGGGGTAGCCGATCTCCGGCGCAACAGTCAAGGAGCGAGACATGTTATAACAATACCGGTTCAACAAGACGCGAGCACTATGAGATGACAGAACCTGCCCGACAGGAGAACGAGCTCGACAATGTACCAGTGGGTAGTATGACGGGTGGGTTATCTCACCTCTCGGTGCACAACGGAGGGGTTTCCGTGGAAACCTCTGAAGCTACCGCTACTAAATCATACTCTCGACGTGGGTATTGGGATATGATGAGCCTGTTCCATACTACCAATAAGGACTCTACAAGCCAATCTGGAACACATCTGAGATCTTAGTCCGGCTGGCCATGGTACACTATGTTACCGTACCGTTCGACTGATCAACGCTTTGCGAACAGCTTTCCTACGCCGCAATTTCACCGAGGTACGATAGTCGGCGAGATCATGGCAAAATACCACGACCGTTGAAAGAGGAACCTCAAGTCACAATTCGAGCATTCAGGGCAATAGATCTTGAGATTCGAATATCTGGAATTAGAAGAAAATCGTGATGAGTATTGGCAAGTGTGTTTCTGAACAATCCATTCGTGATCCAGCATTTGCTTGTCTAAGCCATGTAGAGAACTTTCACGATCTGAAACCCTGATGCCGGAGCGGGTCCTCAATCGTAGGCTCTTCTGAAGACAAATCATATGCGCTCTGCGAGCCGATTGTTGCATGTATTCTTGGGCTGCAGACCGTCTGTGTCCTGTACTGCGCCGGTGTCCTCGTTGCCGCCACGTCGGATCGCCTACAGCTCGGGTGAGGGTGGTTATGTAGAGTCAGCTCAGCCAGAAATGCTAGATCAAGCGCAATGTTGAAACGTGGGGATGCCAGGGAAAGGAAAGGATCCGGAGAAGACGACCGAGGAAGCGGAGGAAGAGGACTCTGGAGAGGATCTCGAAGTATCTCGGCAAGGAAGATCAGAGCTGAAGCATGGAAGCTGACAATTGTGTGGATGGCTCTGTCCCGACGGATTACGTTCAACATGAGAGAGTGTGGTACAGAGCTCTGGTTTTCCCCTGTTTGTTGAATTGGCGCTGTTATCCGGAACAGGGATGCATGTCAGCATTATAGGTTCACACACGTTCGTTCTCTGTAACTAGCACCTTATCGGTGGCTTCGAAGTCCATGACGAGGAAGCTCTCCCACGGCACGGTCTGTTTAGTAAACTCAATGAAAACGATCGTTGGTCAATCGGCTCGCACTGCTGAAGGTGGGATCATTGAGTGTTTGGTTCGCTATGCAACGCGGGAAACCTGACAGCGTCGAGAAGGGTGCCAGAGTACAGGGTATCTGCACGTGGACTCGGCGGAGTTTCTGAGGTCTAGTCCACAATTGGTGCCCGATGTCAATACTGATGTATGGTGTGAGAAGCTGGACATCTATCAGGGCCGTTGAGATTTTGCCAGTCCATGAACTGATAGCCATATCTCTGATCTGGTCATTCACGCAAGTCAGCGATCAACTGAAAAGAGCTGCAAAGGTGGCTGTAAATCTACAGACACGACGGGACGAGCGGGTAGACTGCATGGCAATTCCCTACAAACAATGCTTTGATAGTATCTTGATATGATTTTGCACGCTGACTGTATCCTATGCGCCAAGACGTCTAGAGTCTACCGATTCATAGCAGACGTATAGGAATAGCTCTGTGAATGAGCTGAATTGATTGATTGATAATCAAGGAATGTATAAATGTTCTATCTGAAGTAATTCACCTGTCCAGCATTCTGTCCACCATGTTCGAACCTCTGCAGCTCCTAGCCCCTCCTCAGTAGTCTTTTACTGAGGACATATAGCACCAAGGTCCATGCAGAGCTTTATCTTCAGACACAATACAACCCTGCCCCATTTGACCCTCCGCTCTCCTCTTGGCATTCTGGGAAATGCATCAGCAGGCTACGAGGTCTGAGGTATTGGCATCACCTACTACCAGTAACTTCCGTTGTACCGTCGCTCTCATAGTACTTGCAACTTGAGCCTGCGTGATGTTTACCGTTGTTGGGTTTATTGCAGGCGTGGTCTATAAGAGAAACGTCAGTATCGAATCGTCTTGCCATGCATTCGGATTACACGAACAGCTGTCGGTAGCGATCATGGGAAAAGGCTCCACAGCAGCTCCAACAGCCTGGTGGATACCGATGAGCGCTACCGCAGAGAGGAAGGTGGCACAGAAATGCATGTTGAAAAGGATTTGTATTTTGTATCAAGCTGGTTTTCGATTGTGATTTATTGAAGACTTTGAGTATGAGAAGATACACGGGGGCCCTTCGACCTTTTTATATTCATTGTCAACCTGGCTAATACTTTTCTGGAACTACCTACCGACTATAAGCTCCTCCTTGTAGTATCGATATTTAGTAGCACTGAGAGGGGATTTTTGCGAACCCAGTCAAGAAATGGATGGCCAATCGCTTCATAGAGTAGCTAACCACGTCAATTACAAGAAATTCCACATACAGCTGACTGCCATCGTTTTCCAATATGCAAAAGATGAGCGCCGTCTGACAACAGCAAAATTAGGAGAATGTAGTATGACAAACGTCTGACCGCAGCAAAGTTGCGCTATGTACTACGAAAGCCGTCCGACAGTGTTGTAGTTGAAACGTATAGCACGAAAGACGTCCGACTGTAGCGCCTCTGGGAACAAGATTTTGCGGATTCGTCCTTCACCGACGTGCCAACGAGGCGTAACAAGGCAACGAGTTCTCACCGTGTGTAAGCTTGGTGAGTAGTTTAGTACTTGGGTATATGTCTTTCTTGTGATATACACTGCTCATATCCTAGAGAGGAGATTTCTGCGAAGCCTGACAAAAGCGGCTGAGTACTCTACAGCACAGCTAACAAGAGTTTACTACGGGCGTGATAAGGTAACGGTGAAGGGTACCGATCAACACCCCGTCTTCAACCTTGTAGAGTAATCAATGTTGAGGCTGATAATCCGAGCGCCGGATTTTGCGGAGAGAGTGCACGGCTCAACGTAGTCAAATGCTGAGTATTTCTGAAGACTCACTACCGGCAGCAATCCTTTCGTTAGTCCAAGCGATCCAATTATTTGGCACATCAGGCATGATCTACAGAACGTGAATATGTCCTTGTATCTCTTTGGCCGATAGAACTTCTCGATGCAATTCCGAGTTGGGGTTTGGTCTGGGAAGTGTCCGTGCGTAATTGTGTAGGATTTGCATCGTTTCGAAGACTGACTCTTGATCAATAACTTCGCGGCTTACTGTCTCGTGATTTTCTGAGCCGTATCTGACAACAGTCCATCCATTCCAACGGCCCAAACGATCTTTTATTGAACCACCGGTCCATATCAAAAGAAAGCACTCTATGAATCCAAAGAATAACAGAAGCAAAACGGACCGTATCAGCTCACCCTCGAGATCCTATTCGTGATTTTAAACCCACTCTTGAGCCTAGAGACTACTGTTGCGTTGGCCAGCAATATTTCGAGGCACTATCTCTATCAGGTATTCCCAAGATCCCAAATTGATTTCAGAATCTCTTGATTAGCAAGCAGTTTCCAGACACACAGCCCAGTCATCCTCCTGCTTTTACGCATGTGATTTCGACAGTTGCGCTGGGAAGTCCGAAGTGTCAAGGAGCCAGCGTCCAGCGATCATTTTGGAGCAACCCTAACTCCACATCAGCTGACGGTCTGACATGCAGACCCCAGAAGTGGTATGGATCGGCCCCTCAGTCGTTGCCGCGTTCTAGTGAGTGACGACCAGGTATAGAAGTCGAGAAGATAGTAAAAAGATAGGGGTAACCTGCAACACACATCCCATATTTATTAAAAGGGTGGCTTGCAAATTGGGGATATACGGCTGTATCTGCATAAGGTAATGTCTCTCCGATACTGTACACTAGGGTTGGCTGAGATTTAGAAGAACCCTTGGGACTGGGCGTGCAAGGTAGGCGAAAGGCTTGATGGTCGTGGTTGCAAATTGCACTCTGGACGGAAGCGGCTCGTTTGCCGAATATTTGCCGACGCTAGGTTACTCGTAGAACTATGAAGTCTGCCGTAGGAAAAACGGAAACTGTTTCAAGGCGCTTCATCTTCAGCAGTAAGACGGAACAGTCTCAGTCAGTCTCTCGCCTTTGTCAGCACCTTAAGGCTGACTGCTATATGCGCCATGCGATTCGCGAAAACAATATTCACCAGCCTTGCCAGTCTGCCCTACATCCCTTATGCGCTCCAAGTGCTCCAGTCTGAGTCAGCCATTACATGCATACAACAACATAGCTCTACATGAACGGACACTAGAGTCCATGCTTATTTTGAGGGATACGGCGAGGCTCCCGTCCGCGATGCTTGACCAATGCTTAAATACACACCAATCGAGGCTGAGGGAGTATCGTCCTACTCAAATCTGAGCATACATCCGCACCGCTGCGTTAAGCCGCGGATATAATTCAGCTCACAAGACGAGGCATTTGGTTGCCTACGGTCACCGCCTTCCCCTCTTCCATCCAGGGTAAAGATCACCTTGAACCATGTGCCCCACGGAAATCCTGCTATTGCGACACGACCCAGCCTTTGAGGCTTGCAAAGAGTGTGCCATCCTTTAGATACTCTACAACTATGGCAGATTCAGCTTAGTGATCAGACTAGAGGAAAACAGAAGACCACGATAAAGTGTCTGACTGGCAAGCGAGAGCTTTTCATATGGACCACCATAAGTTCACGTTCTTATTTACTTGGTATGTCCGTCTTACTACATGACTGCGCCAAAATGCATGCTCTGTCCTATGTTTTATCGAATCCCGCAAGGAGCGAGACAGCCTTGTTTGAGATTTCATCATGTTGCGGACAGGCGCGGTGTGAAACATGACAGCCTGCCATTGATGCCTTAAGCGGCCTTGGTCTGGTATTGCGGAGGGTGGGGTCAGTGAAAAATGCTCTTAGCCATTGTAAACAAAGGATGCCTGATACCATTGCCCCCTCTCGAAGTGATTGAGACTTCCGTCAGAATACCCTTCATATTTCGTAATGATCTCTGTTAAGGAACCCTCTTTATTATTCTTCATTGCTGAATCCTTTCCACCCATTCTCTATTGATTCAGTCTATGCCATGATGGCTTTTAATCAGCCAGTATCTTTGCCATCGGTACAAAATGGCAATTTCTTTACTTCTCCGAAAGACCACCAGAATAGGAACACAATTGGTGCAGATGGGGTCTCAGTATTGTCTAGCGACAGCGAATCATCAGTTGACAATTTCGAAAAGAATCCTTTGAAGAAACCGTGCCCCGATTTGCGAGGTTGGAAGGCCATTGTCGCTTCGATATTCAAGATATCTCGACCCACAAGAATCAACGCTACGTTCCAGAGGTGGAAAAGAAGGCAACGTCGGCCAGTACGCAAGCTATTACTATTCGCCATCACAGCATCTATCGCAGTCATGTCGGTAGTATTTACCCTTGACAACAGTGGTACTCTGCTGACACGCGCATCCAGCGTCCTGACCTCTCTTTTAATGTACTATATCATCCACCTCAAGAGTCTCATTCCTCCAAGTGATATTGAAAAAAGAATCGCTTCATGGGGCCTGTCGGACTATCCAACACGATCTGTCACCCAAATACCTGTAGACTTTAGCCGAGACATTGTCCCAATCCCATGTCATTCACACAACGATTACTGGCGCCGTGTACCTCTCTACGATGCTCTAGCCGCAGGATGCACCAGCGTTGAAGCCGATGTCTGGCTATCAGGCAACGACCTCTTGATCGGCCACTCAGAGAAGTCCCTTACCAAAGAACGAACATTGGAGTCGCTCTACGTAAACCCTCTAGTCTCAGTCCTCACGAACCAAAATATACCAAACCAAGTGACCACCGCCAACGAAACAAGGGCTACAGCCGAGACAACGCAACCAAATGGAGTCTTCGAGGTTAGCCCCGAGACTCCGCTCACCCTACTAATCGACATGAAGACCGACGGCGCCTCGACGTTCCCCGCCGTTCTCGAGCACCTCGAACCCCTCCGCTCCCGCGACTGGCTGACGCACTTCAACGGCACGGCCGTCGTACCCGGCCTGATTACGGTCGTCAGCACAGGCAACACGCCCTTCGATCTCCTCGCCGCCAACACCACATACCGTGACGTTTTCTACGACGCACCCCTCGACGAACTCTGGGGCGATGATCCAACACCTTTGCAAGACGATGAGCAACTCCTCCTAGCCCAAAGGTACACCTCCGAGAATTCCTACTACGCGTCCGTATCCTTCCAAGAGGCGATCGGCGGCTTGTGGCACGGCATGCTCACGCCGCAGCAGGTGCTGACGATACGGGGCCAGGTGGAGGGTGCCCGGTCGAGGGGTCTGAAGGCTAGGTATTGGGACACGCCCGCGTGGCCTGTTGGGAGGCGGGATCATGTGTGGGATGTTCTGACGAGGGAGGAGGTGGGGGTGCTGAACGTGGATGATTTGGAGGCGGCGACGGAGAGGAATTGGGGTGGGTGAGATGGAAATATATCGATGCTCCTTTTATGTTTTACGAAATCGCTCCGTTACGAATGTTTGATGGTTGGTTCTCCGTTCGTATACTTCACGGGCAAATGAGAATCATATTCTTCATGAGCGGGCGACCCCACATTATCACCGTCACGATCGTATTGCCAAATATAAGGAGAGGGGCTGGCTGCTGGCTTTTACCCCTGTCTGTACAGGGGGCCTGTGGTGATGTCCCTCCGTACATTGCGCACGGATGCACCGAGGATGGGGGAAACGACGCGTGTATAAGGAGACGAAGGGCCAGGAACGAGGCTGAGTGAGGCCCAGATCAAACATTTATAAGAAATTAAAAAGTACCGCAACACCGTTAGGTTATCGTCGAGCATGCTAGAACCGTGAATACCTACCTGCTTTTCCAGTGTCCAGCTGCCTGGTGAGTGTTTGATTTTGCGATGCAGGAATATACATAAGTCAAAGAGCGCGAAAGAGACCGAGACGTGGTTTGTGAATATATCATTGCGGAGTACCAAGTGAGATCGATAGATAGCGAGGGTCATGTCCGATCTCTTGGAATTACAGGTGCCGCCAAACCTCACAGAAGTCGAAGAAAACACTCAGACTTCCCCCATCAATCTTTCCATTGCCGACACGATGAGCCTCGCTAGATCAGGAATCTACGTCCATTATTAGCTGATTAAACAGCACCCAGGGGAGAGGAGAGAAAGCGTCAACACGGCGCTAACTCACATGAGCCTTCTTGAAAAACGAGAAATGATCCGCGTCGATCGTCTCACACCGGACATGTTCGAACAAGTCCTGCCATCCTTGTGCCCCACTCAAGGATCTCGTCTTCAATAGCCAGTCTCTTGCCGGGCTCGCACCTTGTAATACCGTCTCCACCTTGACCACATCGGCTTCACTCAACGAGTCTAGAACCCCCCGGGTGGCAAAAATGGCTTCGCACGGAATGGACCTAGCCGCCGCAGAAGGTGGCGAGGGCACATGCTGTTCGAAGGCAACTGCGCTGCGGAGGAAATGCTCGCGCATGTTCGGAGGCAGCTTCGCGTCCTCACGTCCCGGGCGCTTGAACGTACCGAGCGACTCGAGGACTTGGAGGACTTGAAGCAGCAGGTCCGGCTTGATAGCTTTGAAGGTCTGCGGGCACGGCGAGTCGAGTAGTAAGAGCCCCTTGGTTTCTCTTCCTTGCTCGAGTAGCTGCTTGGCAACCTCGTGTGCGTAGACGCCACCAATGGAGATACCACCCAGGATCAGAGCGCCTTTGGGTGCGGCGCGTGCGATTGTGTTGGAAAAGATGGTTGATACCTCCACGAGGGACAAGTTGTAGGTGGACGGATTTGTGAGAAAGGGGGAGCTGAGGGCCATGACACGAAAACTTGGATGGAGGATAGGGAATGATGTGTAAGTAGCTGGAGAGCCGGCCCCGTCGGGGAAAAGAATTAAAGTCGGAGAGTTGACGGTCATCTCCACGGGAAATTGAAGTAGAGTAGTGCTGCAGCGAGATGGGGGTGTACTCAATGTGGTCGGTTGGGAGACCTGACGCGGAAGCGGAGCGGACTTTTCATACTGAATCGTGTTACTCGAGGCTGGATTCCCAATCGCAGTCTCTTTTTGAGCACGAGCTGGGACTTTGGAGGGAGTCTGAGTTACCGGCTCGAAGAAGGTCCGAATGTCTGCTAACGTGGGGTACGAGACGAAGAAATTGGTAGGAATGTTCTGCCCAGTCAAGGAACGAACAGATTCAATGATGGAGAGGGTGAGCATGGAATCGACGCCCAAATCTACGAGCCTCGCGTTCGGCTCTAGCTCAGTGACACTGATTCCGAGTTCATCCGCAATAATTTTAGTGAGTTTCTGAGTGTTCTGATTCGGATTGGAATCATCGATCGATTTCTTTGATTGCGTGCTTCCTGTGAATTCGATCGTGGAAGCGCGTTCGTTGTCGGTGTTACTATTGCGGAGGTCATCCTTAATCGGGTTCGCAGCGTGGGTCTGCTCAACATGTAAAGTAGAGTCGTGGCCTAGATCCGCGAAGATCCTGTTCTTCTCTACGATGGCAGGATCTGCACCGAGCAGCGTAGCTCTTGAGGAAGGGTCTGCAGATGTGTTGCTGGACTTATGACGGCCGCTCTGTTCGGAATTTTGTCCAGGGGAGAGAAATCGTGACGTTTGTGGTGAGGGCGACGGTGCAGTACTGTGCAGGGCGGGTGCATGTTCGTCGATCTTTGGCAGGAGAGTTGAGAGCACCCTTTTCTTGATCGCCTGGAAACGCAACCCCGCGACCACGGCAATAACAACACCATCAAGTAAAACATGAACATCACCAGCCATCACTCCTTTCTCTTCTGTATTCTGCATCTTAACGTAAGTTGTATAGCTACAATCCTGAGAAAGTGGCTGCGCGAAGCGCATACTATCCCAGCCGTGAGAAATGAAGACCGTATCTTGGAATGCATTATCACTACCATTCAGAACAAAGCCAGAGATATGTGCCAGACTGTCGATCCAATAGGGGCTGCAGGCGAATTTGCCGTCCGCCGCACTCGACTGGAATGACACCCTTGCGGTGGCTTCTAATGACTCTCCGTCCATGAAGACTTCCTGGATACCCCGATACTTACGTCCGTATGTTACGATCACGGAAAACAACCTGTATACCATGCTTCCTAAGAGGTGGTGAACTTGGCTTGCAGCGGAAGGGTGTCTCAGCGAAGCGACCCGATGTTGGTATAGATATGCCTGCTTTCCCCATGTCCGCATCCAGCACTTGCTGTCGCCAGGATTTACCATCCAATCAGCATTGTACACGCTTCCTGTGCCATTCAGGGAGGTGAGACTCATTTTGATATCATTCGAAGCTGCTTCCTTTTTGGCTGAAATATTGACAATGTGGCTGGCGATGTTGGTGCTCACAATGAGGGGGTTCAAAATCTTCATATTGGATATGTCGAAGACTGGCGTCTTCTGGGTCGGGTAGATTCGTTTCCAGACGTATAGCGCAGCTGTGATCGCCATATCTGCATAGATAGAGCTGGGGCAAAGGCCTACGCCGTTTACCTCATGAGCAGTAATTGCAGAGTATAGCTGCTTTTCCCGCAGATCCGAGGCAAATACGACTAGGGCCTCGTCTACCCCTAGCTCCTCGGACTCTACCTTCTGGAGCGTGGTGCTCTCAAGGCTTGGATGTGGGAACATAGCGTTGCTCGCAGGCCCGGTTCTTCCTTTATGAAGGCACCAGTCGCCTTCATACTGGATCCAATAGCTTTTCAGGTCGAAGGCGTAAGAGGGAAGTTCAAGCAAATGGAGCGCTTTTTCGTACTCGCGATGGTATTCGCGCCATCTAATATCTATTCCAGCTCTGTATGCTTTGGCCAAACTCTTCGCGAGTGTCTCCCAATCATCTTGGCTTCGAGCCGTAGAAGTGAGACAGTGCTCGGGCGGCGCAGACAGTATATTCTTGATCATGCTTGTGCATACTGCACCTGGGCCAAGTTCAATCCAGAGCGTTTTGTTGTTAGCCACTCCTTGCAGCTCAAGCTCTTGTACTGTCTCCAAGAATTTCACAGGGTTTCTCAGTTGTTCGACAAAGAATTCGGCATTGATCAAACCTTCTTTCTGGATGATGGCACTCTTGGCTGTTGACGCTACCATTATGCGAAGTTTTTGGAACGGAATTTCTAAAGCGACAGCTTCGAATTCCTCAAGTACTGGATCCATTTGAGCTGAATGATAAGCATAAGGAAGTTGCAGCAGGATGGCCTTCACACGCTTTTCTTCAAACTCGCACTTTAACATCTGAATCTGTTTGGCAGGGCCGCTGACAACAGTCGAATCGCGAGAATTGTGACAAGCTATTGTACACTCCGAGAGGTCCAATTTGCAAAGAATACTCTCGAGAGCGTCTATGGCCATGTACACAGACAACATGCTGTACGCTCCCGGAACGCAAGTCTTTTGCAAAATGCGATCTCGTCTGCCAATCAGGTAGAACATATCGGTAAGACTGTATACGCCGGCGACGAACAGGGCTGCGTATTCTCCGAGACTGTGCCCCATAACAGCTACAGGTTCAACTCCCCACGAACGCCACAGATCAGCCAGAGCTACTTGGAGTGCAGTCAGAGCCAGCTGAGACTGGAGCGAACTGTACTCGGCAAGGCTGACAGCGGATTCAGTGATAAGTTCCAAGAATGACGAGAATTCGAGGTTCTGGCATATCCTTTCAGATCTCAAAATGCTCGTTCGGAATACGGAAGAAGTTTCGAATAGAATTTTACCCATTCCTGCATACTGGGAGGCCTGCATTGAAAAAACGAAGATGACCGGGACTGGCTTTGTACTTGGAACCGACGAGCTCGTGTTCACTAACCCTTCTTTGACCGCTGCTAAGAGATCAGTGACGTTCTTGGCGACAAAAGCTTGCCTTAGGCTATGATGCATACGCCTCGCTGTCATAGAATAAGATAGACTAGGCAAGCTGACGTGATGATATTGTGACACGTAACTCGAGAGACGGTTTAGATTGCCGTGCAACGCGACAGGCGAGTGCGCTGAAATTGTAAAAACATGAGCGCTTCGGGGGTCTTTGCCTTCAGTCGTAGGTTGGACTCCATCCCTGAGAACAAGACTAGTATTTCCAGAGGTCATATTAAAATTGTTCACGAGAATGTTCCTTCGGCCGCTTCCGAGCGGATCAGCGAGGAAGGGGGTCTCCACAGACGGGATTAAGATGTTGGAGCCCTTCAAGTCAGGTAATCTCTTGTTCATGACAGTCTTAATACCTATGTGCCGAGGTATTCTAGAGTTCTTGAACATCATCACAGCTTTCATCACCGAGGTGACTCCTGAGGCGGCCTCGCTGTGACCGATATTTGATTTGACAGTCCCAATATAGAGCGGTCTATCAGGCGTCCGGTGTCCGCCGAAAACAGCTTGGACAGAGGAAGTTTCTGCTATATCTCCAGCTTGAGTGCCTGTACCATGCATTTCGACATAATCGACTTGGTCTGGGCTTATATCAGCCTCTTTCAGGACTGTATGCATCAGCTTCGCCTGAGTCGGTGCATGAGGGTGAGTGATCGACGTTGCTTGTGCAGAATGATTCGTCGCTGCACTTTTGATAATTGCAAGAATGTTATCTCTATTGGAGATAGCAGTTTTCAACCGCTTCAGTACCAGGACGCCTACTGCATCCGCACGGCAGTAACCATCGGCCGTTTCGTCCCATGTCTTACAAGATCCCGTAGGAGAGAGAACGCCGCCTCGGCTGAGACCAGCAAATACGTCCGACGCAGTCATGATGTTGCCCCCACCAGCAATAGCAGCATCGCACTTGTTGCTCAACAAGGCCGCGCAGGCCAGGTCTATGGAAGCTGCACTAGATGAGCATGCTGTATCGATGCCGAAAGCGGGACCATCCCAGCCAAAATGGTAATTGAGTCTGCCGGAAACAAATGCTCGGTTTCCACCGGGAATATGATATTTATCGATATCTTGGGCAGCATTGACTTCCCTCCAATCATCGCTGCTTTGACCAATGAATGTTCCAACTCTTGAAGCATCTGTGCTTTCATAGCTGTATCCAGCTTGTTCGAGCGCTTCGTAGGTACTCAACAATACTAAGCGCTGAATTGGATCAGTCTGAGCTGCTTGGCGAGGAGACATACGAAACAGAAGCGCATCGAATAGATCTGCATGGTCGTAGAAACAGCCATATTGGGTTGTCGTCGCGTTGGGAGTCCGTCCACTGGGATCATAATGTGTATCTATTGGAAAACGACTCGTCGGCACCTAGCTCTAGCTTAGTTATTAGTGACCAGAAAATTTTGGAGATTTACCTGTTGGCAAAGGTCGTGGCCCAGAGAGAGGGTTTTCCAGAAACCGTCAAGGTCATCGCTCCCGGGAAATCGCCCTGACATTCCCACCACTGCAATGTCATTTAATTCACACAGAGATCCTTGACCTGAATCAAGCTGACGAGGGATAAGAGTTTCATGACTGCGGTCCCGTGTAGGCCTGTGTCCGCCTCCATACCGTGTTGTAAAGTTGGCGGGTCCAATGAGAGATATTTGTAAGTCATTTCCTCGTGTATAGAGTTCAAGTGTGTCCTCCATCGCAGACGTATTTTGAGGTTGTTGGAAGATGTCTGTCAGTGCTTCATGCATGAGGACCTTAAATACCATATCGCTTTCTTGCAATCCACGTCCACTACCGAGGATGATGGAGGTTTGGTGTTTCACATGGAGGTCTAGAAGGCTATATTGACCTAAGATGCCCTATATGTCAGGAAGTTCAAGATGCAGTGCGTGAAATGCGCCCGTGACAGGTACAGATACCACTTTCGACCCTTGAAGCTCGACAGAATTGGCAAGAAGCAGTCGAAGAGTTGACGGGGGGCCACTGATACTTATAGAAGACGATGAGTAGCCGCTAACATAGGCTCGCCGATACAAAGGTAAAGGCTATATCCTGAATTAGCCAAGTTTCTTTAATCGCTTTTTAATCTCGAACCTGGGATTGATGAAACATATCCAGCATAGACTGAATGGGCTTGAGAGTGAGATTGAGCACTGCAATAGTCCAACTGTCATTGGATGACTCAACCGTGTCCGAGCGACGTAGCGCTTCGAGGCCTAGCCGTACAGCGACTGAGATGACTTCAGGGCTGATTGTTAGTAAACCAGTTACAGATGTAACGCAAGCGGCAGCTATAGCAGCCAGTGAGCCAGTGCATGCTGCTAGCATGATGTGTTCTCCTGCAGGTCGTAAGATACGGTCATCCTCGGATGCTTCGCTGTTACTGTTAGTGTCGTGGATCTTTCAAATTGCCCAAATTTGGATGAATCCCTTACAGCGTCAGCCATCCTAGCTGGTTTACGCATGATAAAACCGTGCTAGTGGCGATGTTTCGTGATTCTCCCAGTCCATGAAGCTCGCAAAGCTCCAACAAGGAGGGTTTAAACAGAGACGATTCGCTGGGCAGTACATAGTGTTCCGCGGCGGCATGTACACTCTCAGAAGCCAGCTGTAGAAAGCGACCAAGAATGAAAGAGCGCTTGGACAATGCGTAGAGCTTGCTGAACGACAAGGACACGTCCACAGCTTGGTCCCCAAAGACAAGGACTTGGCGTGTAGGATTCATGTACGCGACGTAGAACTTCGGATCTTGATAGAGCACAAAACGGTTTGAGATGATATCCTTCGGAATGAAAATTAGGAACGAATAGCCAGCTGCTAGGTCAACGGTAGAATTTGGGGACCGGCTTTGCTGGTTCTTTCTTCAGCCCCACAGTAAGACCAGAGTAGAAGTAACCACGACTTTAGCAGCAACCATTGGCTGCTGATGATGTCCGCATATGTCCCGGAGATCAGCACGCAAAGCATACGCAAAATGGCTCCGCATCATTTACCCTTAGGGCTCAACGTTTAAGGTTCAAAGCAGGAAAAGAGGAGCGAACAACATGGAAGCATTGGGTCAGGCGCTGCGGTGAATAATTTGATTGATAGGCCCAGAATCAGCAGAATACCATACATGCAGGATTAGTCGGTGCCGATTGCCTTGGAAAGTAAGATTATGAGTAATTTTTACTCCTGCATCTCAGGCATGCTTTTAACGCAATTCTGCAGATACGCGGCTCGGATATGAGGTACATAGATGGTAATTTTCCGGCCATCTCGGCGGAGCAGACGTATAGGGTACGCTTTGCGGATTTCAAGTGCATGTGATGGGTAGGTAAGCCGCTGGCTATATTCTCTTTACTGGTGGGTGGAACAATTAGAATGAACGGATCCTTTGGCAGTCTCGTTTAAGTGTCAAGTAGGTATTAGTGGTGGAGACCATGGCTGAAGGGGCTCATCTGCAGGAAGATAAATTTAAAAGGAAAGGCTGGAGAGCCGAAGGCCGCGTATCAAAACTTAAATTGGAAGAGAAGCCAACTCTGTTCTAATTCTCTATAAATCAGTATTTAGATACGTGTACTCGCGATTAGCCGGTTTCAACTAGAGTACCTTAGTGTCGAAACGCAAAGCTCCCCCGAGTCCCCTGGATACCTACTTCCATACTTCATGGATTATACCCTCACCACACCGCTCTACGGGGCTATCGAGACGGTCCATGCGGCTAGATTTTGTCCAAATCGCTTTACTTTTGCAGTCAAATTATCAATTGCGTTGATGTTTCTCAGTGTGTTATTCTTCCGAGTACTTGGCTTTGCAAGCTTGGAGTTCTTGGAACAGTAGCAAGACCTTTTTTGTTCTCAGCATTGTAAGGTATTAAATCTGATACCAGTCTACAGTTGTCCTGTTTGCGCCATCGCTTCAGCTACATAATGTAGCAGGTATTCCTTGGTAGTTTGGTTTCCGTGCTACTCTAAGTAACCGCCAAAGGGGCGCTTGCTAGGTTCTGTCGACAGTCCTTTCTGCGACTGTGAAAGCAGACCCTAAGGTGCTTGTTTATATAGTCACACTCATGCCTCGTCGCCCTTGCTATGAAGAGTCACCCTCACACCTCGACTATTCAGACTCGGATTTGTAACGAAGAAATCGTGTTTGACATCGACATCCCTTTCCCTCACCGTGTCATGCAATTGCATCTTTGACCCCAAATCCCGGAAAAGTGTCGCAAGCGCCATGTAGATTTCCGCCATGGCCAAGTTCATACCGACACACTGCCTGGTACCTCTCCCAAAGTTGAATAAGTGTTTTAGCCTCAACTCTTTCTCGGGACCCATCCAACGTGAAGGGTCAAACCTCGTGGGTTCGGGGAACAACGCAGGGTCATTGTGCATATAGAGAGAGCTCATTCCGACAGGCGTACCGGGTGGAATGGTCTAGTCTCGGAAAGTCAAGGCGTTATCTGGGTGAACACGCTGGAGTCGATGGACTGACCCATACGAGACACGCAGACCTTCGTTGATGACAGCAGTGAGGTAGGGAACTCGCTCGAGATTCTGTAATGAGCACGGGGCATCGGCATTGGGAATCGCTTCGTCAAGTTCAACGATTAATTTACCAAGAATCTGTGTGTTCATGAGCACATGATAAGTGGTGATGCTCAGCATATGCGTAGATGTCAGAGTCCCTGCACCAACCAGACTTTGCGCTTCCATAACAAGGCGCGGAAGTGATTTTTCCGACAGCGGGAGGTCGTCGTCATCTCGCAAATAGTGGAATACTGTGGGATGGGACTTGGATCCAATACCGTCGTCATGAGAGAGGATTGAGTGGACCTGGGAGACGTACTCCAATTGCTGTGCGCGAAGTTGGGCGAACAGAGGGTTCGTAGCACGCACCCACCAGTCGGGAAGAAGGTTCAATGTTGGAAGCATGTGGGGAAATTGCTTGATCCTAAGAATCGGTGAGTCCAGGATCACAATAGGAAGGAGCCCTGATTAAGAGAGGAACCCACATATGTGAGAGCTCAGATGGTTTCTGCACGAGCTCGTAATACCATGGAGAGAAGTCTTTCATCTCGAGCACATTCCTGCATTTAGAGAAGCAGTACTCTGTAATCACATCTTGTGTCAATGCGGAGTATGCATGAACAAGGTTCACAGGCTCTCCAGTATCCATCTTCTCGGAAAGCTTCTTGCACAGGACATCGACGCGGGACTGGATTATGGGCTGGAGCCGCCGGATAGATGTTTTGGAGAAGAAATTGCTGAAGGCGCCCCGTCGTCGACGATGGAGGGTATGGCCCACAGTACCAAAGGTCATATCAGTGCTGCCGAACATGCCTGCCGACCATGACCATTTCTCTACATTCTTGGCAACGGTAGGATAGAGCTGATCCAAGAAATCCGAGTCTGCAACGTGAAGCTCGTAGGGGTTGATGCGGATAATGGGACCTACTCAGGGTATCAGCTACGCAGAAGCTCGTGTGCCTCAACTTGCGAGAGTACCGTAGGTCTCGTGCATTGTCTGAAGTTCCCAAACGTAGGAACCCCGTTTGACGACATCGAAATAGAACTCATACCAGAAAGTCAGAGCTGCCAGTTTCCGACCTGGAAAATGAGCAACAGGAGAAAGATAAAGACGATAGATGACTCCGTAGGTAGTATATAACACAACTGCTATCACGGCGTATTGAAGGAGGAGAGTGCTGGCCTCCATTGGATAAGGCCGCGTTTGTAGATGTTGCGGTGTGGGGTGAGGTCGACGGGTAAACTTCACTGAAGAAGAGAGGCGAAAGGGTCCCTTTCGCTACAGGCACGATAGTAGTAAGAGCTACATGGGTTTTGGTGGACTTGAAATTGTTGATGTGAGGTAAAGTAGCTATGGGACAAGTGAATATTACCTACCGATAGCCCTGCAAAAGAACGTAACGTAAGATACCTAATCGGACCAACCCCATAAAATTTTATTACGAATGATACAACTTGATTTAACGATGTTTATCGATAGTTAGGCCGTGAAATTCATTTACACGCTCAGAGCCCGAGTACTAAATATTGATATAGTTTTGATGCCTTGCATTTAATAATACAATACAGGGTACACTAGCTGACATTCTATTATTACCCATGTGACTGCGTGAGGAGTTTTTCAGCTCCAAGATGAGCCTACCTACGGAGTAGGTAAGCAAGCTGTAGGAGTCTGCTAATCTCCTGTACGTACTCTAAGAGCTGCAAGATGGTTTAAAAGGATTCAATGAGCTGTAGTGACCTGGCGTGGCATGATGCATGATCTACCTACCTTAGTGCTGACGGGTAAGACGCAACGCGGGAATATACCGAACCAGTTGATTGGAGTAGGACTCTCTACGGGGTTACTAGCCCCCATTACCAAATTATGTACCTAGGTAAATTCACCTTATGTACCCGACGCCAGTAAGGTAACCTTCCTTGCACATCGTTGCCTATCAATATTGAAATTGTGTGCTCACAAAGACGCAAGTTGCTACTAGAGTCATGCCTCACATACAACAGTATACGAATATATCCGGGGACCGCTACTTGATCTAATCAGCGGGATGTCCTGGGGGCGCAAGATAGGGGCGCAACGCAAGATTCGCTTAATTTTACCCACTAACTTAAATTAGTATGGTAGCCCCACCAAAATTTAAGTACCTTGGTAACACACACCGATAGTCCCAATTGCATCATTCAAATAGTCTAATCAATCCCACACCAAGTCAACCAAATATCCACAACCCCCCCACAACAATCGCAACCATGGATCCCACCATAGATCCCACCACAGACGCACCTCCCTCCCTTCTTACAGACCTCACCGTCGCCGTCAACGGCCCTCCCAGCGCGGCCGCAACGCCTACCTGGGTCCCCCATCCCTACCTTGAAGAAGACCTCCATCCTATCCTTCAACGTGCAATCGATCGCATCCCCCCCTCCCAGCCCCCCCTCCTACTAAGCAGGCAGCTTGGTTAGCTCTGCAGGAGAGGAAAAAGCATGATAAGGCTAATGCGCGCAAGTTNTAGATAGGGAACGTAATAGGTCTGGTGTCAACTGTCCTCGAAGGTTAGTAAGGTATACAACGCGGGATATTGCCGTAGGGAGTTAGATTTTGTTACTAACGAATTCGCTATATAATTCTACGCGTCGTAGTATATATTTCTAAGTGGTTTTGATGAGAATTGATGGATCTGTGATTGATTCAAAAATTTGTTGACACGAAGCTCGTTTTGGATAAAAACGGGGTTTCTGGAGCAGGCGTCCTACAACAAAAGTCCGCGAAGCGATCTAGACTTTTTTGAGCTTAGTTCCAGCGCTAACTTGTTAGCCTTTGGGACTAAGGTAGGACGCCGGCGCGAAGGAGGCAAAGTCCTGGAACAATCCCTTAGAACAATCCCTTGGCGGGATGTCCTGGGGGCGCAAGATAGGGGCGCAACGCAAGATTCGCTTAATTTTACCCACTAACTTAAATTAGTATGGTAGCCCCACCAAAATTTAAGTACCTTGGTAACACACACCGATAGTCCCAATTGCATCATTCAAATAGTCTAATCAATCCCACACCAAGTCAACCAAATATCCACAACCCCCCCACAACAATCGCAACCATGGATCCCACCATAGATCCCACCATAGACGCACCTCCCTCCCTTCTTACAGACCTCACCGTCGCCGTCAACGGCCCTCCCAGCGCGGCCGCAACGCCTACCTGGGTCCCCCATCCCTACCTTGAAGAAGACCTCCATCCTATCCTTCAACGTGCAATCGATCGCATCCCCCCCTCCCAGCCCCCCCTCCTACTAAGCAGGCAGCTTGGTTAGCTCTGCAGGAGAGGAAAAAGCATGATAAGGCTAATGCGCGCAAGTTACTTGCTACAGAGGTCTCTGAAAAGGAGGCCCGACGGCGAGAGAAGCAGGAGAAGCAGGTATCAAAGCCTATCTATCAAATTCCACCCCCACCAGCCTTCCGCCCCCCTCCCCGTCCTTCCCCGTCTTCTCCTACTGTTCAGCTAGCTCCTCCAACTACTCAGCCACTCCTACAGCCTCCCCAGCCAGTTCTACAGTCTCAGAAACCTCGCGGTCGGCCCAAAGGGAGCAAGAACAGTGTGCCTACGTTCTCTACTGCTCCGCCTTCCTCCTCCGCTCCACCAGTACTTATGAAGTCTAGTTCAGGCCGTCAAATCAAGGAAAAGAAGGCGTGGGAGCAAGAGAAAGGTCTCTCGCAGAAAAGATCCCGAGGACCTACGTTGAATGCTACACTCCAGCCTGCTATGCAGCCCAATAAGAAGAAGTCTAAGTCGAATCTGATACCCAGTGAGGATGTCGATGAGAGGGAGTCTCAGCAGCGACGTATTCTAGAGGCGGGCTATTTGCTAGGGGAACTCGTTGGGAGCAAGGAATAAGCATGAAGTAACTACTCATTACGTCATACATCCAGAAATTTTTACATATAGGCCTTATGGAGTGATTGCGACGTGTTTGCGACATCATATTGTAGATATTGATTGATTGATTGATTGATTATGTCATACTACCCTGAAGTTAGTCCCTTAGTGGGCCAACTATGCGAGATTACATAATCCATCTACCAGCCAATCCAGCCAATCATATTGCCCCACTAGCAAAAGTGAGGCTATACAAATCGGTGTGGATCCACTTGCTGCCTCATTGCATGCATCCTTGTGGGGGGGTACCCTACTACGCTGGGGCCCCCCACATCGTGGCCGCGTCCTGCTTGTTGATATCATGCCTCTACGAATCCTTCTTCTTGTTCTTCATCGAGGGCTCGAAATTGCCCAATGAGCCCAGTATTCCATATAAAATTCGCCGCCATGGAGGCGTAGCGAGGTGTTGTCAGCATATCTTCGTGAGTTATCACCCCCCCTTGCACCTTCCTCCTTTCCGCTGCCCAAAGCCTACTCCTCTGCTTTGCATACAGCCTACATTCGTGTAGTAGGTGGCGGGCGGTCTGTCTAGCCCGCCCACATTCGCATTTGTCGTTATCGGTGTCTGGTACCCTCCTGTCGAATAGGAAGGCCCTGAGACCGATCTTTTCGGTCCGTATTTGTGTGATCAGTNCAGGCAGCTTGGTTAGCTCTGCAGGAGAGGAAAAAGCATGATAAGGCTAATGCGCGCAAGTTACTTGCTACAGAGGTCTCTGAAAAGGAGGCCCGACGGCGAGAGAAGCAGGAGAAGCAGGTATCAAAGCCTATCTATCAAATTCCACCCCCACCAGCCTTCCGCCCCCCTCCCCGTCCTTCCCCGTCTTCTCCTACTGTTCAGCTAGCTCCTCCAACTACTCAACCACTCCTACAGCCTCCCCAGCCAATTCTACAGTCTCAGAAACCTCGCGGTCGGCCCAAAGGGAGCAAGAACAGTGTGCCTACGTTCTCTACTGCTCCGCCTTCCTCCTCCGCTCCACCAGTACTTATGAAGTCTAGTTCAGGCCGTCAAATCAAGGAAAAGAAGGCGTGGGAGCAAGAGAAAGGTCTCTCGCAGAAAAGATCCCGAGGACCTACGTTGAATGCTACACTCCAGCCTGCTATGCAGCCCAATAAGAAGAAGTCTAAGTCGAATCTGATACCCAGTGAGGATGTCGATGAGAGGGAGTCTCAGCAGCGACGTATTCTAGAGGCGGGCTATTTGCTAGGGGAACTCGTTGGGAGCAAGGAATAAGCATGAAGTAACTACTCATTACGTCATACATCCAGAAATTTTTACATATAGGCCTTATGGAGTGATTGCGACGTGTTTGCGACATCATATTGTAGATATCCTACCCAGCTACCCTAATTTTGGTGGGGTTACCATACTTATTTGGGTAAGGAGGTAAAATAAGCGAATCTTGCGTTGCGCCCCTATCTTGCGCCCCCAGGACATCCCGTAGAGTCTGAGTAGGAAACCCCCGAATCGCTACAATGACCGATTTCAATGTATGTGTTTATCGCAATAATTGGACCGAATTCCAGAAGAATTCTTTTCTTATAGAAATATATATTCAACACAACGTCTACGTAATAAATTATAATTATTGTTGAAAAGAGCGGTAGGACGAGGCCTAACCTCCTCGTGTGCAACCGAGGCGTAGACGGATTGGGACTAGCGTCCGCACTGCACTCTCATATGGCCTTGTGACCACCTGTCCCTTCATTCTGTACGTACTTTAGTAGTAATGAAGGACAGTCACCACATGCCCGTTAAACAGGTTATGAGCCCGGGTTAGCGTAAGCTGCCTGTGGCTGTCACGTCAAACGCTCGACCACGTTACCAGNTCCTACAGCCTCCCCAGCCAATTCTACAGTCTCAGAAACCTCGCGGTCGGCCCAAAGGGAGCAAGAACAGTGTGCCTACGTTCTCTACTGCTCCGCCTTCCTCCTCCGCTCCACCAGTACTTATGAAGTCTAGTTCAGGCCGTCAAATCAAGGAAAAGAAGGCGTGGGAGCAAGAGAAAGGTCTCTCGCAGAAAAGATCCCGAGGACCTACGTTGAATGCTACACTCCAGCCTGCTATGCAGCCCAATAAGAAGAAGTCTAAGTCGAATCTGATACCCAGTGAGGATGTCGATGAGAGGGAGTCTCAGCAGCGACGTATTCTAGAGGCGGGCTATTTGCTAGGGGAACTCGTTGGGAGCAAGGAATAAGCATGAAGTAACTACTCATTACGTCATACATCCAGAAATTTTTACATATAGGCCTTATGGAGTGATTGCGACGTGTTTGCGACATCATATTGTAGATATCCTACCCAGCTACCCTAATTTTGGTGGGGTTACCATACTTATTTGGGTAAGGAGGTAAAATAAGCGAATCTTGCGTTGCGCCCCTATCTTGCGCCCCCAGGACATCCCGGGACTAGGTAGAATTCCCAGACGAAAGATCAGGAAACAAGAAAGAACGGGGGATGCGAGCAGCCCTTAAGGGGCTGTCGCCTAGATCGTCCGGAAGGTCTTGGGAGCGCACACTCCGGCCGCACCGCACACTTCGGATAAATAATAATGCGGAACTATAGTAGCGTTGCCGAGGTACCTCGTCTTTAGTGTAGACACCACCCAATTTCATGTACCTTTCTATCCACACCTCATATTCGCTTCCTCATCACCTTCCACCCACAACACCTCTTCCACCCACATCGTCTTACCACAACCAGTCGCTATTATGGCTACTCAGGCTGCTCAATGGACTCCTCACCCCCGCCTCGACGACGACCTAAAGCCTTTGGTTCAGAAGGTTATTGACGGTATACCGCAGGAGCATTTAGAGCCTCCTTCACCAAATGAGACTTTTGATGTACCCGATGACGCCTGGACTCGCCTTCAGAATTACGCCTTCAGTCANAGAATAAGCCCTCTGCTCCGCCTATTTTGATTGACGAACCCCCACCATCGTCCGCCCCAGCAGCATTAGCGACGACTCGTCATGGCCGGCCGGTAAAAGAGAAGAAAGTGTGGGAGCAGGAAAAAGGACATAGCCAGTCCTGGGGGCAACGGGGGCGACAGCGAGGTGATAGCCTGGAAGCAGAGCTATCCCCCCCAAAGAAGAAGAAGTCGAAGACGAATCTCGTCGATGCGATCGATGTGGACGAATGGGAGTCACAGGAGCAACGACGGTTACAGTCAGCATTTGTAGTAGAGGACTAATACCGTCAGGAAACCTCTACCATGCCCAGTAAAACCCATGCCAAGACGGGTCGCATTATTATTTATCCGAAGTGTGCGGTGCGGCCGGAGTGTGCGCTCCCAAGACCTTCCGTAGATCGTCGGCTATCGCATAGATTAACCTGACTAGACTGAGATCCACACCATGACATATTATAAAAAAAAATTAAGAAAAATTTAGAAGTTCTAAATAACTTCTTTCCTTGAACCTACATTTTTCAAATTTTTTATATGTTATTTAGTGATATTAAAAGAATAATTCCTAAAAATTCTATAACATTTGGTGGTTTGGTTGTCGCGTGATAATATATTGAAAGTTGTTGGAAATAGTGGCAGTCAGCCCTACCCCGTTAGTGGCTTGGCGGAAGTATTTCCATCTCTCGTAGTCCATAGATGTTCCTACTCCTTAGTGTAATAAATCAAGTCATATTGTATCTCATTATTCAACAGGTTATGATTGCCCGGTAGTACTACTGCTGCATTGTCACTCCTGCACGTCGCCGTCGCTACCTGCAGCCCACCTGTGGTGGAGAAAAGTCTACCTGTGGTAGCACCGTGTTATTAACACACCCCCAAGTCTACCTGTGGTAGCATTCAAAATCTGCCTGTGGCAGTACCTCATACACCATGTCACATTCACGCTTTACTACCACTACGGAGGACACCTTCAAATCCAATCGAATCCTTGTTCTCTCCTCCACCAACTACGAGAAATGGTTCGCCCTTACCAAAGCCAAATTGCAAGCGAAGGGCGGAAACTACGTTCTCGATAGAACGAAAGTACAACATCTACAACTACATCCTGATGACAGAGCTGAGTACGACAAGCTTGATGGACTAGCTAAAGAACTGATTCTCCTGGGAACGGACGAAGTCGACTTGACACGAATCATCGACAAAGCTACAGCAAAGGAACAATGGGATGCATTGGTGGAGAAATACAAAGATAATCGAAAGCTTGTAGTGGCGAACAAGCAGAAGGAATTCGTCAACTACGAGAAGAAACCAGAACAGACAGTACAAGACACGTGGTCTGCTCTACACAAGATTCGTAACGACATCGTCGCTATCAAGCGTTCACTGGCCACGGCATATGACACGGAAGAAATCCTGTATAGGCTTTACGATTCCTTACCGCCAGAGTATGCCACGACTGTTGCCGTTCTCAAGTCACAAGAAGAGAAGGACGATATCAGAGCACTTCGCATATTGCAGGAAATGGAGGATTCATTGAAGGATACCTACACCGATACAGGCATGTATGCTCGCCGTCCTCAAAACATTCGCCAACGATCGGCACCTCAGTCTCAATCGCGTCTCAATCGCTCGCCCGAGCCTCAACGACCTCAGCGATCTTCCTCCAAATCCTCCTCTCGCCCCGCCTCAATTCTCATCAAACCACGATGCTACATTTGTGATGAGGAAGGCCACAAGGTCCAGGAATGCGATGCATTTGAAGCGATCAAGGAACTGGTTCGTGCCCTGAAAGACGGAAAGAAGAAGACAAAGAAGGTCTCCTTTGCCAAAAAGAAACCTCACAAGGCCTATGAGGCTGAGTCAGACTCCTCTGATGATATCGCTGATGTGGACTCTTCCGATGAGGAAGAAATTGCCCATATTACGAAGGAAGCAGCCAGTAAGCTTCAACCCTCTTCGTGGATCACTGATACTGGCGCGTCATCCCATATGACTGACAAGACCAACCTTTTCAGTGGCCCTCTCACTCGAATGAAGAGACGCACAATCAAGGTTGGAGGGGGAGAATTGTATGCAGATCAGATGGGTACGATAGTAATCAAAAGTCGCCAAGGAAGGCCGGTGCACATCATGCGTGTCTACTATGTTCCTGGCCTTGGTGCCAATCTTTTATCATGCAGGAGGCTATGTATGCTAGGGCTGAAAGGCCGTTTTGACACGAATGCGATATTCCTTCAGAAGAGACACCAAGACATGCTTAGGGCAGATCATCGAGAAGGAGTGTATGTCTTGACGTGGATCTCAAGCAAATTTCCTACTGGAACCACTTCAAAAGGCCCTGTCCAACAGCAAGTCTTCCCCGCAATGGAACATCCAATAACAGTTGAAGTAGAAGAACAGCCCACCAATGAGAAGAAAGCTGATGATGATGTCATTATGACCGAGACTGAAGGGGAATCTCAACCGTCACAGTCAGCAAAGGATTATTTCCTTATGCACCGACGATTCGCTCACTTTGGATCCAAAATTCTCACCAAGCTTCATGAAGTCACTACCCATTCACCGCCAATACGTCTACCAAAGCATAGAAAGCCTTGCCCCACATGTGCAATTGGGAAGATGAAGAAGAGAATCAACCGTATAGTGACTCCTAGAAAGGATGGAGGATTAGACCTTGTTTCCATTGATGCTTGTGGACCGCTTCCAAAGAGTCTTGTTGGTAATACCACATTCCTAGAGATTGTTGACAATCACTCGCGAAAGGTCTGGACGATCTGTACCAAGGATAGGAAGTCTATCCCAGCGGAGCTTGATATATGGAAAAACACTGTGGAGCTACAGACTGGGAGGAAGCTGAAAGCTGTTAGGCTAGATAACGCACCAGAACTGCTGTCACTCGTGAAGGATTGGGTGAAGAAGCATGGACTCACACTCCAAGATACCGAGCCATATACGTCACATCAGAATGGTATCGCTGAGAGAGCAATTCAAACTACAGAGGCGAACGTTCGTGCAATGCTTCAAGATGCACAACTACCAATGCAGTTTTGGGATGAAGCTGCAATGGCTGATGCATACCTCAGGAACCGAATTGCATCTGGACCAATCATTGACGAGAAACCTACCAGCCCTGAGCAAGTATACACAGGAAAGCTTCCATCCATTGACCATGTCAGAGTATGGGGCTGTAAATGCATATCCTACGTCAATCCAAACTCTCATCCCGTGGGTACTCGAAGGGATAAATTGATGCCCAAAGGAAGAGAAGCGTTGTTAATGGGATTTGATCCAGAAACAATAAAGCAGTATCGTGTCTACGCTCCTGATCTGGGACGATGCATCAAGGCTTCAACGATTACATTCTTCGAGGATGAAAAGGGTGGTGATATCGATTTGAAACTTAAGATCTCTACACCAAATGAGTTGGCAACTCGTAACCCTGTCGGACGACCAAGGGCTTCATCAAAGGAATCAACTGCACGTGTATCTGACAAGCGACGTGATGAGCATGACCATGAGATACCAGCGACCCCAGATACCAGCGACCCCAGTGATATTCTCCATCCGGTGGCACAACCCCTTCTTTTCGTATAGCCTCACTTCCTGGCAGCGATATCACTGGGGTCGCTGGTATCTGGGGTCGCTGGTATCTCATGGTCATGCTCATCACGTCGCTTGTCAGATACACGTGCAGTTGATTCCTTTGATGAAGCCCTTGGTCGTCCGACAGGGTTACGAGTTGCCAACTCATTTGGTGTAGAGATCTTAAGTTTCAAATCGATATCACCACCCTTTTCATCCTCGAAGAATGTAATCGTTGAAGCCTTGATGCATCGTCCCAGATCAGGAGCGTAGACACGATACTGCTTTATTGTTTCTGGATCAAATCCCATTAACACCGCTTCTCTTCCTTTGGGCATCAATTTATCCCTTCGAGTACCCACGGGATGAGAGTTTGGATTGACGTAGGATATGCATTTACAGCCCCATACTCTGACATGGTCAATGGATGGAAGCTTTCCTGTGTATACTTGCTCAGGGCTGGTAGGTTTCTCGTCAATGATTGGTCCAGATGCAATTCGGTTCCTGAGGTATGCATCAGCCATTGCAGCTTCATCCCAAAACTGCATTGGTAGTTGTGCATCTTGAAGCATTGCACGAACGTTCGCCTCTGTAGTTTGAATTGCTCTCTCAGCGATACCATTCTGATGTGACGTATATGGCTCGGTATCTTGNAACCCAGGGCCGCACAACGCTGTTGCCAAGTCAAAGCGGCCCCGCCGTCTCCGAAATCTCCGGGGTCTCGCCACTATTTTTATCCTTTCTGCTCGCAGACGACTCGCAGGCCAATCTACAGCGCTGGGGCATCGCTTGCCTGAGGGGGGGGGTAGTGTTACGGACGTACCCTAGGTGTCAGGCACATAGGGAGTGTTTATGGCTATGTGTCTAGCACATAGAGTGTTTATTGGTTATTGACACATTCCCATTGACACATAGGCTAGCGGGGATTCTTCCTAGTATTTAAGCGCTCTTCTTCTGTACATATTTCCTCCTTATCTAGTTGTCTTATTCAATTTACCCCCATTAGACTTGACTCTGGGCACGGTTCTGACATAGACATGGTTCACACATGATTAATAATCTGAAATAGTGGTAATTACGGAATTCATTTGTACATGATTTAGATTACGAAACGTTTCTAATTTTCTACCATTGAAAATAAAGTTAACTGTTTAATTTAATCTATGAGAACGTGTATTTCGGTAAGCTTAGCGTGTATTCAAAAATTCCAGGGTCCATCTCTAGGTATTTACCTTCTCATTTCCACCCCATCATTCCTTCCCCCCCCGCCTCCACCCCCACAATCTCCTACATCGACGTCCGCTATATCCCGAGAACGTCGTTCTCGCGACAGAATCGTCTGAATCAATCGAATTTGAAGTTTTTTTCTTTGCGACGTTGACGTGAAAACGTAGACAGAGATGTCGAGTCTCTCTCTTAACCTTAAATTATGTAGATAATAGTATATATATATACTACAGTCGATAAGGATAAAGCGTTGAAATATTTAGAATTGCTAAAAAAGAAAATCAAATAAATTTCGTTGAAAGATATTGATAATTGAAAAATTTAAGCGATACTAAACCTTATTTAGTGATAAACTTTAAAATGTTTAAATACGATGTCCACTAATCAAAAGCATGTCTATACCGTAGTGGTACCAAAACCATTTGAAAACCGTTCGTAAGAATCAGGTCTTTCCTACCTAGGTAGGTAGGTAGGTAGGTACCTTAGGTAAGGTACATGTATATTCATTCTCTCTTCCCAGATCAACCACAGATCAACCACAGCAACAGAGGACAGCCGGTGCAATTCGATAACGAATGGACCACTTGGAGCAAATACAGGACCCTGTTCGAAAGTCCGTGGATGTTCCTTTCGTCTGTGCTAGCTTCACTTTTGATCCCAACCCATTAACGTTCGAGGAATTTGAGAATTTTCCGCAGCGACACGGATACAATACACATGATGTGATACAAGGTGTCTCTGGTCAGCAAGCTTTGTGCCAAAGTATATCATTCCTTCAGTCGTGGCTCTTCTTCGGATTACTCGTTCAGATATTCGGGCCCATCGGTTTGACCTTGAGTCGGAATGAGTTCGTTCGGATAGAAGATGATGGCAAACCGGTCATCACAACGAAAGCATTGCCAAAGTATATGTGGTTCTGGCTGGCGGTTCGACACCATCAGCCGAGATATGAAATAGAAGACCACGCTAAGCTAGCAGACTCTTGCTTGGAGTTGGCGAACAGAGTAACCAACAAGCTGATCTCGCACGAATTAAGCCCGGGAGCGTCTCCTACCCAAGGATATCTGGGGGAGACTCTGTCCGCCTTAAGCAGTGTAGAAAAGTCAGCGGCTGAAAGCGTTCTTCTATCTTTAGTCATTCTCGGAGAAACACTATGCTATGCGCGAAACCAGGTAGTTCCCTATAGTGTCGGGCCGACACTGCACTGGAAATATCCACCGCTTGGGTCAGCCCTTTTACAAAATGCTGGTTGGTGCATCGCGGAAATCAACGGCCTGTAGGTTCATCTCGTTTTTCGACTATTCTGTTGATAACGAGAAGAGAATATGCCAATGCAGACACTTACTTAGAGTCCAATTTTAGTTACAAACATTGCCGCGCCCCTACACTTTATTACTTGAGTACATGGGACAGGGTAGTCTTGAAAAAAGATCACTCGCGATGCGGAAACTCTACGAACTGTCAAGCGCATCAACTGAATCCTAAAACCTACAGAACGCAACATGCTGCAGGTTGTGTCTATTGTCCGGAGCACGGATTGTCCTCCGAAGCAATCTCCTCGATCCTTATCCCAGAAAAGACTGTTGTGCCGCTTGTCACTGTCGATTCCCAACGTCTAGACTCCCCAGTAAGGGCTTTCTCTGCAGATATTTCTCGAGTTGAAGCCGTACCGTCATATGTTGCCATATCCCACGTCTGGTCAGACGGAAAAGGCAATCCCGACCGAAACTTCCTACCTCTGTGTCAGCTGCAACGTCTACAGGATTGCACAAACGCTCTATACCCCTCGGATCAGCACCCTGTACCTTTCTGGATGGACACGCTCTGTGTGCCGGTAGGGAAAAGGTTTTGGCCTGTTCGGAATAGGGCTCTTAATCGCATGAAGTCTACATATAAATCCGCCGAAAAGATTCTCGTGTTTGACACCTCTCTCGAAATTGTGGACTCAAGTGTCGCTCCCGAAGAAGCATTGATACGGATTCGATATTCGCCATGGTCAAGTAGACTTTGGACTATGCAAGAGGGGCGATTGGGCCTTAACCTTTACTTCCAATTCCGCGATAAGAGCATTTCATTTGACCATCAGCCTTACCAAGGTGGAGCTACTGGGACTTTGCCGGCTGTCGAGGCAATACTCAACAGCTTGACTACTCTGGAGCTCGTGAGCCTTGAATTCTTGTTTGCTTCCGTTGCGTGTGCTGCACTGACATTATTTTGCTTAACAGGCTCATTCTCCCGCAGCTCTGCTTCTTGTCCGCGCCCTGGCTTACACAGATCAAACCCTGCAGCTACGTCTCTCATACGCACACAAGCCCCCCCAAGCTGACCCAGATGAAGAAGATATACGCATCTCAGCCATCGAATCTTTCCAAAATCTGAAGCTTGAAGATAACCTACATAAAACGTGGTATCATATAGCGAGGAAGCTGATTGGCGAGACGTACGAACCTTCTCAGCTCGATGACGAGCTAAGGTCAGACATACATGCCATCATCATGAGCCCCATAGTAAGTCACTGCGGCGAAGCTTGGCTTCGAAGCCGTGGTTATGCTTACGGTCTTGCTCTCAATCGTGTGTCCGGCTCAGATCACTTCCGATCTGGATCAAAGCCTTCTCGCATGTTCGACGACACCGCTCGCGGACTACAGGGGCGTACCACAAGTAGAATAGAAGATGAGCCTGTATGTCTCTGCGCACTGCTCGGACTTGACAACACACAGGTATTGGACATCCCAGTGCCAGGACCCCGGAAAAAGCGCATACTTTCTTCCATATCTTCCAAAGCAACACTGGCAAACATTTGCCGCAGTATTGGACTCGATACACAAGCAACCTTGAACAAATGCCACGATGAACGCATGAGAGCTGCGCTGCAGCTTGTTGATGCTTTCCCCCCTCACATCATCTTCTGGAATGTGCCGCGACTTAAGAAACAAGGATGGCGTTGGGCACCTTCTACACTTCTCAGTGAAGATACGCAGATACGCGCCCAAGCTTCAATTTATGCGAAAAGACGGGACGAAGGGCTTCTGGTCGATTATCCCGGATGGCTTATCTCTCTGGATCAAAGCAGTTGTCAAAAATCCCCGCGGAACTATGACTTCCTCATTCTGAGGTTAAGTGCAGACATTGAAGGGGATAGTCATCCTTTCCGACGTTCGTGGCTTCATTCACGGCTTCGAGGATCTGGAAAGCATTGGCAGCACCTGTTCAACAGGAATCATGATCTCGCGCTTGTTGTGAATGAGGGGAGGGGAGTTTTGGTGAGTGTTCATAGAGAAGTAGATGGGATAGTTTTCACAAGTTTTGAGGCAGCTGTGGAACGCTTCCCTTCCACCGCTCCAACTGAGCATGCTACTGTAATCTCAGGTAGGGCCACCTGGGTTGAATATCCCAAGTGGTGCATTGGTTGAAGATGGACGCAAATGCACGAGTCAACGTTTGTAGGTAGATATCGAATCCTAGCGACTAGACATTGATTTATGATACGTACCAAGTCTGGTCCAGATACTCTTCCTTGTACTCCGCCAACATCCGTAATCCTAATCTGTTCCTGAGCCATTCTCCCACATGTACTGTTGCCTTCTCAGCTTCTCCTATATATCTAGACCAATCTTCGCCATGCCTTTGTCTCTCACTGTCAATCTCCTCTGGCTCTGGTAACGTCAAATCAATGTAGCAAATGTATCTCGTATATATAGCTGTCCTTCCCAGATCCAAAAAGTTCAGGGTAGAATTTGTCCGCTTATGAATCGATACCAGAGCAGCAGGAATCTTATCGATTTCGTGGGGTAGATTCCGCGTGATCTTGAGAGTAGGACAGATAATGCCTAGCTGGGAGGTCCCTGGCGTATGTCCAAGCGCTTCCAGTGCTTCTGATGAAGGTGGCAGGTTAGAGATTGTACTATCGTATGACGCTTTGTACCACTGCTGGTTTGCCGTATTTCGAAAGAGAAACCACTGTCGTGGTAGTAGCATGGGGGTAAGAACGAAGCCCGGGAGCGTGACTTCGAGACCCACGCCAGGGCGAAGCCGTGCGGGACGGTAGTAAACATACGGACGTGCTCTCCAGAACTCACGCCGCATCCATCTATACCCCAATTGTTCGAACTTTGGCCCAGAGCAGAAAAGAAGACCGTGAGGGATGTGTTTCCACACGGAGAGTAGTTGGAACTCTCGGCTTTCTACCTCTGTTTCTTGGAGCTTTGTCACGGCGGCGGAGCTGAGACCCAAAAGTATGGCTAAGCAAATTAGCTCGTCTCCTTTCCAGCTCGTCGCGCGGCCGATGAAACCCTGCAAAGCAACACCGAAAGCGTGCGATTGGTCTCTAATACTAATAGGGGAATACTCATTGGAGTTGAATGCTTTCCGCATGAAGGTTAGGTTGTAATGGAAGTAGCCAACATCGATAGGAATTGAGTCTGTCACGAATGGTCTGGCATTCCAATCGCTCGTCAGCTTTTTTCTTATATCAACAAGGTTCAGGGCGCCGTCCGCAAATTGGACACACAGCTTCAGGGATCCCAAAGAACCTTCTAAAAGCGTCCAGACGCGGCGCATCCAGCCACAGCAAGACACGCGTACCAGGAGCTCTTCGACCGGGAGATCAAGAGATACCTGCTGGATCTCTGAATCCAGTACTAGGACAGTGGTCGCTTGTGCGTAAGTTCGGGCCATCCTGGAAATCGCAATTCTACGGAATGGAGGCTTAACGGGAACACAAAGCGTATCGATCCAGATGTAGACCGAGTTCGAGTGGACCGCTCTTTTGAATGCCGGTAATGGCCAAGTCTCTGAGATAGTCAAGGCGCTTACTATGCCATGAAGCCTTTGCAGCTGACATGCTGGAAGGGAGTTCTGCTGCCAATTTCCAAGTCCGTCTGACCATACATGAGAGAAGGCGCAGAATGTAATGCCAAATCGATGTTGGACAACATCGATGAACGAGCTAACGCTACCTGTAGGGGAAGCAATCTTAATGACGGGTATGCCGCCAGTCGCCAGAATTTTGTTCACTTTCTCAACGGGGACCTCAATATGACCACAATCGCAATTCACCCTCACGTGCTTAGTTGGGTACTTCCCACCTTCAATATGATGTGCCACACACCTTTCGATCATACAATTCTGGTGAGATCTCCCTTCTGGCGCGTCTCGCTTTACCGTGCTGACGAAGTAGCTGAGGATAATGCTCCCGTACTCGGCAATTCGCCCAATATCATTAATGCACCATCCTATTGAGGCTAATCGGTCGCTGATGATAGGCGAGTGGCCCCATCTCCGCTTCACAATCTTGAATCCAATTAATCTCTGCTTCTGCGACAAAGACGATTCCAGTGTTGCTCCAAGGGCCATGATCGAAAGCGAAACCTCCGGAGGAAGGGGGCATTGAGTCGCACCAAGGTGACCCCCTGATAGATGAACAGCGTAGTTGTTCGCTTCCTGTAGACATCGGCTAATTCTCGATTGAGCGTCCGGAAGGCCGCCTTTCGAGAAGGTTGCCATCCACCGCCGGATGTAAGGTGGTAAAGACTGTTTCGTCGTAATGAAGCTATGGCCTTGATGGTCTTCCGTCACAAAGTCTTCTCGTTCCACATGCGTGCCAAGGACTTCGCTCATCATGCCAAAATAAAGCCATGCCTGCAGAAACGCAGCAGTGATTCCGGGTGAGTGTTCTGTAAAATCTCCCGCAAGTAAACGCTTTTTGTCAAAGCCCATGCGTGCTGGGAATCCTGTAAAACCCTCATCATCATACACAAAATTTACGAGGTATGAGACTTGGGGATACGGAAACGCTGGCTGTGATGCTTGTGGGAGATGGTCCATCTGACGCAATGAAGGTCAAGGACAGTCATTGGGATGAAGGCAAGGCATGAGGATACTGAAGGACAACTCGTTGATCCAGCGATCGCTAGAATTTTATACAAGCATGCCCCAGTGCCCACCACCAAGTCCCTACTTGTAGGACAATCATTTGAGCGACGACGGGGTCCTCGCTATTGTTCGTGTAGGACACTTGATACGCTATCTAGGAGCGCTAGCACCAGCTTCAGGATATCTTACCTCAGACCTCAAGGTGTCAGGCCTCCATGGCCAAATTAGGAACGCAGCTATGTTGCATCTCCGGCATGATACACGTTTTACGAGTACGCTCCAGTGGAAGAGCCCTCTCAACCGAGCTTCTTTCCCGACACTACGAGTACATCTGAGTGCCTTTACCACGAGTACTGCTTGAATGAATAAAGAGGTTGTCGGCCTTCTGAAAATGGGTTGAGAACCCATGGATCACATTAAGCTTCCCATCCACTCCTTGCAGCTGGTGCTGAAAGTTCCGTATCTAGCCCAATATCATCCACTGTGGGCCTACGACAACTTAGGCTTCCTTGATTTTCCGGAACGGAAAGGATTTGATAGAATCAAATTTGTACGTGCG
Source organism: Evernia prunastri (assembly GCA_003184365.1). Classification (NCBI taxonomy): domain Eukaryota; kingdom Fungi; phylum Ascomycota; class Lecanoromycetes; order Lecanorales; family Parmeliaceae; genus Evernia; species Evernia prunastri. Next base: position 56,929 of record NKYR01000138.1, read on the forward strand.
CAGTACGGGCCAAGGGAACTCGATTTTGCGATGGCTATGATGCAGTCATGGTGTTATTTTGGTCTGGTCGTTGAATTCTTCAAGGTGTTCGACATCAGTATCTCTATAGAAGAACTTGTAGACAGAGATGCATCAGGTGTCAGTTCAGTGATGAGTTGTCGCCTGCCAGGCTTACTGAGCAAACTGGAGAGTATGGAGAGACAGATTGATGATGAAGACGAGCGAGCAGAGAAATTTCAGGCTCTTGATTCCCTTTTGACTTGCGCCAGTGCTTTTGTATCCCGAATTGATGTTGAACTTCTCAAGAGTCAATATACTAAGCATGCTCTACTCTTTCAATGCATTGGCCAAGTCCTGCCCTCCGTATTGGACGTTGTACATCTTTCCATCATCCTTCTCGGTCAGTATCTAGACTTGGGCGCTAGCCTGATCAATACATATGGAAATTCTTGGGGCCATAGCCCATATCTCCGGCAACGCCTGCTACACGCTGGGTGGTGCCGCAGCGAGGTCTATTCATTCTTCGACCAACTTTCGGAAAACCCCGCATGTTTGTACTACATTTCAGGAATAGATCGGCACACGGATGACAGAGCACACGAGCATCGTTGTTGCGGAGACTCCCCCAGATGCAACCGAGAGAACCTTGATCGAGAGCACTATAGAACCCAGCATGCCCTGGGCTGCGTCAATCGCGACAGTTGTCCGAATATTTCCTTTGAGGAGCCGGAATGTCCTAACATCTACTCAATTGTCAGCAGAGGCCTAATCCCAGTCGTTACGGCCAGCCCAGGAGCCAGTGGTCAGAAACCAATTTGCTCAGTTAAAAGCATTTCACCTTTGAGTAATCACCACAGTGATCCTAGCGAAACTAAAATTGCCCCGTTCCCCTACGTCTGCATCTCTCACGTCTGGTCTGAGTAAGACTCCCTCCTCATCATCCCATAAATAGCACTCATTTTTTCAAATTTAGTGGATTAGGGAATCTCAAAGAGAACGCCATTCCACAATGTCAGATGCTTCGACTTCAAGATCTCGTCAACAAACTGTTTGAGCCGGAGCAACGACCTGTTCATTTCTGGCTGGACACTCTATGCGTTCCTCTCCACCATCCGCTCCGACGCATGGCCATAAATTCGATGAAGTCAATATACGAGGGGGCCTGCAAGGTGCTTGTCATTGATTCCATACTTGGTCAAACACCAGTGCAAGATACGAATAGCGTGGAACTAGCTACGCGCGTACGAGTGTCAACTTGGGGTCGGCGCCTCTGGACATTCCATGAAGCTTGCCTTGCCCAACGACTGTACTACCAATATCAAGACGAGGCTTTGACATTGCCAGATCTCCGCAATATTGCGTTGGGGCGACAGTTCAAGGGAGACGAGCAATGGCGCAGATTATGTGGTGATAGACCAGTTTTCAGTCTACCAATCAGTGAGGGTCCGATGGATCTGGTCGAGGTATTCCACCGGAAGTCGTCCATGGATCCTGTGGAAGCAGAAGCACTGAGGTGGATGGCAAGTCAAGAAGACTATTTCAAAAGGGTCTCAGGACAGCCGCACTTCAGAAGAATATCCGATCTGACTAATTGCCTACGTTATCGATGGACAAGCTGGCTTGAAGACGAGACCATCTGTCTATCAGGACTTTTGGGGCTGAAAGTTGAACAACTGACTTCTATAAACGAAATCGACAGTGTGACAACCCAGGAGCGCCGTATGCAACGATTTCTCGGTTCTCTAGATGAGGTGCCGGCGGATGTTCTGTTCTTGCAAAAGCCACGCTTGAAGCAGAAGGGCTCAGGGTGGATGCCAAACTCTTTCCTTGGCAATCCTTTCAGCGTGTATACAGGGGGGTTCGAAAAAGGCACCCCAACGAATGAAGGCCTACTTGTACGTCTTCCGGGAATGCTGATCCAAGGGAATGGCTTGAGGCCCTCCCCTGAAAGCATCTATGTTAGATATGAGGAAGTCTCGGTGAGGATAACATGCACCAATACTGCTGGGTCCGCATGGGACGACCACTGTCAAAGAACTAGTGCCGTCATCTTCCGGTACCCATTCAATGTGACTGGTTCACCTGCACCCGGAATGGTCAGCATGCGAACGGAAGGGCTTTGGGTCACACTCAAGAATGAGAGCCATCAAGTAATTGATGATTGCATGGTTGTCGAATTCGGTCAACATGTATCTGTCGAAACGTGCGCAGTCAACAACCTTTCTCAGGATACTCAGGAGCTATTGGTTTTTGCCGAGAGTCGTGGACCGAGGCAGTGCTGGTGCGTGGCTTGATTAGCAGTAGAGTGGCATCGTGCAGCCTGATTCCTGGTGGCCGTAGCGCACGGCGTTCCTCAGCTGCAGCTTCTTGCTTGCATTATGCAACCTCAATGGGTAATGCGCACACCTCTAGAGATCTGTAGACCAGAACATTCAATTCGATGAAGGTGTGCGAGAATCGAACAGAGGGCGTTAACAGCATCGCATTTGGCAAACCTACATACAGAGACTATCGCTACCTCGCTTTATCAAATCGTTCCTATATATCTCAGGCTCTTCTGAGCCCTTTCCGCCACTACTCGAATCGTACAATCTATCTAAATCTGCGCGCAATCATCACCACGCTTAGGTGGCTGGATTGCCGCCCTTGCTTCCTTCGACAGGTCCAAGGATCTGAGTGTGGGTCTCTGACAGGATGCTGGCATCGTCCACTGAGTCTGCGTCGATATCTTTGATAACTGTATGACGACGTTGATTGGCAATTTTCCAAAACTTCTTTTGATCAGCTGGCGCCTGAAAACCGGCTGGATAGAAAATCGGCAATAGCGATGAGCCGACTAATGGGTACTGCGCTTCGACTTTGGCAAGTACACTTGATACTTTATTGCCACTCATGGTTTCAACGAGCGCGATGTGAATTCCAAAAGCCTCTGGGCGGCGTACGTGTCCGGCTACGAAGATATTCTGCAGCATCCCAACAGTACCTATCGCTAGGAGGTCTGTAGATGGCATTAGCGAATAATGATATATGACATCTATTGGGGTGACTTACACCAAGCGCCTTGCTTCAGCCCAGCAACAGTTATTACCAGCGCCAACCAAAGCGCAGTCTGAATAGCGCTTCCAGTGCGAGTCGACAGCGCACAGGCAGTGTTCCCGTCACAGTAGGCCAAGATCTCCAAATCAGGAGCATCTTGGCTTCCCAATATCACGATAGCGTGCCGACTACCGTTTCCCTGAGTGACTGTGACAGTCCCGCCTCCACTCTTGGGACATTCCCACTTCTCCTTGCTCCACTGAGGGAGAGCGCCATGTGAAAACGCAAGGATGGTGCCGCAGACGGTGATCAACATGACAACCCATTCACCATACAAGCAGAGCGGCACAATGGCTATACTCAGTTGGATCATAACGACCGCAAAGCCGCTGCACCATACCCAATCATAAATTGGGCGTCCAGCTCTAGAACCTGGTATGAATCTGAATACTGAGACTCGTAAACTTTCCCAACTCGGGAAGTTTTTGTCTTTTGTGAACGGTTCTGCTTGCTGTTCATAGTCACGCAGTAGCCGTCCGATGACCCAGGACTTGTTGCTTCGGGCATGACCACTCTTAGCACCTATCACGGTTGTCCTGAAATCGGCTGAAGGCATCAATCGCTGGTCTAGGAACTGCGAGCTAGAGTGATGGATACCGGAATTTCAAGCACAGCGAATACCTCCGATGGCAGAGAATAAGGCGCTCACTGAGTAGGCCGCCCATCCAAAGGAAAAGGCGACAGGTGTAAGCCGTCGGCCTACTAATTGTGCGAGTGCCCGTTGAATGACGTCCGGGCCCAGGAGGAGCAATAGTGACAGTATATCACTTGGATTACTCCACTGGTTCTTTAGTTCCAAGACAGAGGTCACATCTTTGGCTGGAATTTGGCCGTGAAATTGGGAAACTCGACCCGGAATCTTCACAGAGGATAAGAATGGCGGCATTGTTGTTGCCGTAGAAGGAAAGATAGTGGAGTAGAAGGAAATTAAGTCCTTGCTTATCGGTATGCGAATGATTTACGAAATGTTCGGACATAATATGATGAAAGCGCATAGAACGAACCCACATTATAAGTGTATTACTCTCTCCTATTTCATGGGATCAGGCTGCTGTCAGCCTCTACGGCTTGGGCGGCGTAGGATCATGGAAGCGTGAACCTTGACGCTATCCATGCATGACCACGGCGGTCATGTAGGATTCTGGGAAAATTGGTCGAGCTGTGACGTACAACTTACACAGAGATACGCTTGATACTCGTACTCGATCGTATACTACATAGCAAAACGTTCATTGCCGCCTCATGAAGCGCAGAAGGATACATCCTGCCTCATTGTATGCTCGCGCCAGCCAGTTCATAGCTCGCTTCTCATAGCTCGGACTTATATTGCAAGATTCGCCATCGTTTGACCGCAGTTCAACAGACACATAAGCCGGGCTCGCGGGGCTGATGAAAAGATATAATTTTACTTTATGGTCGACAGGGGGAATGATCCTGGTCTCCTATTACCTTAGTATCCTTGTTTTGTAATCTATCCTCAACTTAGGATTATCTGACAGACAATAAATATCATTATACATAATAATTATTTGATATGGATATCGCATATTAAAGCTATATGTATTGAAGACGAATTATTAGTTAATACATAGAAACAAGCGATGCCTTTCGGCAGGTACCAATAGCTAGCAAAGGCAAGTACCTTGCCTCAATGGCTCAGAAGCCTTCCGTGACACAAAGAGTGTCGCTGGATCCTCAGTGGAGGATCCCGGAAAACCCCCTAGCTCCGAGGATGGGGGGGATGTCTAGTGGCTTGGCGAGCTTGCAACTTCGCTCACGGAAAGAAAGATCTCTGTTATGAAATCATAAAAAGTCGCAATGGCAAAGCGCTCTCGTCATAATCAAGAAGAATATGACCGCTCAGCCAAGCGTCTACGTCCGAACGATCCAGACAGACTGTCGCGCTTGAGCGATGAGCTTCTCCTAAGAACGCTCTCCTTCCTATCAGTCTCGGACCTTGTTCTCTGCCAAAGGTGCGCATGCGAAACATAATCCTAGACATCATCGCTGACCGTGCAGACTGTCTCGTCGTCTCAATTCCTTGACTGGGGACTCTCAACTTTGGAAGGCTCTGTTCTACGACCGTTTTGTACGCCCACGGGCTTCTCGGATACCAGGCGTTCGAGACCAGGAACAGTCTGCAAAATCTTTATACTACTCGTCCAAGATATCCAAATGGCTTGACGATGATCATCTTGTGAGGCGAGGGCGTGCGACCAATTGGAAGAGACAATATAAATTACGCCATAACTGGTCCAGGGGCAGCGCAAATGTTAGCGAGACCCCACTTGCAGAACACCCCTCGCAACCTCCACTGCTAGTACGCTTACATCATGACATCGTTGTGACTGCGGACCCAGTCACCGGCTTGAGAGCATGGGTGCTGAAGGGGGATGATCGACTGATTGCTACCACGCCAATTCACACGGACAAGGACGAGAGCAGCGTGGGTCCGACATCTTTGGCGATTGATGAAATACAGTCGCGGAGTGATCGAGTGAATATATCGCTTGGGTACGAAAATGGCAGCTTTGCGATATACACATTGCTGCGGAAAGACAGGAAATTCGCATGCCGATATGTGCACGCTCCATCCAGGAACGGCGCGATTCATGCCATTGCGTACGCTTCACCGTATCTTCTAACCATGACTGGAGCACCTCTACTGTCTCTATACCGCTTTCGCCATAAACCGGACGGAGTATCTCTCGAGACGACTTCCGATAGAGTAGACAACATTGATTCCATCTCCTTTCAGGACCCCAAAATACGTCGAGAAAGCTCTTACGGAAATAATTATGAAGTTTTTGACGACTACTTGGGAGGGGTAAATGATGATGCAATGATACAGCCTCCGACGTTGATATCCTCTCTGAGGTCGCAGACAGCCTATCCTCCGATATCACTTGCCATCAGGACTTCATCGACTAGCATCGTTGCTTCGATAGCTTATGCAATGCCCACTTGGACGTCTGGATGGTCCGTTGGATTGCAAGAGATCCGAATAACACCAGGAGGCGCCATCGTTGATTCTCGAATGGCATCTGCAGCGACTCGAGGTGCTCTATCGCCACCAATAAATGCACAATTGCGTAGTTCCTTACACAATCACAGTACGGCTATTTTGGATCAACAGGTGGTCACAGGGGTAAGGGTGGCTCTTGGCAGCAAACCAACATCTCTGTCATACAACCATCCATATTTATTATCAGCTCACCCCGACAACACGCTCACGCTCTACATGGTAACATCAAATACCGAGGAGCTGAGCATAGGTCTAGGAAGCCGGTTGTGGGGTCACACATCTTCTGTTTCGGGGGCTCACGTTGGTGACCGTGGCAAAGCTGTCTCTGTCAGTGCAATAGGCAACGAGTTGCGGGTATGGCAGCTCGAAGGTGGAATGTCTTCGAGCACGTCCCGAAGACGAGCAGCTGCAGGCGAAGCCAGCGTGCAAGTACGTCCTGAGACTAACACTGTTACATCGGAGATAAACACAGAGACGACATCAAGAGCACTTGACGAATCGACAGTGACACGAGGCTGGGTTGCATTTGACGAAGAGAAGGTGGTACTACTTCGGGAGAAGATGATTGGAACTCAAGCGCTGGTGGTGTATGATTTTGCATAGGGTACCTACTTTAAGATAACAGATTGGTAGATCTGTTTTGGATAAGATCCGGGTCATAGAGTAGGTAAGATGTTCCAGATAGTGGAGTCATTTATTTTAACCTTATTTTCAATGACACATATCGTTCCTCATGGGCGACACTCCATGTGCTCCCAAATGACGTTGCAATGCCAAGATTCAGGGTTCTTAGCGAGCTTTCTTAGCGTCCTTGCCCCACGAGCCGAAGAAATCTCATGCTTGACATCTTTGACATCAAAACAAACCCTCCTTTCAACAACCTCACTTATACTGCAACGACTGACAATTCTCATTGCTTGAAGCCAAAGACCATATTGAATTATATTACTTTCGGTTTCTGATCAGAGTAAGTTGACCCTCAATTCATTGCATCAATCAGAAGCATTGAGGAGTAGCCGTTCAAGTCACTGAAAATATTTTAACGCTGACCTTAAGTCCTTGCATAGCTCAATAATTTCTCGAGCAATTATGGATTACCAGCAACCTGGTGGACGTGGCTGCTATAACTGTACGTTACTCAATTGCTCCCCCCCTATCTCCCCTTGCTTGAAGAGCGGGAACGCAAATCAGCTGGGCCGCAGTGCGCTCTACTGCCCCCCAATCTCCACACCATCCACGCTGGCTGTTCTCTTTTTTGTATCAGCGTTCTGCATCATCTCGTTGTCTTAAAGACACAGCCAAAAGATCTCTGAGTGACTGATGGCGATCTCATCAGGTGGTGATAGCTCTCACCAAGCCCGCGATTGCCCAAAGCGCGGCACCCCAACCTGCTACAATTGTTAGCCTCGGGAAATCCTCATGAAAGCTGTGGACTGACGGTACTAGGTGGTGAGGAAGGCCATGTCTCCCGCGAATGCAATGCTCCTCAGAAAGAGAAGGCCTGTTACCGCTGCAATGAGGTCGGTCACTTGAGCCGAGAGTGTCCAAATGCTGGGGGAGGAGGTATGGGCGGCGGATATTCCGGTGGAGGAGGCGGTCAGGAGTGCTATAAAGTAACTCTTTTCGCTTCGGTCTCGGTTTAGCGCTGATTGTGGCCTGTAGTGCGGCAAGGTCGGCCATATCGCTAGGAATTGCAGCGACGGCTACGCTGGGGGCGGAGGAGGCGGCTACGGAGGTGGAGGATACGGTGGAGGAGGTTACGGAGGAGGTGCAGGCCGTGGAGGAGGCGGAGGTATGTCCTTCATCGTTATTGAAGGGGCTTGCTCGCTCCCTCTCCTTCCTGCGTCTGTCTTTTTGGATATTGACGCTCCGTTATGCCTAGGCCAAACCTGCTATTCTTGCGGAGGCTACGGCCACATGTCCCGTGATTGCACTCAAGGCCAGAAATGCTACAACTGTAAGGCAAATCCGGTTTTGGAGGCATCTTTCGGCTCTGACTGACAGCAACAGGTGGCGAGCAGGGACATTTGAGCCGCGACTGCCCATCGGAACCTTCTTCGGAGCGCGTCTGCTACAAGTGCAAGCAGCCTGGACACGTTCAGGCGGCTTGTGTCAATTGAGCTCTCCGCGACCTCTGTATTCGCCCCGAACGTGGATCATCACAATTCTTCTTGTCTTATAACAACGACTGCATACCCCGACTGGCGGCGATTGAAGGCGGGTGCAGGGAGGAATCTAGCAATCTTGTATTCGGATTCCGGCACATTCACGCATTTGACGATTTTATACCCAAGCATTGAAGGCAATCTTGGTGGGGATATCGAAGGGCGAAGGGCAGGGAGAGAGGGGGAGAGAGAGACGGATGTTGACTCGAGAACTGGTCATGTTGCATAGCGATGGCTACTCATTGTACGCTAAGTGTTGATGATGTGTCTACGGCCTAGTCAGCATCAAAAGTTGATATGAAAATGATGAACAAATTGTCCGCATGCCTGGACATTATTTCCCATGCAGTTGATTCGTTCTCGTGGGATCCGATGAGATCATGAGACCTGTTACGCTCACAAGGCTGAACGGATTCCCCAGACCCAGTGACCTAGACGGGGATGGTGGGAGAGATTTGGCGCCTCACGGCACGATGTGGGGAAGAAGGCTGGCGTGGACTGTCGCATTGTGACCTTTTTTTCTTCTAACTCCAACTCTACACTCCCTTTTTCCCATGAAGACCGAGGTCAATTGACCGCGGCACATTTAATTGGTCTCGCAGATGGTTCCCACGCACTAGGCTCATTCTCGCCAAAACTGGCCGGAAGCGCATGACTTTTTCTCTCTCGCTCGGTCGATGTCGATGTCGGTGGTTGCATGCCTCGCACGAGCCGGACTTGCACGCTCCTATTTTACCTAAAGGTTATGGCGATGTGCAATGTGGAGATGTGATTGATCGATTGATCGATTGATTGATTGATTGGGACAAGCGTTGGGTCTAGATGTGAGGACATGGCGGTTAGATTGGGTAATCTTAGATTTTGTCTGTGGGCTGGCTGTTTTTTTCTCTTTTCTTCTTCTTCTGTAACGGAGGTTTGGGGGAGGGAATGAATTATGTTGTGTTGGGGGTTGGATATGCGTGTGTGATTGATAGCTAGATATAGGTATAGATATATGATGTATCTATCTATCTATTCGCAAAAATATATGTATGATGAGGGAGATGGATATGCACTTGGATCGTTATGAAGTTGGAATTGACTTTTGTTCCCGGGGGGTGTGTGTGTGTGTGCGGTGTGTGGCTTAAAAGATGCAGAGGGATGTTTTAAGGAGGATGGGGTACATACGGTACGGTAAGGTAAGGTAAGGTATGGGCGGGAAGAGGGGACCCCGAATGATGGGTTGATGATTTTGAGTGCATTGAGTGGAGCTATTAGTTGGACCCTTATTTTTGATGCTTTTTTTTACTTGACCACTTTGCTGCTATTGTATTTTCCATTGGCTGCTTAGGGTGCTTTTTGGGGGCGGGGAAAAAAAGGAGAGATCCGGGGCCCAAGGGCCAAAGTGGCGCAAAGATGAGCCTAGGGGGAACTAGGCCTCTTCTCGCCTGTTGGGTTTAATCCAATTGACTCAGACGAGTGACGCGATGCATTTGACTTTTGGAAGAAACGATTGAGACGTTCCACTGTAAAAGTAACATCTGACTGATTTGTTCGCAACTCCGCACACCATCTTTTTTTTTCAATTTTTTCATTTTTCTCATTTCTCCATTTTCTTTCATCATTCGGGGGCACAGGTAACATGTTTGGTTCCATCTTCCGTTCCATTGACCAATCACGGGTGTAATCCTACAATGTAACACTTGTCTGCTACATCTTAACCCTCCACTTGTTTCCGTGCCGGCTGACCACAGGATTCCAATGGCGCTTAGTCTCTCTCTCTTTCTCTCTTTCTCTCTGTGTCAAGGGACCTGAGGAGAATAGGCAGTATTTTTTGCCTACTCTTTTTTTGCCCTCCCATCGCCTCATTATCGTTCGTTTGCGAGTCATCCATTAAAAGGCTTTAAAAAAAAAGAACCAGTCATCATCATCATTCAATCATCTGATTCAGATCCTGCTGCCTGACCCAAGAATTCACTTTTCCCGCGCCGCGCCCCACTCCCATTGTTCCATTTCCTATTCATTCGTTTCATACACCGCCCGCCTTGTTCTACACACAAGGCTGCCCCCATCTTCGTACCTTTCATACCTCCTTCCATCAAACATCATCATCATCTACGACTGCTAATCATTGAACCATCATCATCATCATCATCGTCTGTTCATCATTGATTACATTGCTCAACAGGCCCACTAGAACATTCCAAACTTTGTTCCGCCTCCCAGCCTTTGCCACCATTTCGGAACAACCTCTTAACACCGTTACCTGACAAATCAGCCTCAAACCAGCGACTGCCTTCCATTGACTTCTGCCTGTTATTGCATTATCCACAATTCCTCCCATCCACCTCCATCAATCTCTCCCATTACACCATTGATCCAAAAATCATCAAAAAACATCCATAAGAGCATGTCACGCTTGCCAACAATCTCCAACCTCATGTCTCCTCCAGAGGCCAAACCACTTGAGAGCTTCTCAATTACACCCGTCAAAACCCCGTCCAGAGCACATTCCTATCGCTTGAGCCCGGAACAGACACTCGCCCCAATGGCAAACGGAAATACTCCAGATACCAAGACAATGAGAATCCTACCCTCACCACCCGTATCGCCATGGATGAACAAGGCGTTCAAAGGAGAGAAAGGCGAGCAGATATCTCCGCCCCATCTTGAACAGCGGTTAGGGGACGTCAAGGACCCTGTTTTGTACCCAGAAGAGTCCTTCGAATCGGTCGCAGAGCAGCCTTTGTTCCCAGCAGAAGCTTCGAATTCCCACGCGGAAGAAATCATCAGCAAACACATCGCAATGCAAGGTGGCAAAAAGGTCAACCGTCCTACGCGGGAGGAGTACCGCCTCGCACTGGCTTGCATCCCTCAGATCGGCAGTCTCTACAATCGCAATCCTGGTGCCTACATGAAGAGACAACGGGAAGAGGTGGAAGATCAATACTGGCAAGCGAAGCGTATCTGTGCGAGAGCCGGCACAAGAGCGATTCCCATCGCCATTGCTCCTGCACCAAAGCAGGCAAAGCGAGCCATCCACCGCGTGGCAACGCCGATCAAGGCTCCAGTCCCAAGGGTCAAGCGTACCCCAAAAGCCTCACCCATGGCCAAATTGATGGGTTATCCAGACAAAGGACGCTCGGCCACGCCTGATCGCTTGCCTGGTACGAAGCGTGAAGACGTCGACTACAACTCTCTTCCCGATTACGCGCCTCCAACCGACACCCTTCCAAAAGGCAATCCAAAGATCCTAAAGGCGGACTGGGCAAGCAACAACGTCCTCAATCTGTCCAATGACCCAGATCGACACCTGCTCCATGAGGCCGAGATCAATCTTGCGGGCACACTCCGCTTGAGCTGTGCGACTTATCTCTGCAGCAAGCGCCGTATCTTCGAGGCCCGCCTCAATGCCCTCCGGATTGGCAAAGAATTCAGAAAGACGGATGCTCAGCAAGCTTGCAAGATTGATGTCAACAAGGCCAGCAAACTATGGACCGCCTACGACAAGGTTGGATGGTTCGGCAAAGGTTACTTCTTGCAGCACCTCTGAATCACCGCCTCCTCCACACCATAATCACCATCTACGACACCAAGTTCGACATTTACACTCACTCTACGACCAACTAGATTGAAAACGCCATATGATTTTACGACGCTCCACTTTCTCCAAGAACATTTGCGGGCAGGACCTGCGTTTAGCGATCGCGAGGGGGAAGGCGCATACATTTTACCTCTCCACTCGGTTTCAAACCTCATTCAGGGCGACGGTGTTAGGTTTATCATTGCTCCTGGCCACAGATTGTACTCCGCTCACAGATACCCCCTTTTCGTTATTGATTTGCCCTGTTGGCAATGTTTGGATGGACATGATGACAGGATATCGATCATGCATGATCGGTCTCGGCTCATGCCGAAGAAAGTAGCCAGATATAAGGGCAACTGGCCTGATAGGTATGACATGAATTGGAATGAATGGAAGAGGAGAGATTGGAACGGCGGACCAGAAGCACCAACATTGTGCTTGCTCTCTTTGAGCCTGTATCTAGTCCAGTCCAATGAAATGAAGTCCATAAACATCACCCGTACCTTTCCATGCTGCATGCACGATACGTGAGGCTAATTTGCATTGAACCCCTGTAGCTTATGCACGTAATGTACTTAAAAAGATAAACCCGCATGGAGTATTTGCCTATTTTGCGGCAACGGCGTCAGCCCTACGCTTACCTCTTCTTGCCAACAACCACAGCTTACCAACCGACCAGCAAAGCATCCTGTTCCAGAAAAAGGCACCCATGTGCACGCCAACCGCACCATGTCGCAAACCCAAACCCACACGGACTCGGTAGACGGTGGTCAGGACGTGCACGACGAGGTGCAGAAAAAGGCCAAGAGCAGGAGGCCGGCCAGTAAGCCCCACCCACCACTCACTTACCTTTCACACACGCACGAACTCCCCCCGAAAGACAAAGATCGTTCACTTTCAAGCTTTGGCCCCGTGTGTTGATGTTGTTATTATTTGTTGTTATCTGACGGAGAGCCTCGCTCGCGCCCTTCTACAGATACCGCCTTCCGGCAGCAGCGTTTGAAAGCGTGGCAGTAAGTATACGTCTCCCCCCCGCTAAGGAGCATTTATTGATCCACCCGCACAGGCCCATCCTTACGCCCAAGACTGTTTTGCCTCTCTTCTTCATAATTGGGATCATCTTCGCTCCGATAGGGGGCCTTTTGCTTTATGCCAGTGCTCAGGTCAGTCCACGCTAGGTCGACTCTGCTTACACCCCTCGACGCCTCTTGCTAATGGACATGTGGATAGGTGCAAGAATTATCCATAGACTATACTCATTGCCGGACGGAGGTACAGAACAGCACGGACAACAGCTTCGTGACAATACCTAGCAAATATGTTTCGTCGTCATTTAAAGGCTCGAATTCAAACTGCACAAACGATCCTACATACAGGTGGAGCCAAAGCAGCGTCAACGTTACCTACAACAACGGGGGCCTTCCCGTGAATACTTCGGTTTGCTCGTTACAATTCAATATTCCCGACAATCTCAAACCCCCGGTGCTTCTCTACTACCGTCTCACAAATTTCTACCAAAACCACCGTCGATACATCAAATCTCTGGACTCGAATCAACTCAAGGGTGACGCTATAAGTAACAACTCTCTCGGCTCGTGTAACCCCTTGAACACGGATTCGGACGGGAAACCATACTGGCCTTGCGGTCTCATCGCCAATTCATTTTTCAACGACACATTCTCAGACCCTGTGCAGCTGAACGTGCACGATAGTAATGCCCCCAACATTACATACACTATGACAGACAAAGGCATCGCTTGGAGCAGTGATAAAGCTCTGTATGCTCGTACCAAGTACAATCCCGCAGATATTAGACCTCCGCCCAATTGGCATCTACGATACCAAGACAATTACACATCGGAGAATCTACCGGACTTGGAGAGCGACGAAGCTTTCCAAGTTTGGATGAGGACTGCTGGGCTTCCCAACTTCAGTAAGCTGGCAAAGCGCAACGATAAGGAACCCATGCAATGTAGCATGTACCAGATCGATATCCAAAATAGTATGTCATGCACTTCAAATCTGCTACCGTATACTGATATAATGGTTCTAGACTTCCCGGTCGATATATATGGAGGAACCAAATCCTTGGTCATATCGACTCGAACGGTGATGGGAGGCAAGAATCCTTTCCTTGGGATAGCGTATGTGGCAGTTGGTGGCATTTGCATTGTCCTCGGCGCATTATTCACAGTGACCCACCTCATCAAGCCCCGGTACGTATTCCCGAGACTTTCCTTACATCGTGGCTGGCCGGACTGACGATATCATCGATGCAGCAAACTCGGGGACCATACATATTTGTCATGGAACAATGACCAACCCAGCACAGCGACCGCAACCGGGATATCAAGACCAGGTAATGATGCAGCATGATCCAACATATATAACGTCGTCTTCGCTGTGTGTATGTTGCCGCCGGAATAATGCTTGGCGTTCTGGTGATGGTTTTTGAAACAGGTGCAGCTGCAATGGGTGGTCTACAATTTTTAGAAATTTCAGGTTTATCCCAATTGTTTTCGTTTGCAACATCTCTGGTTGTCGATTTCTGCCCGAATGATGAAAAAAGTGACGGTTGAGGGAGCAAACAACAAGAATTCCTTTGTGCTCTACTCGAGGAAATTCCGGATGCAGTCCCCCCTGAGCTTCTTATCTAACCCCATGGAAAAGGTCCCCAGACACACACGGGGCAAAGCGCCCATGAGAGGAGGGGACCTTTGCTTTGCTTTGAGATACTCGTCTTTCTGTTGACAATTAAGGACGGCGTCAGCGGTTCTACTATCATCATCGATTGCCCTTTCGCACTGTCTTTCTGTAACTCCAGATCAACTTCGCATTCCAAGCCTACCCCCTTGATTACCTTACCATTACCCTTACCACCCCCCTTGTCGAACCAATCAAAAGCCAAGCTGAGAAGGACGGAGCGATAACGATACGTTACGATACGATCATCATGCTCCTCCCTTTCCGATCCCCATTCCCATCCTTATTCATCATCCTCCTTTCCTTCTCCACCGCCGCCACCGCAGCTCTCATTCCCAGCTCCGCCCTCGCTCTCGCCCACCCGCTCGATCTCGTCAACGCCTCCAACGCCAACGCTTCCACCCCTGCCGCCGCCAATGCCTCCACCTCCATCTCCGTCTCCACCTCCACCCCTGCCAATGCCAACGCCATCGCCGCCATCGGAGCCGCGGGTCAGCACGCAAACCTCTTCCCAAACCTCACCCAATTCCAGAACCTCACGCACCACCACCAACACCAAATCATCGCCCCGTCCCAGATCTGCGGCACGCGCGGCCCCAGCGATGAATTACGGCTCGCGCATCGGGATTTCCTGGAGTGGTCGCGGCGGAACGTGACTGAAGGGGATGATGAACGGCAGGGCGAGATGATGGGGAAGGGGAAAAGGCAGAGCATGATGGAGGGGGGAAAAAGGATGATGGTGGAGGAGAAAAGACAGCAGGCCTCGGCAGGCTCGCCCATTGTGGTGCAGACGTATGTGCATTTCGTGTCGACGAGGGACCAGGAGGGGTTTTATCCGGACGCGGTCAGGGGGGGGATGGTTAGTAGTCAGGTATGTTGGGGTTACTTTCTTTCTGGGTTCCGGTTTGGGGTATTTGGGTTGGGTTGGGTTTGGGTATGTTGGGGATCTTGGGGGGAAAAGAGGGTGTGGGGGGTGTGGGGGGGTCGGGTTGGTGTTTGGGGTCGAGCGTTGAGGGGGTTGGGGTTGTGTTTTCTCTTTGCTGTTCCTACTTTTTCTTCCCTTCCCTCGTCTTCTCTCTCCTCCCCTCCCCTCCCCCTCCCCCCCCCTCACCAACTCCCACNCCCCCCCCCCCCCCCTCCCCCCCTAGATCTCAATCCTAAACACCCTCTACCGCCCCGCCTCCATCGCCTTCGCCCTCGCCGCCCCCGCCACCTTCACTATAAACGACGCCTGGGCCACCGACTCCGCCTCCACCCTCATGAAGCAGTCCCTCCGCCGCGGCACCTACTCCGCTTTAAACCTCTACTTCCAGACCAACCTCTCCAGCGCGCCCTTCGTCTACAGCCCCGGCTCGACGCTGCTGGGGTACTGCACGTTGCCGACGACGATTACGTACCAGAGTGGGAACGGCGGGGGAGGGAAAGGAGGGGGATTGGTGGAGTATCCGGCGCAGGATTACGCGACGGACGGGTGTAGCGTGTTGGCGGGGAGTATGCCCAAGGCGCCGGTGCCGGCGTATGGGTATAGTTTGGGGAAGACGGCGGTGCATGAGGTTGGGCATTGGTTTGGGCTGTTGCATACTTTTGAGGTGAGGTTTGGGGGTTTTTTTGCTTTTTCTTCTGTCTGTCTCTCTGTCTGTCTCTCTGTCTCTCTCTTTCCGTCTCGCTCTCGCTCTCGCTCTCACTGTCTTCCCACTCTGCTTTTTTCCCCCCCTTCCTCTTTCTTTGTTAGAGCCCCGAAAAGGAAAGATTCTCCCATGGTTGGTCGTCGCTGCTTCTTTTTTCCCCCCAAAAGGAAAGGAAATGAAGATAAAGGGGGGTTTTTGCTTTTGGACTGGATACTGTACTGCTTCCTTGTCGTGCCTGTCTACCTGACTGCACTGTCCTGCCTGTCCTACCTATCCTGTGTTGTCCCACCTCCTGCAATGCACCGCACCGTACTGTACCGACATCACACTCACTCTTTTCCTCTCCACACACAGGACAACACGTGCGCGACCGGCGACCCGGGCGACTACTGCGACGACACGCCGCAGGAGAGCCAGAGCACGACGGGCTGCCCGACGGGCAAGGACAGCTGTCCCGGTTCGCCGGGCCTGGACCCGATCAATAATTATATGGACTACTCGACCGATGCGTGGTGAGTCTCTCTCCTTTTTTTACCCTTTTTTTCCCCCCCCGGGGCTCTCGCGCGTGCGGTTTCTGCGTATATGTATGGAGGTGCTATGCTTGTGTGGCTTGCGCTGTTCTGCTTCTATTTCTGCTTTGGTCTGCTCTGCTCTACTCTCTTCGCCTGCAATTTCGCAAGTATGATCCAAAAGAGAAGAGTAGAGAAGAGCAAGACCAGAGAAGAGTAGAGAGGGGGCCGCAAGCGAGGAATGACATCTGGCGAAGCAATTAAAACCCCAAGACTGACGCAACTCGCTATAGCTACAGCCGCTTCTCCCCCGATCAGTTGGCGCGGATGAAGAATATGTTCAATCTGTTCCGATTGGGGTTTTGACAAGGCTGGGAGGTGTTTTTTATGTTATGGAATGGGAACGATGGGAATGGAATGGATGGGAATTGGGTTGGGAAGGCGTATGTGTATTCTCCTATGCTATGCTATGCTATGCTCTGCTCTACACCGCATCACTACCGCATCAAATCAAGTCACAGAGTACAAAAAGGACTGAAAAATCTCTCCCTCGCTCGCCCGTTTGTGGGGACGACTGCATAGACGGGTGCAAGAGGCGTCCGAGCTGTTACTTGGACCGAAGCTTGTGTTAACCGTGCTATCGTTTTCTCTCATGCTTTCAGAGGCCCACCCCGGCATAGTGCATTGGATCGTTGGTTCTTGAATGCAGTGAGAAATGGGTTGCATCCCGCGGTGTGGTTTCGTTGCTTGGGTTGGTGGGGAGGTAGGCAGGTAAGGTAGCTATGCCTACGTGACTATCTACCTGGCTATCGATCTATCTACATACCTACCTCCCCACATACCCATTCCGTCTATTCCATCCACTCTATCAACTCAGTCAACTCCATCCGTCCATCCTATCCCATCCCATCCCATCCCATCCCACCAATAAGAATCCTCCAATTCCCGCCCCCCCCCAACACACACTCTCCCACTCACACAGAACAGCCAAAACGGCTCCAAGCCCCACGCACCATCCCGAGCGCAAAAAGCGGTTCAAACAAAACAAACGGGCACGCTGGGGCCAGGAATGTGAGAGAAGTTCTCGTTCGTGATGCATGCATTCATTCATTTGTTCATGCGGGCTTTCGTTAATCAAAGGCTGCTGATAACCAAACCGCTCACGGCACACTCCCCCTCGAGCACTTCAACTCTCTTGGAAGGAATAAAGAAACAAGAAAGGAGAGGGGGGGAAACGGCAGATTCGCAGCGGACAGTTTTGATGAAGAAAAAGAAGAAGAAGAAAGGGCCTCGCCTCCAAACGACCAGAACTCAAGACCATCCCATCCAATCCCATCCCATCTGACCTCCCCTCTCTTTTTCTCTCCTCTCCTCTCCTCTCCTCTCCTCTCCATTTCCTCTTCTCCGCTCCCTACTCGCACCCACAGTGCACAGTGCACACCGATCCCCTTCGTAGCTGCTGATACTGCTACTGCTACTACTCTTCACACACACACACACACACACCCCGCCAACAAAAACTACAACGACATATACAATGCCACCACCATCACCTCCTCCTCCTCCTCCTCATAACAACAACCCATCAACCGCCGCCTCTACGACCCTGCGCCCCGGCCAACAGGTCAACAACGGGCCAACAACAGGTCCTCGGCCCTCGATGGAGAAATTCAAAGGCAGGAAGAAAAGGCTATGTGTATTTGGGAGCAGATGGCGAAGTGCTAGGGTGTATTTTCTCTTGCTCTTTTCTTCTTCTCTTCTTTTCTTTCTCTTTATTTTTATGATTTTACCCCCCTCT
Source organism: Evernia prunastri (assembly GCA_003184365.1). NCBI lineage: Eukaryota > Fungi > Ascomycota > Lecanoromycetes > Lecanorales > Parmeliaceae > Evernia > Evernia prunastri. Next base: position 75,418 of record NKYR01000138.1, read on the forward strand.
TCTCTCTCCAGATGCAGGACGTATGAAGAAGGCCCGCGGCGAGGGAGCGGTGAGGGGATGTTGATGTTGTGGTGTCAGAATCCGAGTGGTGACAGAGGGAACAAAGGGGGGGGGGGAAGTGTGGAAGGCGGAAGGTGGAAGGTGGGTTAGGGGGGAGAGTTGGAGAGGGGGGGAAGGATTGAGGATGATGTGGAAATCGAAGCTCTGAAAGGCTTCAAAGACGTAGTGCTGAGATGGTTACCCATGCAGTCCACGTTTGCTCTGAATGCGTTAACGTGTATAAGATATGTTCATCACCGCATTCATTTATTCAATAGGCTGCTCAATGACAACCACTATATCGCCAGATCGAAGTAGCCAACGCATGATGCTCACGCAGCTTGCTTCTGTGAGCTGTCAGTCACGCCACTGTCCAGAGTGAGTCTCGCATGAAGTGCATAATCAAAGTCAAATGCCACACTGTCACCACCGATCTACCGCTTCTTCTTCTTCCCAGTATCCTCATCATCCAGACCGCCCTCTCTGTCCTTCTTCTTGGCCTTCTTTTCCAACTCATCCCAATCCTCTCCACCACTCTCGTCGTCGCTAGCGTCCCCCTCATCAGCCGAAGCCTCCTCGTCAAATTCCGATTCATCCTCGGACTCCGACTCATCAGCAGCCAGGTCAGAATCGGACATTTCGAACGCAGACTCTTCCTCCTCATCTTCCTCGTCTTCATTGTCAGACTCCATCGTCAGGAACGACCAGCCACCATCGACGAAGAATTGGTGAGGGTCCGCAATGACAGTCTTCATGATAGTGCCCCAGTTCAGATTCAGAGGACCTTCGCTATATGGGATATTGACGGAGTCAAGCCAGTCTTTCACAGCCTCCAAGCTCTCCACTGGTACCGTGTTGATGTGTACAGGCGGTCGATTGAAATCCTTGAAGATGCAGACCATATCAAAATTCTTCAAGCCGAATTGCACGCGTTCCAGATGGACAATTTCTATCTCTTCTAGAGTGAGTACCATGAAAGGTGGCTCCGTCAGTTGCACCAGGCAGTCAGTAGTGGGCTGACACAGTACGTTCGAGCGATTGGGTACACCGTTAAAACCAAGGTCTCTGAAGGGAATGTCGACGCCCTTGGAATCTGGATCAGCAGCCGTTATCTTTTCTGCGAAAATTTTAAAGACTTTGTCGAGCTGGGCTCGACGTCGCCTCTCCTCCTGCTCCTGTTCGAACTCTTCTTCATCACCGTATCGGTGCTTCCGCTTTCTGTTTCCGGTCTCATCAAACGCCATATCCGTGGCTTCACGATAGAATTGCACATCTTTAGCCTTCTTCTTCCCAATCATGATCGGGTCCCTCAGATGAATGTGTATGATAACGATCAGCTCGTGGGTAGAGGGTTGGAAAAACAGATGCTTCATGTTACTGAATAGTATGTCAATTTGACTGCCACGATGGTCGTGGTAGCGGAGACCGTTATTATGGATCTCCAACTCGCCAGCAATACGCTTGCCGTCAAGCCCAGGCCGGGCGAAGACATTGTCGAGATTCACTGGCTTACGGTCTGGATCATGGTTAGTAATCTTCTTCAAGATAGGGACAAGTTCCATACTTCGAACAACACTGAGCTTGTCCTGCTCGACCACGTCTTCCAGCTCTTTCTTCTCTTGTTCCCGACGAACAGCATTCTTCCGAAGGTCGGTTATCTGCTGCGAGATGTCCTGCATTCGATCTGAATCCGTGGATCTGAAAGTCAAGCTTCTCACAAAATGTGCTGTTGCATCCTCGAACGGCTGATCATCTTTTCTGCCAACACCCTGCCCAGGAGAGAGAAAATTGATTCGCAGATACGAGAACTCCCCTTCGTCGCTCTTGCTGGCGTTTTTGATCGTATTGATGTGGAATGGCACGGGCCGGCCCATGATTGGCAATACGATTGTCGAAGCCTTGACATCGACCACGATTGAGAGATCTGCCACCCGGGAAGGGAATTGATTGTCCCGCTTGTAAGACTCAAACTTTTTGAACTTCTTCTGGGTCACCCCATTCGCATCGCCAATTGCCTCACTGTACTGCTCCAAGCCGTTCTGTTGGATCTTCTGGGCGAGTTCCTTCTGATGCTCTCGTCGCCGTGCTTCTGCTCCTTCGTCTACCTGTTTTGCTCGGTCAGCACGAAGCTTCGTCTTTACGACGTTACTTGATGCCACAGCCCCAATCTTGGGGTCTTTCTTGGCTTTCGACTTCTGCGCTGGCGTTTCTTCTTCCTCTTCGTCCTTGAAGTAGAATGATATTGCCCCGAGCTCCAATGCCGCGGCAGCAGTAAAGTTGGCAGAGCCTTCAGATCGTCCTTTGACGCGGATAGTGTCCGATACGAAGAGCGTGTAGGTTTTGCTTTTCTTGTCCTGGGGACTTGGATTCTCAACATCAGTGAATCCAGGAGTGATATTCAATGTCATCCCATCCCTGAGCTGTCTGGTATTCTTCGCGTTTATCGTGAGGGTGGAGTCCCGATTCTCGATACCAATGCCCCCGCCTATGTTCTTCAGGAAATGTTTCTCCAGCTCAGGCTTCTTTGTCTTGATGATGTTCAGGGCCTTGTTGTAGAGATCCTTGATGACGACACCCTCTCTGGCCTCTTGGATGAGCGTTTCTTGTATGGCATGAAGCACTTTGTAGTTTGCTTCCTGAGATGAGTTGGGGTCTACCAAGAATGTGCGAGTCACCATCGAGCTGTAGCTCTTGTACCGGAGGCCAAGACCAGCAATGATAATACCAGGATGTAGGTTTTTGGTGTCGGAAACCGCTGACAGCTTGAGGTCGTAGTTCCCACCGCTCTGAATGATTGGTCCGTACACAAAGTCGAGCTGGCTGTTGTCGAAATCAGATGGTAGCTTGGTCTTCAAGTTTCGGAAAAACTTCTGGTCATCGAGCTTTTGGTCGATCTTGTCCGAGAGTTCTTTATGCGTCACTTTCTTCTCCGCGTCCAGGATTCCTGACATTTCCTCGACGAAGAACTCCGATAGCAGTCCCGTACAAGCCCTCGACGCATTTCGCATATTCCGCTACATCATGTGAGCAACTTTTTTGGAGCTGAACGCGAACACGTATTGGGGGACCCACAAGCTCGTTCTCATCCTTCACTGCGAATGCGGCTCCTGAAAGAGCTAGGGCGATGTCGACCTCCTCAACCTCCTTCGAGATGTCTCCATAAGCCTTCTTCCACTCGTCCGCAAATGGCCCTGCAGAGCCATCTTTGGCAATAATCCCAACTTTCTTCTGAACTATATTAGCGAACCTGTCTAATAACTAGAGAATGATGCATTGTACTCCTGCGCCTTTGATGACATCGAGGCATTTCTCAAATTGCTTCGCATTCTGTTCGGCGTCCTTACCGCGAACGAGTATCTCGATTGGAACTTTGCCCCCTTTCAGAGGCTCAAGGTGTTTGGCTGGAACATTTCCAAGTCAGTTCAGATGTCGCGCGCAGCTCGGTTGCCGCCTACCTTTCTTCAAAGTAGTGACGATGTAGAGGCACTCTAATGTAAAGACCATGAGGGTGGCAGGAAATTCATATCCAAGCAGCCAGAACTGCAATCACCTGGGTAAGCTCCTGACGTCAAAGGACAATCTAGTAGAAGCACATACGTGCATAGCGTTGTTCTTTTGAAATGACTGGCTATCCTCATTTCTTCCCAAGAGAACCACTATGGATCGCACTCCACCGAATAACGCGTCGTTCGATTGTCGCTTGTCGCCCTTCCATGTCGAAACAAAGTGTGAGAGCCGATGATGGAAGGTGTCCTTGTCAATCTTGACTTCGTCTCCCATTTTGTCTGATGGCTCGGGACGAGCTACTGCAGGAAGAAGAACAAGGTATGAAGGGTGATGATGCGAGAAGTAAGGCGAAGAAATGCAAGTGAGAGGTGAAGGATAGAAAGCGCGAAGCGCGTTAATTGGTTGCAGACGCCGATGAGACTAGCGCCGTATTATAATACGGAACAATACTCCAGGCACCGACCCTCACTGCAGGTGGCCGCCACCTCAGTTTTTGGTGTCAATAGAATGGTCAGATGTGTATTTCGTTGAGACCTGAAAGTAGGTGGTAATCGACCGATATGCCCATGCTGGGATACCAGATGCCTAGGAAGTAGGATGGTTGGGTCGTCGAACAGAGGAATATCAAATACCGCGGTGGCTTCAGATGCACGAAATGAGTCTCGAAGAGATAAGAAAAGTAATGCCGCCACCGGAGCGTCCGCGGCAGGAGTGCGGGCTGTTGCCTCTCAAACGGTAGCCTTTTATTTCAGGGCTCCAGTGAAAGCTTTCTTTCGTACTCGTGTTGAGTGAGTTCAAAGTGTTGTGCAGAATCGATTTCCATTGCTTATTTCCGAGTAGCTACTTGGTACACACCGTTCTTCACCATTTTGAGGAGCTGCTGAAGCCCAAATCCAGGCCTTTGCGAGGGCTATCAATCCTCGAGTTCAGGCCCAGGAAAGTTGGTCTCTGAGAATGAGTACCCCTGGTCTCCTCACGCATGCTGTCAAAACTGTATGTATGTTCCGACAACAGCCTTAATGTAGCGACCACTGTATGGGCTGCAGAGCCTTTCTCGGAGGCGAGAGCCCCAATGAAGCTGCTACGATTGCTGTCAATAGTGTTTTTGACCTTGAGGAAAGACGTTAATCTGACGTCGAAATTTTGAATAGTACGGATGGAGCTTCATTCCCAACCATGTTCTTCCACCCATGCTTGCGAATATTGGGTAACCTCTCTCCTCTCCCCTCCTCTCCACGCTACCATCTATGGATATCTGACAAGCGGCAGAGTTGGAGCCGTCCTGTACACTTCGTACCTCCAGATTTTAGGTACTCTATATCACCCTGCTTCGCAGTCACTCAAGAGAACCTACCCACCTCCACCTGTCTACTGTACAGCTTTAGCCGGCCTCTCTGCCGGCGCCGTCCGTACGTACTTTTCTAAGCTGTCACTTCCCTATTCAGTATCAAGTTCGAGTTTGCATTTTCCGAAAGCAGATACAGCTTGTCTTGCAACTCCATTACACTTCTTGCTTTGAATGGGTGGACAATGCTGACTCCGAACTCTGCGTAGAGTAAGTGTTGCGGAATACTTGTAATTCTTCTCGAATCAAAACTTGAGTTTTGTGACTAGGCTTCGAGATATTTGCCTCTCACACATGTTTCACGGCATGCTCGGCATAGTAGTTGCCCGCAAGTAGGCAAATACTGATCCGAAATCTTGGTCTAGATCAGTGATAGCCGCTCCTCTTGACGCCCTCTCGATTCGCTTTCGTACCAGCGAGGTTTTGAGCGGAAAATATAACACAATGTGGCATTATGGCCGTAGTAAACTCCGCGAGATCGGTCCTCGAGGAGTATTCGCGGGCTGGGGTCTCTCTCTTGTCAAAGATTCATTCGGATACGCCGCTTTTTTCGCCACGTTCGAGTATGTCAAAGCGCAAGCTTACTACGGCTTCGTGGCCAAATACTACGGTGACCTGCAAGACACTCTGCTTTCCCCCATTCTAACGCCCAAATTGGACGGAACTGGGCCCATCGATATCATCAGACCGCACTACGCCATCGAGCCGACCTTTTTGATGCTTGCCGGCATCGCAGCCTCAGTAAGTCAACAGCTCGTCCAGCATCCCCTCAACTTGATCCAGAACATCCACTACAAGTCGCTGGCCTTTTTAGACTCTCAGGCCAAGATTAATCAACCCAGAACCGCGATGTTGCGGAGCTACTATGGTGCATACAAGAAGACTTATGAGCAGTGTCTAGTGTATGCCCGCCGTTCGGGCGGCTGGCAAAAGTGGCTTTATCAGGGGTTCCTCATAAACACCATCAAGCAAGTCCCAAGTACTAGCGCTGGCCTTGTGATCTTTGAACTCGTGAGGAGACGGTATGGGAGCGAAGCGGAAGCTGTCAAGATAAAGAAGGACGGTTACGATATCCTTCTAACATGACAAGGGGTGGATAGCGCATCCTTTTTTGGTGTTTGAAGGGACGACACCAACTGCATGGCTTCTACAAATGGATTTCATTTTTATGTACAGCTAGAGATGGAAAAAAACAATACAACTCACTTAGAACGCAGCGTTGACCATTTTATCACGCCAACTAGCAGCTTCATCTTGGAATCGTATTCGTGGGTCAGGTAGTCTTTCAAATGGACCGACTGGAATGGCACATAGATGAACGCATAAAGCAACAAGCATTGTGTCCACTCGATTAAAGTATATACAATGGTATGTAAAGTATAGCATACACAGCAAGCTGTATGCATTGGTAAATCTTGCTCACGTATGCCCAACCTCTGCCACTCTTCTACACGTGAAGTCGCTTCACCAAAACGAATGCGCTTTTTCATCTCTCTGGGTACACGCGTCCAAGCACGCGAGGACTGCAACAGTCGACTTGCCCCCCTATGCATTCACTCTTCGATAAAAGAGAATGTAGGCGACCTTGTTGTCCTTTGCGGACGCCCGGTTAACAGGAGTCATCTTTCCAGACGAGTCGTTGGGGGTCTCGTTCCCATTAACTACCCCAGACCACTTTTTGCCGACTGAGGACAATGTCGAGGCCACACCATTGACCTGACTCCACCCTTTCTCCGCCTGCCTCTGCTCCTCTTCTTCCGCCGCGAACTGGTCGTAAACATTGCTGCTTTGATGCTGATTGTTCTTGTGCTGCTCCAGCGCAGCAGCTAGGACTTTAGGGTCTTCTTCGCTACCCCCTTCCGCCACATCATCGCTTCGAATTCGCCTTATGACCGTGTCATCAAGTCGAATCCACTCTCTTCCATCTTGCCGCCGCACGTCGACAGTATAGTGGCCCCCGCTAGCATTCTTCCCGTGATGATATACAACACTAATGAGACGGTATTTTGGCAAGCCTCCATGAGCGAGCAAACCTCCCCTCTTGTGCTGGGGAAAGACCTCCTTAGGAATCTCAAGGTCCAAAGGGTAACCCACTTTCTTCCAAATCTTTTGAGTCCCACCGCTACTGTCGTATTGAAAGCGCTTCAGATGAATGATAAGCACTTGGGGTAAAGTTTCAATGGTCACCTGTTTGGTGGCCGTTGAACCTGGGCCCCTCGGTGAGTTGAAGTCACCATGAAGGGTTTCTGGCTTAGTCAACCCTTTTAATGCGTCTATGATATTGCTGACATGCGGTGCACCAATATCAAGCTGCAAGGGCTGGTACGGCTCCAGTGTTACCGAGTTCTTCATCCCCGGTACCCGCAGTTCTGAGCGAAGTTTCCCACCAAAGATCTTAGTAATTGGCGATTCAGTGGCAATCGCTCCAGAAGATCTAGTTATCGCAGCCCTCTGCTTCCGTCCAACTTCGAGCCATCCGCCATCATCTTCAGAATGAAGGTCAGTAGACTCGCTAGTTGGTGAGGTCAATCCGTTGGTAGGAGTTGATGCCCCAGAAGATACTTTGGCGTTAGATGACCTCATCGCCCGACTACACTCATCATGCATCTCTTCTAAGATGAAGCCGAGAAATTCTTCTGCGTCTTGCTGATGTCCACGCTAGTGGAGGTCAGTGATTGTTTTGGCAGTCGGCGATGAGTAAAAAACTTACCCGCATAGACGAGAATCGAGGTAATTTGCGAATCATCTCATACACGAACTCTGGAATGAAAGCTTCGCCATATTGCTCAAGCTCACTGTCTTTCAGACGCATTCGAAGCTGATCAACAGAAGCCGCGGCATCAATGACGAGGAACTCGCGCATGAACATGATCCTGCAGGTAGGTCAATACTACTGGGCCGAAGAAGACGATCTCACGGTGAGCTTACATGGCGTCCATGAGTGGAGTATCGCTTTTGAAGCTGTGTGCCGCTTGTTTTCCGATTTTCTCGAGAAAATTATAGAATGGTACGCAAAAAACAAGGACTTGCAGAATCTATTGAAGTGATTAGATAGGTCTAACAAAACGATAAGCAGCCGGGAACTCACAGAATTCATGTAGCACATGTTGCCAGTATTTACAAGGCCTCTTGGCTCAAGAAAAGCTGTCTTCGCGCTCTCGTTGTTCTCTTTCACGCTGTATGAGCTAAGAGCGTCTGCTAAAGATGCGGTTTTAGCAGGGGCAAAGCCGTTCGCCTGAGTGGTTGAGTCACTAGGATTTGGGACTGTTTTAGCAGTAGAGTTCTTTCCCGGAGTTCGAACGAGGTCTGCCCAAGACTTTGGTGCAGCTTTAACAGGAGATGAAATCACTGTCTCTACAGACTTGGCGGGATCTTTGCTCTCCTCGGCGTTGACTTTAGCAGCAGTCTCAACAGCATTGGCGAGATGATCAGCGTTGGATGGTATGCCATTGGCTACATCGGAAGCAGCACTAATCGAGGCCCGTTTGGATGGCCGCGAGGCTAACGGAAAGTTCGGAACAGCAGGCACTATAGGAAGTAGGGGGATGCTCGGTCGACAAGAGGCATTCATCTTGGGTGTGATTTCTGAGGACGGAGTGGTCGGCTGGGTAGACAGAGCTTCTGAAGGAGGTTGTGAGGTTAAGGGGGTCTCAAGAGCAGGAGCGTCGCGTAATGGTTCTTCCACGGGAGGTTGAGCATCGACAGCTGACACAGCTTCGTCAGGTACAGTCTCAGCATCACCAATGGATCCCCGACGAGAAGGAAGCTCAACAGGAGCGCTTGAGGACTGTGGTGCGGGCGTTCTTCTTCTTCTTCGAGATGCTCTAGAAGGGAAGGCGCCTTCAAATGATTGCCAAGGAAGAGGTGGGTAGAAAGGAGTCCGTTGAGATGGCAGTGGCACGGTCGGAGGAGGTGGAGGAGTTGGAGAGGCACGATACGGGTTTGAAATGGTTATGGGTGTGGATGAGGGTATGTGTACAGACGTGTTGGACGAAGATGGTGAGAGCATGCCTTGGACCGAACGTATCGAAGATGAGGAAGGGGCTTGTTGTGGTGATGGACGCATAGGTGGTAGGTGTGGTGGTAGCGGATAAGGTGTCATTGATGGGTATTGCTGGTAACCTCTTCCCATGGACATGGGTACTGGGTAGGGTGTCCATTGCTGCGGAGGCCGCTGGTAGTGGACAGGATATTGATATTGATAGCCTTGGTAGTATGGCGGCTGCTGCGGAGGATGAGGGGAATGCGCGTAGGGAGCATTGTGCCCAGGTCGACCATTGGGAAGAGGTATAGCTGGCTGCACCTGTGGTAGAATGGGTTGGTGGGAGTTCATGGCCGTGTGCCCCAGAGGGGTAGATAGAACGACTCTCAGCGCAGCAATTTCCTTTTTAAGTAAACATGGCAGGCGCTGTCGAGCATTGAGATGTCATCGTGGAAGCCGTAAAGCAAAGGAGACCCTGGGTGTGCGTCTCGTAGAAGGTACAACAGCTGGGATAACTTTGTAAGCGGGCATGAAACAAATTAATGATGATCGAGGCTGAGGTTGCTGTTCCGTACAATCTACGCCGATTTTCCATCTCCAAACGCCAAGCGCGGAAGGGCGCTAGTGTAGGCCAGACCTCGACTGCGAGTCATCATTGCCGCTCCAATCTACCAACAACAACGTCCCTTTAGGGACTTGTGCGCACGATCAGACAAACGATTCAACGTGCATTCGATCTTTACTTCTGTACAGCTCGGACCCTGTACATAGATCGTATTCGGACCTTACTTGGACCTCAATTGAACGCGATGTCAGCAAACTCGTCGGTCTCTCTGGCCTCAAAGAATGCGTGCAATCCATCTCAGACGCCTTCGCCTTCGCAGTCGCAGAGTGGGTCTTCCATTGGCATCGAGGGTCATACACAGCGCCGCGTTGGTGGTTCAGGAAGCTTCGGCACAGGATCGACATCTCGGTCCATATCATCCACTGCCAGGAACAGCCAGTCTCTGAGGAAGCAACACAAAGGGCAAAGGCGGCCAAGGCTCGCGGATGAGGATGCTGCTGCTGAATCCGTGAGGCACACCCTACTCTACTGGAACAGAAAAGCTACAAACCATGACTGACACCTCGTGATGAATAGGCGGCCATGCAGTCTACCAGTAGTCGGAAAGGCCGGACTTCTATAACCCATTTAATGAACTTCACTTTGCCCCCTCGACCTCAATCTCACCATCCTCATCATTTTGGTCGCAGTACCAGAAGGAATCCCACCTGGGGGCTGGGATCTGGCTATCATGCCGAGGACAAAGCCAAGTAGGGTTCTCGTTTTCTTTCATGCACATGTGGTACGATTGAAGCTCATAAAAAGCAAGATATATACATGCAAACTACCGCTTTATCGTCAATCCGACTGGAGCCTACCACTCCCAAGCGGTGGATGCAGATGTGCATCTAGACTGGAGTAACGTCTTGCAGATCCTCGTTTCCGCTCAATCTCAATCAACCAACTGTCCTATATGCTTGTCGACCCCAGTGGCTCCTCGAATGGCTAAATGTGGACACATCTTCTGTCTGCCGTGCCTAATCCGATTCATGCACTCGTCTGATGATACTGGTCCAATACCTGAGAAGAAAGCAAGATGGAAAAAGTGTCCTATTTGTTGGGACAGTATATACATCTCAGAGACTCGGCCCGTCCGATGGTTCACTGGACAAGAGGGGGAGCGACCCCAAGAAGGAGCTGATGTTGTACTTAGGCTGATCATGCGGCAGCCTGGAAGTACACTTGCTTTGCCTCGAGATGGGGCTGAATCATTGAACAACGCTGAAGACATCCCTTGGTACTTTGCTGCAGAAGTCATGGACTACGCACGTGTGATGAAAGGGAGCGAGGAATATATGACTGACCAGTACGACGAGGAAATTGATGCGCTGCAGCAGCAAGAGAAAGAAGATGAGCTAATGTTTGGGGAGGAAACACAATGGACAAAGAAAGCTGTGTCATCAATCTTGGAAGCCAAGGAGAGAATTAAGGGCATAGGAAATTCTCCGAGTGCGCCCAAGCAGCCCAGCGAAAGGAAACCACGGCGTCCACCACTCGACTTTATCGAGAGCAGCGATGATACTCATGCCCTGGATTTCTATTCCATACAACATGTCACAAAGTCCGGTCAGTCACTGTCTAAAACCTCCGTTAGTCTACAAAACCGGCCTGATTCTTCATTGAATCCGTCGCCGACAGCGACATCGACCGGCGAGAGCAACGAAAGTGCATCCCCGGAAACAATGTTAACTGAATGCCACAATTCAACGAGTCCTCGCTCACACCCTTCAGTATCAAGCACTGACAGAACATCACCGTTGCGCTTCCGAGACAGGTCTGGCACTGCCTCTCATCATCTCCACGGCGATGCACCCTTTTTCTTTTACGAGGCTCTTATGCACTACTACCTATCCCCCCTTGATATTCGCATCCTGAAAGCTGCGTTCGGAGACTATTCTGCTTTTCCTACAACGATACTACCACGAGTGGAGCGGGTCTCCACAGGACACATTGTCGACGATGAGCTGAGACGGCGCGCAAAATATCTTGCACATCTCCCTCATGGGTGCGAGGTCGGATTTCTCGAATGTAATTGGACCGACGTTGTAAGTCCGGAAGTCCTCGAGGGATTTGCTGTCGAGATCGAACGACGACGAAAGAAGAATCGGGAAAAGGAATTTCGTGAAGAGAAGGAACGCATCAGAGCAGAGAGAGAAGAAGACGACAAAAGATGGGCCGCTGCAAGAAGGAGACGCCCTACCCCATCGCATGATGTTATATCGGAATCCGATTTCACGCCACTGCCGGATGCCTCAGCTATAGACTTCACAGCAGCCTCCTCCTCGTCCCCACCTTGGTCTTCATCAAGGACTCAAGGCGGCTCTGGCTTCGCCTCTTTAGCGTCTCCATCTACCAGCCCTGTTGCTTCCAAGACTGTGTGGGGTACAAGAATGATTGTGCCCGCGTCGCCAGACATTCCTGCGGTGCCGGACGAGCATGAGCAGTCTGAGAACGATGGCTGGCTTCAGAATTGGGAGCAGGATCTTTTACAAGAAGAGGAGTTAGTCGCTCAGGTTGAAGCCAGCAGTCTCGAAGCCAGCAGCTCCAAGCAAGCGACCCCAACTGCGAGTAACAAGAAGAAAAAGGGCAAAAAGATCACGTTGATGTCTACGAATGTGCGCAGAGGCGCATAATGGTGGTGCTGGATGAAGCCCTATTGAAGGCTTATTTGTAGGATGCTTTACCGTAGTGTACATAGGTGCTGCACTCAAGGCAATTCAATAACTGTAAAGTCTCCTGTGCCAATTCTCTTTGAGCCGACATTGAAGCAGCAGTCTCTGGACGACGCCTTGCTGTAATTATCTGTATAGCTTGATAACAAAGGAATCCAGGATAGTCGCCGTGTTTGCCGAAGCTTTCTGTTGCTAAATAAAATACTTGCTAAGGTACTCAGGCCGGTTTTTAATATTTGGCCACTTTCCCTATCTTGGATAAGTGCATTATCTGTGTACTACAGATAACTTCTCATCAAAAGCTTCTATGAAAATGACATTGGTACAAAAGGTACTCTCCTAGTACTGCTCTACGACTTTGCAGCCAGAAGATTTTTTAAAATCGAAGTACTGACTCTGAAGCAACCTTACTCAATTAGGCTAAGTGGCCAAATATTAAAAACCGGCCTGAGTAATCTTACTTTTAAACACATTGATGACGGAGATGATCGGTGATCGATGACGGATTGTTTTAGCGGCGGAGCATGCTCCGTAGGTACGCCCTGCAATTAAATAATAGGTACTCGCGTTTTGCATTCATCAATTTGTTTATGCCATTATTATTATTATTTATCATCTCTAGATTATGTACTCAATTCTTTGCCTGGAGTCATTGTCTTTGGCTACCCTATAAATACCAAACGCCATACTTAGCCATCTCTTGTAAAGTATTGGCGTAGAGATTGAAATAGAGGGTCGCACGAACAAGTATGACATTGACGCGCTCCCAATTGGGAGAAACCCCTAAGTACGATCCTACTGTGCCATTGAGTCGGTACATGATGATCCCATGTCGCCCTCTTATAGCACTGTATTTCTTGACTCGATGACTGACCATCTTCCAGGAAGACAGAGCATCCTGGCTACGTTGAAACGCCCACGCGTCGATCCAAGGCTCGGAAATCCGTAGCAGGGGGTGCAAGCTCAGAAATATCTCCAGGCAACACGCGAAAAAAGGATGATGGCAAGGCCCCTGGTAATAAGAAACAGGCAAACGGCAGCGCACACCTTAACGGAAGCGCCAATGGACATGCGATTTCGCCAAAGAAAGGCAAAGACCCTCGGGTCGATTACACTGGACACTTTGAGTTTGGCGGATCATGGGGCGTAACTGCCATGATGATTGCCTTCCCTCTCTTGATGTGGTATATGTGGATTGGAGCCACATATTACGATGGCCACCTACCGCTGCCGGAACAAGACGAGAACATGTCCCATTTCGTTACACATCTAGCCGACCTGGTCTACGGCGGCGCTTTCCCGTCGATGAAGGCATGGATCATGTACTGGGGTTTCTTGCTCTTCCAAGGCGCATGCTATCTTTATCTACCAGGTGTCTACTCGACTGGCAAACCATTGGTACATGAAGGGGGCCAGAGCTTGCAGTATTATTGCTCAGGGCAGTGGTCGTGGTATACGACTATCGTTACTGCTGCAGTCCTACACGTGTCTGGACTTTTCAAGCTTTATACCATTATTGACGAGTTTGGACCGCTCATGTCCGTTGCTATCATCTCTGGATTCATCGTCTCCATTGTAGCCTACGTTTCCGCCTTGTACCGAGGCGCTGAGCACAGGATGACCGGTTATCATGTCTACGACTTCTTCATGGGCGCAGAATTGAATCCGAGGATGTTCGGATGGTTGGACTTGAAGATGTTCTTTGAGGTCAGACTGCCATGGTATATCCTCTTCTTGATATCGTGCGGCGCTGCAGCGCGTCAGTATGAGCAGCACGGTTACGTATCTGGCGAAGTGGGCTTTCTCATGATGGCCCACTTCTTATATGCAAATGCCTGTTCAAAGGGAGAGGAATCGATTGTGACCACGTGGTAGGCGCTGGCACTGGTCTTTGACGTTAGGAACTTGCTCACCGGGATGACAGGGACATGTATTACGAGAAATGGGGCTTCATGCTAATTTTCTGGAACCTTGCTGGTGTACCTCTCAGCTACTGCCATTGCGCAATCTACCTAGCCAATCATCCGCCTTCGGATTATCGCTGGAATCCTGTTTTTCTGGCTTTCCTTTATCTATCTTACCTGTTCGTCTACTGGGTTTGGGATACTGCCAATTCTCAGAAGAATCGATTCAGACAGTGGGAACGCGGTACTCTTTCTAACAGGAAGACATTTCCCCAACTGCCATGGCAAGACCTCGACAACCCAAAGACCATCCCAACCGACCAAGGTGTTGCTCTTCTGGCGGATGGCTGGTGTAAGTCGATCATTTGTGGGGTTCAGAGAGTATACTGATCGGTTTGGCAGATGGAAAGGCTCGCAAGATCCATTACACATGCGATCTGTACTTTGTGAGTGAATACTCACTTTCCGCCCCTGTCTCGACTGACGGAATACGCTAGGCATTGACGTGGGGCCTTGTTACTGGATTCAACAGCCCATTTCCTTGGTTCTACGCTGCGTTCTTCACGCCGATGATTCTGCATCGAGCCTTCAGGGATATACAGAAATGTTCTGCCAAGTATGGCGATGCTTGGAAAGAGTATGAGCGTCAGGTTCCTTATTTATTCATTCCAGTAAGTTGTGCTCCACTTCAAAGGTGAGGGCTCTGGCTGACCGCTTCCAGTATGTCTTTTAGATACCCTTCTATAAAATACACAGCATGCGAAATTGTTTAATTGATAGCTGTTGACTGTATTCTACATCTGAAAAAGAAGCTGACGGACCAGTCTTGACGAGAAATTCAGTGCGTTCCTTACTCCTCCCCAAGTGTGAATGAGGATACCATCCAGAAAGCGTCTGCAGTCTATATGTTTCGTCTAGTGTCCCAATTATCGTTAGCGGTTTCTCCGTCAACAATTTGAGAAGAACTAGAGGCCAAGGTAGAAGACCTTGTGTTCGAAAGACTGCAAACCATGGGTAGCAGCATAAGCGCCTTTTGATATGTGAGGATTAGGGGTAGACAAATTGCGCAATTTGCTCACCGTTGCATGCAAATTGCAGAATTAGTGCAATTTACATGCAACGACTTATATAAACTTAGAACTAAAATAATTTCGCACTCTTCAAGTATTTGCTATTACTACTTATTAGTATTCTTTATATATATATATATATACATATTAATCAATTGATAATTCTTCTATTATTATATCTCGTTTTTTTTTTAAATAATTTCAAATTAAAGAATATAATTATAAAAAAGATATTTATTTAATTATTAATATATCGTTTATAGAATGCCTAGCAGGCTCGACGTGGGGAGCGACATTCGCCAAGTGCCGCACGGTGTATAGTATGGTAATACGCCCGATGTTAACGTTCGCAGCGCCGATTTGGCACCACCCTCGCGGGATAGAAGGATTCTCCCGGAAGCCCTCCGAGAAGCTAACCAAGATACAAAATGAGTGTCTTCGCAGGGTGACCGGAGCATATAAGGCAACTCCCATCCCGGTCCTAGAGGCGGAGGCTTCTATAGCCCCCCTGGAATACCAACTCGACAAGCTGGTATTGCAACACCAAGCTCTACGAGGTACCCACCCCGCCANTACTTGCGGAGGCGGGTACCAGGGACTTCCAGACAATGCTGACCACGACCAAAGGGATCCGGGTAGCGGCAAGGTGGATGGTTAACTCCGGCTGGTTAAACAGCTTCGAGTTGGCCAGCGAACAACTCCAACGGTCAAGACTACCCCTCGGGGTAGAGGAGACCATTAAGCCCAAAAAGGGCGCACGAAGAAGCGATCGTACCCGCCTCTAGAGGCGGGGGCGATCAGAGATACAAAAGTCAGAGAATAGAAGAGTCGGCGCAAAGAAGTAGAGAGATGTGCGGTGGTGTAATAGGGCTCCTAAGGAGCACAGCAGAAGGGAGAGCGTACTGTTTAGTTGAAGTTTTTGTCCAGAGGTTCGCCCTCAGGTTTCTTCAACGCCCAGCCGTAAAGCTGGTTCAGCGTTAATGTTACCCTCATTAGCTTACATCAAGTAGCTAGCATAGGCGTATAAAACAATCAATCAATCAATCAATATATCGTTTAAATTTTTTTATAAAATTTATAAATATTATTATAAAGAATTAAATTATAATATTATAAAATTACGAAAATATTTTAATAAATATAAATTATATCGTAATAATAAATTTTCGAATAAATCTATTAAAGATTCGTAATAAATTCTTTTAAATCTAATAATAATTATATTTTAGATTAAAGTCGATTATTAAAAGCGTATTAAAATAATAATTTATATAAATAATCTATTATTTAATTATTACGAGAATCTCTATATTAAAAACTATCTTATATAATTTAATAATAGATATATTTCTTTAGATTATAAATAATTTAGTAATTATATTTTTAATAAATATTACGATATCGTATATATTAAAATAAATTAATAATTTAAGATATTACGATAATTAAATTTTTATATAAACGAATCGAATAATATTAAAAAAAAAAAAAAAAAGTTATTAATCTTTTAATTCACGTATTATCGAGTTATAATATTAATAAAAAATGTTTTTATATTAATTTCGAAATTACTAACTTTAAAATTATAAATATAGAAATTTAGTTAATATTGTCAGAACCGTGCCCAGAGTCAAGTCTAATGGGGGTAAATTGAATAAGACAACTAGATAAAGAGCGAATATGTACACAGGAGAAGAGCGCTTAATTACTAGGAAGAATCCCCGCTAGCCTATGTGATAATGAGAATGTGTCAATGACCAATAAATACTTTATGTGCCTGACACATAGCCATAAACACTCCCTTTGTACCTGACAGCTAGGGTACGTCCGTAACAAATATACGTACTTCGTTAAATAATAATTATAATTAATAAAAATTTAAAAAAAATGAATTTTTTTGTTAGATATGAGTTTAAATAGAGTGTCTGCGGCTGTTAAGCGCAGACACCCTCGAGGCCAGCTTTTTTAGCTGAGTGCCTAACAATTGTATCTGCGCTTTGATTCCGAATCGACTACGAAGCTACCCCGAAACATAATTAAGAAAGTCTAATCAAAATGACTAGTCGAGGGTGACTCGCTTAGTCAAGGATCCGGGATTCGATATCTCGAAGAACGAGTTTTTTCAGAATTTTAGAAGGCTTCGAAGCCAAAATTGACACAGGTGAGAAATAGGCATATATACTAACTATATATGTAAGGTGATTAAGTACATATTGCGCGAAGAAGAAGAAGAATCACGAAGTAGGAAGGGAAACCTATGAAGTCTTCTTCGCGCCAAGATCTCATTTCCCAATTAGGGCAAGCCTCGGAGGCTTTCAAGCTCCGGGGCTTACTGGACTAAGCTAGAACTATGACAAAAATCGGCTCGAAGAAGTCAATTTCAGAGGGAATTTCGGGCAGAACAGCCCTATACAAATAATCTTTCGGGCAAAACGCCTTATTCGAATGAATAATTTCGGGCAAAACAGCCCTATTCAAAATAATCTTTCGGGCAAGACGCTCTATACAAAAGACCCGCCAAGCCGGGCAAGAAGCCCCGAGAGCTCCGGGCACGGGCGTAGGCCCTGGGTGATCTGATCCCCTTGAAATGCCGGAATGGCATGAATCTAAAGCATCTAGGCCGGGCCAGAGGCCCTAGAAGCCCCGGAAATCGGGCAAGAAGTCCCCAAAGCGGGGCCAGCTGTAATGCGCTATGGCGGGGCCACAGGCCTGGAATGGGGCAAAATCCTTCATTCCCATCAAGTCCCTAAAGAATCTGGGCATTCCGGGCGAGAGGCCCTAGAAAAGACCCGGGGTGTACCGGGCACCAAGTCCCTAAAGAATCTGGGTATTTCGGGCGAAAAGCCCTTAGAAATCGTGGATGCAGCCAAAGTGCTCTGAGTGACATTGCGATTTTTACCTGTCTAGGGGCTATGGGGCCCGAGGACGTGCCCCGTAGAGGGAGAGGCAATTGTTAGATATGGGTTCAAATAGAGTGTCTGCGGCTCTCAAGCGCAGACACCCTCGGGGCCAGCTTTTTTAGCTGAGTGGCTAACATTTTTAAATTATAGATACGTATATTATTATAAAATCTTTTTAAATTAAAATTTAGATATCTTCGCAGCTTCGTTATATATTTTATATATTTTACGATATTTAACTATCTATAAATAATATCTTTTAACTACTTTAATAAAAAAAAGTTATCGATAAAATTTAATTAATAATTAGAACGTTTAGAATAGTTTATAAAGAATACGTCGTATTGTAAGAAATTTAGCTTTTATATAATAATAACTTAACTATAGTTATAATATTTTGATAATAATATCTAATTACTTTAAATATTAATTACTTCTTTGCTTGCGAGAAGATTTAAGATCTATTAAATTAAATTAATATTAATATTAATATCAATTTAGTAAGAAAACTTCTTCACTAAACGTTCGTTGCTTTATATTAGTCTTTACGTTATTAATTCAGCTATAGAAATTTATAGTAACGATAACTATTTCAAGTAATAGTAGCGTTATTATTACTTCTGTTATCATCATATCTTCTATTTCAATTCTCTCGAAAAATCTCGCACGAATTATTTATTAGCTTCGAGTATTTATCGAAGTTATTAATAGAGTTTAAGTATCTCGAAAGACAGTCATTATCGCTCTCTATATCACAATTATATAGTCTCGTTTAAAATCTATCGTAATCAAAATTACTATCGATAAATCTTTATCTTTTTCAACTCACTAACAGACGAATCTCACTTCGCTATAACGCTTCGTTAAAATCTTCGACGATCGTACGATAGAGTTTAGAGTTATCTCAGCTATTTAGCTTTTCTTTAAACGTTACGAATCTTTCTTTATTAACAATATTTCTACACACTCGAAATCTTCTTATTTCGTCACGAAGTTATTTATTAGATATATCTCTATTAGCGTAACTAACGAAGTTATTTACAATCGATTAATTAAATCTAAACTATTCGCTGTTATAACTCAAAAATTTATCGAAGCATAGCTTATCGAGCTACGTGTAATAATAAAGTAGTTTCGAGTATAATTAGAATTTCCCGAATCTTCAGAAACTTCAGACTCGTTAGAAAAATCAGAATTTGCTAATAATAATAATAACAATATCGATCGATTCAATTTAGACGACGTTGACTATTTTAACTCGTTCTACGAGAATAAGTTTATTAATATCGTTTTCGTTATCGAATATTTCGATAAAAGTATCTTCTTTCGAGATATTTATACCTTTGTAAATGAAATAAAAAAACATAATTCGTATCAAGCGTGACGTGCTACTACGATAAAATCTTTAGATCTATCTGAGAAATCTCGCTCTTATTGTTAGGGAAAGCAGGACTATCGCTAACCACTAGGCCAAAAGAGCGTGGGACCCTGCCAAGACAGCAAGAATCCTACTAGTCACTACTATATCCGTGACAATTGCCACCTTTTAGAAAAATGGCGCATGCCCTCATGCGCTGACCTGACACGCATTCGTATATAGGAACCCCTCGAGTGCGACACCCGTAAGCTACTCATAGATCTGGTGCACCGCAGGGGATTCGAACACTCCTCCTCCAGGTTATGAGCCTGGCGTGCTGCCAATACACTATGCGGGCAGAGTAACCTATCTATGGCTGTCCGGTCGCACCCGGAGTCGAACCGGTGTTGCTACCATTTGTTAGGGAAAGTAGGACTATCGCTAATCACTAGGCCAAAAGAGCGTGGGACCCTGCCAAGACAGCAAGAATCCTACTAGTCACTACTATATCCGTGACACTTATTTAATTTATTACGAAACTCTTCGAGAACGATAAACGACTAATTATTTATAGTATAAACGAGTGATATCGTCTATTGCTTACTCGCTAAAAACAATCTCGTTTTTAAGATATAATAATTTCACTACGAAAGAAGTATATCTTGTAGAATACTTTACATTATTAAAAGTTACGTAAATATATTTAAACTATTATGCGAGTAGCTCAAAACGTCGATATAAGTGTAATAAAGAATTATATATTACTTATTTAAAATGGACTTGATTTGAATTTTCAACGAGATATCTCGAAATTCGATATTAATATTAATTATAATCGATTTCTCGAATCGCTTAATAAGCGAAAGTATTAATAATAAAAATATATTATTCGTTAATTACGATAGATTTTATATTCTCAGGAGTAATAGAAGAGAATAAATTCTCGTAAATATTAATTTCTGTTGGAAATAGTGGCAGTCAGCCCTACCCAGTTAGTGGCTTGGCGGAAGTATTTCCATCTCTCGTAGTCCATAGATGTTCCTACTCCTTAGTGTAATAAATCAAGTCATATTGATTGATTGATTGTTTTATACGCCTATGCTAGCTACTTGATGTAAGCTAATGAGGGTAACA